>JAOUQW010000010.1:4365212-4376071 GCA_028565825.1 Olivaichthys viedmensis | reverse complement strand
ATTTATAATCTCACTATCGGGTGTCACCCAGAAGAGGATGGGTTCCCTTTTGAGTCTGGTTCCTCTCAAGGTTTCTTTCTCATGTAGTCTCAGGGAGTTTCTCCTTGCCACTGTCACCCCTGGCTTGCTCATTGGGGCTCTAGATCTACATCCGGATTTCTGTAAAGCTGCTTTGTGACAAATACAAATAAAATGTAATTTAATTGAATTTGCCGCTGACCTTTCAGAGCACAACCAATGAGAGAAACCGCTCTATGTGACGTGGCAAACAGTGACTCACTTACAGGCATGCAGGGGAAACTAATTCTTACCATTTTATAGCACCCCAAGTATTTCAACACAACTTTAAAAACTTTAAAGGAGGAGAAATACTACATGGCAACATGTCAGAGGTGAGACAGGCTTACCAGGCTTGCACCAAGATAGCCATGATAAATTGTCAAAGGTGATCCTACACCTTTTTGTCTTAAATGTAGATACTTTTTATTTTATTTTATTGCACTCGAATAAACAATGTCTGGAGTGTCTTGATGACATAGCAGCACTCCAATCTTACAGTAAGAAAAGTGCAAAACACTTATCATCTGTAAGCAGCCATAGTGAGTGGAAATAAAAAAAGACAAGCAAACGCACAAACACACAGGTCATGCCTTCCTGCCCTAATTCTGTCTGATCTAAACCCTTCACCTGAAAGTGACAGATTTACTGTCTTATTGTAATGTTCATATATCACATTCGTTTTGGCCTGGAAGGAGAACGACCTGAAGGAAATTACACTGGGTTTTGTGTTGAGTTGGACAGCAGATGTTACCTGGTGTGCACACTTGCATGGCTCTCACTAATCACTCTGCATGTTTTGACCAATCACAACGCAGGGGAGCTCATATCTCCCCCTGTGCTTCTTTGCCAAACAAATCACACACTCACCTTCTGGATGTGGTGACACACTTTTCTCCTTGCAGTCCATGTGTGTGTGTGTGTGTGTGAGTGCACGTCTGCCTCCCAGGATCAGTTAATGACTTCCTGTCTGTTGTCTGTCTACTTGTCTTAAAGAAGCAGACAGATGATGTCAAACTGTTGTCACCTCAGTCTCATCCTCAGACTGAGAGACTATAAATGTCAAAGAGAATGAATAACAAAGAGAAATCATGACTCACGTAAAGATAAAAAATGGAAAGAGGATGAGGAGAGAAACATGAAGACACAGGGAAAGAAGAGACAAAAGTGTGGTAAGGCAAGGTGCTCCATGGGTAACACTTTACATTAAAGAAGCCGTTATTAACTTGGTGTTTCTAGACCTTTAATAATTCTATAATTTTAAAGATACTTTAGAAAAGCTGTTATTCTCAATATCATCATGTGATGGATCTGGCTAGTTTCTGGGTGTTGTTTACATTTTTCAGGCCCAGAAATAAACTCCGCCCCCGGCTGGAACAGAGCTGCTCAGCTCTGACCCTTTTCATTAAAAGGCAACATACACAAGCAGACATAGTTTCAGCAATGGAAGTGGAGTTGGTTGAAAGGCTTGCCAATGTTTTTATTGCAATTGCGAATTACCAACAGATAGCTCTAAAAAATTATAAACATTTATTATGCTGTTAATAAGTCATTGATTACCCATAATTGATATATCTATTTCATCTCATTAAGCATTAGTTACTACCACATCAAATATTAAGTATTTAGAGTATTTAGCAGAGAGTCACTGAGTACACTATAAGAGTACACTGATAGTTTAGGTTACTTAAAAGTTTATATGCTCACTAAAGTTATTACAGTGCCAATGAACTGATAAGTTGGCTTGCTCATGTAAAGTGAAGTGGGAACTTACTAGTAATTGTACATTAGTGCAATTTAATTAAGCTAAATGTCTGTTAATTAAGCTAATGATCTATAGCTACATGTTAAATGTGTAGGCAAGTAAGGATCTATCGTTACATTTTAAATGTAAAGACAGCTGTTTAAACATAGCAAGACAACCGAATGTTGCAGGTCATGGAAAATGGCCAGAGAGGCTCAAGGACTGCTTTCCCTGCAGGGCTACACAATGGAACAAAAATGTAGTTATGGATCATTAGCTGAATTATCAGATCATTAGCTTAATTAAAAGGACTTACGCATAAGTACTGTTAAGTTCATACTATGCAAGTTAGAAATGTAAGTACATGTTAACTAATAAAAAAAAATCTTTATTTATATAGCATATTTCTTATGAGTCCAAAAAGCACTTTGAGCTTTACATATGAAAGACTACAAGGTCAAACAAAGTATTTATGATAAAGCACATTAATAAAACAATCTACAATTACTTATAAATCTATGTAAATTACTATTAATTACTATGAATAATAGAGGATGGGTTCCCTTTTAAGTCGGATTCATCTCAAGGTTTTTTTCCTAATCCGTCTCAGGGAGTTTTTTTTTGTCTTGCCACTGTCGCCTTTGGCTTGCTCATTATTGATTTAGATCTACATCTGGATTTCTGTAAAGCAACTTTGTGACAATGTCTATTGTTAAAAGCGCTATACAATTAAAATGTAATTGAATTGAATATTAATCATGAAAAGTATATGTAATAAGATAAAAACTAATAATAGGCCAGGTAAACAAGAATATTTTAATCTGGATTTAAAAACACCTATAGAGGTTGCCTTCCTAATGTTCTCTGGAACGCTGTAAAAAAAACAAAAAAACATCTACCAGGTAAATGGCAGTACATTGTGCTAATATTTGTATTTGGACATGGCATTTACTTTAAGGTGTGTGTTTAAATAATTATTTAATATTGCATTATTACACATTTGTGACCTCTACCTGTCTACCTACTATAATGTGAGTAATTACTGCATTGGGTACCAATTATTGCTTTATATAGTACCTGGTGGTTTTTACACAAGTCACTATGTACTTTAAAATCCAATATGCAAAGTATGCACAAAAAATTACTCGTAATTACCACATACCTACCTATTAAATATTAGATATTTACTGTAAAATGTAAACTGTAAGTGAAATCAGCATGATAATTACCAGTAGTTAGGAGACAGTTACTGAGCATATAAGTAATGATGAACTATTAAGTAATGATAAACAGTTAACAGTGGAACCAATGCCTCAATGCTAAATACCTAATCTAATACTTAGTAGTAACTAAGACTTAATGAACAGTTTACTAATACATCACTTATGGAAAACCAATGACTTATTAACAGCTTAATAAAATCCTAATATGCAACCCTTTCAAGGTAAAGTGTTACTGCTCTCTGTATCATGAAAGATTTTGATGACAGCTTATTTTAAAGACACTTTCTTTTTTTGTCTCCTCATTTTGTCCCAAAACATGGTCTCAGAATAGACCTTCTGTGCTAACGGCTGGGTTTATCAAGCTGAGAGTGACTAATCTATTCCCTCATTAATAGTTCGGCCACACACTGGCTAAAGGCAGTCCGATGCCGTCAACAATGACATCATGTCCCTTGGAGCTGGGGGAGTTATTCGTGTGTGATCATTCCACACTCATGCAGTTGAATAAACCAGTGTGTGACCAGAGGAGAGTGTATGAGCCTTCACATTCAGCTAACAGAAAACTTTTTTTGCCATTTAAACATCATAAAGCTAACCTATTTCAGCCACTGTTCAAAACTTTTTTAATGAGAACATCTCTGCTCAATGATGTAAAAACAGTATGTGATGTTTCAGAACTTTAGGATGTCTGGTGTTTGTAAAACAGTAATACTGTTTGATAGGTCTCCCTTATGGATTTTGGTTGGGTTGGAAGTATACTTAAACTGGTTGCCTTTTAGTGCAAATACTTGTGAAATGTATTTGAATTGTATGTAGGGAAAAAACGGCAATGCTATACTAAAAGCTACATGAAATCGCTTAACAACATTGAAGCTACGTTAATGATTGATGTCCCCTCTTCTGCTAATTACAAATAATAGCTACTCAAAAAAAGATGGATAGCCAATTTTCCCTGCAGACATTGGCTAGCTACCCTAGCTTGCTAGATCAAACTATTTATTAATGTTCTGATCAGCAAGTAAGGAGACCCAGTTGTATTGGGCGCAAAGTCACTGTTGTAGCTAGACCTAATTTACAAGAGTATAAGAAACTACAGGTCTCAGTATATTATGGACTCAAATGGTAAGACTGTTTTTTAATTTACATTTTCAAACAAGAAATTGCATTATGTTAGAATAAATCAGATGTTAGCTTGGCCACCATATTGGTACTGTTATGTATCTTGAAAAAAAAAAGACCTTAAAAAATCAGCCCAAATGAATGTCAATAGGGTACAATTACTCCCGGAAAGTATGTGCTGCTGGGGCAGTGGCTTCAACAGAGACCATCTGTCTGCTTTCTAGGTCTCTAATATGTATACCTATGTTCCAAAATAGGCTGTACCCTCCCGCATCAGGGAAAGGAAGTCAGTACCTTTCCCTGCACTACTTAGTATTGCATTCGAACACTAATAGACAGTTTTTCAGTCATTCTCAAGAGGGTAACAATGTTTGAGGCGTTTTTCTGGGGTGCAGGGGTCTCCCAGGATGTAGAAGTGCCAGCTCTGGCACTTCTCTACTGCAGTAGAAGGATTTTGATCTGGTTCTTGAAGTGTTTTGTCGAAGCCCTGGAGATGTTTAACTAGATTTTAACTGGCTCTACAGAGCTGGCTGCATATGACAAGTCTTCAGGAGACTCAAACCCAGATCCATTCAACAGGATGGAGACACACACTGCATCCCAGACAGCTGCTTGCTCTGGATCAAACAGGTTTTATATGGCCAAAGCCATAGTCGAAAGCAGAAGGAGAAAGTGCCAGAGGCAAGGCTAATGCGTATAGCTGGAACAGTGAGTGCTGCAGTCTATGAAGACTCGTTATAGATACAAAGCATGTGAGTTTATCTAAGAGGATGCTGTTCATGTAGGTTATCATGGTACTATTCTCAAAGAAGAAGATATTTATTAGATTACATACACACACATGTTCTTCCATACTTACTTCTGGGAGAGGAGATGAAAAGTTCCTCAATGCAGTCGATGACTTTATCTACAAGAAAATGGTGCAGAAGAAGAGAAGTGTCAGCCAGCAGAGCCCCAGAGAGTCGAAGGGAGGCCAGCTTAAAATGCAGAACAGCTCCTTCTTCTCTACGCCACTGTTACAGACACACACCATACACAGACACACCCACACACATGCATACCGTCTTCATTCCTTTTGAGTCATTATGCTTGCCTCAGTAATGATAGTGTTATTGAGGTTTTAATTGTAACCTTTTAAGTGTCTCTGTGGAGTGTAAAAGAGTAACGGATGTGAGTGTGTGTGTGTGCGAATGTGAGTGGGTATGTTAGAGGGAGGAGGTTGTATTTCAGTGAAGCGCTATTAAAATCGGATGCCACTTTGTAGCGTACCAGCCAGCATAAATGAAATCCAACTGGCTTTGCACTCTCCATTTCAATGTTTTTTTTTCTTCTTCTGCCAACCATAGCATGAGGCGAAAAAACAACAACAAGTGTTCCACTTTCACAAGTGCCCCTTTTTGTAGTTTGATGTCTGAAAGACTGTCTGAATCTCAGTACCACTTGGATTACTTCTTGGAAATTCATGGCTTTTATTTTCACCTTTCTGGAACGGTCATTTGAAAGGAGCTGTTAAATAGGACATTTTCTTCAGTAAAAAAAAAACCTGTTGTCTGGTGTAGTCAATAGGAAGCCTACACAGGGCATGGTAATGCATTTTGGATTATGCTGTCTGTGAGTGGCCATGTGAGTGTGTTAGTAATGTGTGCTGTGTTTTTTTTTGTATGGCTCCTATGAAGAAACATTATCCTTTTCATTTATTCATTAATTCCTTCTGTTGTTTGTCTTTCTGTCTGGTGTTAGGGAGACACGTTTCAGCATGTTCAGTACATCGTGACGTCTCTGCTAAGGACCATAAACCACACGGTCATCACCATGGGCCGAGAGCACACCCTCATTGTGAGTCCCACGCCATATTCCTTTCCTTTTCTGTCCTTTTCCCATGATGTGCTGTTTGTTTATGTTGTGTAGACTCAGACTAGACACATTTACTGTATATCTTATTGCCAATATTCTGTTTTTCATCACTAAAGTGTTTCCTCTTGAAACTTTCCCTTTGGGCACTGATTGACCAGAGACATCCATGGACATCCATTACTGGGCCAGCCTGCCCTAACTTAAAATGGCCAATAAAAAGATGTTGTTATTTGTCGATTTTAAGTATTTCCTGGTCTGCCTTGAACTAGTCCTTAATTATATGTCCTTTTTTGATGTCTTATATACAACCACATCTGATATCTGTTTCACGTCTTCTTCACGCTCACTTGGTCCATATCTTTAGAAGTAAGGACGGCAGTGTGTCCTGTAGCCTTTGCTATAAGTAGGACAGACAACATATTGCCTGCCCTGCCACTGTCAGCAAACTGGAAACAATCACTGCATCAAAACGCACATTTTATTCATATCATCCCAAATAAACCAGTAACAAACAGCTGTGACGACAGCTAAAGGAAGGCAGGGAGAATCGTGGGTAAGGTAATTTTAGCCTATTAAAATAGCAGCTTACAAAAATACATTAATGGTGATGTGTTTATAGTCAAACCAGACAAATGGTGGAAGACTAAGTGTGTGTGTGTATGTGTGTGTGTGTGTGTGTGAGCATTCATTCCACTAATGAAGTCTCACTGTGAAGCTATAGTAGGCCTATAAGAACCAAATGCATATACATTGTACTTTTCTCATCTGTGTCTTGTACAATTTCCATAAGTGCATCCGTATATTACATTAATCTCAAAAATGTATTGCTATGGAGAATAACTTGGTCAGGTGTTAATGTGAGGGAGCAGGGCTTAAAGGAATACTCCAGCGTTTTTCAACCTAATCTCCAGCAAACATATATAATGGAAGTCTAAGTGCAGTTGTTAAACAGCTGTTAATAAACGACTATATAACACAAATTCAAAACTACAACCATTAGATTCTAACAGTAAAGGTCTGAGGATGAAACAGAAATGAGAGAACGTTTTACCAAAGTGGTTCTTATGGAGTTTTATCCAACTTTCCAACACTGGCGCAACACAGTAAAATGTAATTCCACTTACTTTCCCAAAGGTTTTGTGGTGCCCATGCGAAACCAACTATATTGGTAACACATAACCACAAATTCTTCTGTCTGGAAAGGTAGTTTCCACCCTGAAGGGACGGATTACAAAGATTTAGAGGTTAATTTACAAACACCTGTGACTGAAGTTAATTGACGGAGTTCAACAGCTGCCCTTAGACTTCAACCGAAAGTAAGTTTTGAGTAAACAGATTTTCTGTTCTTTTCTCAGTACAGGGAAACATGTCAAATGCGGTAGATCGAGATTAGGTTGAAAAACACTGGAGTATTCCTTTAAATACCTAACCAGACTTCTTAAATCCAGTGCCTGACTGCAAATCCTGCACCACTCTTGTTCAAGAGTTTCAGGCTCGAAGCAACCAATTAAAATCAGAATGGATGTATCTGTTCTATTTGTTTTAATTCTGCCAGTAATTAGATTAGATTTCTAGAACCACATTGAGCTTAGACTGGGGTTAGTGCTGACTAAGTCTACATTTATCCTTCAGTCAGGATATGTGTGATGAAATATCGTTACTCGAGACAGAGTGTCTCTATTGGGTTAGCATTCCGACAGTCATCGTGAAGGGCAGTATTGATTGGATCGCAGTTCTGTCAGTCATCAAGAAGGGCCTATTGACTGGCTGAATCTCCATCCTCCGGGTCTCTTGGGGCTTCAGATATGTCTTGCTGTTTCCATTGTCTTGCTGGGTGTGCCTGTCCAGCTTTTGGACAGAAACTTAAATCATGAAAAGGACACAAAAGGAAATCCTTGGATTGTAAAGGAGAGTGTATCCACTTTGTCAGAAAATAAAAGCCATTGTTCTGGGGACCTGGTCACACTTGGCATGAGTTTTCACAATCTTTTACTTTCATGATCAGCTGTGTTCTAGGGATGTATCTAATACCTCCATGATGACAGTGCTGGTGTAACTCTATAATTACAAGTCAAACTTTTCCACACCAAAAAGCCTTGAGCTCATAGAGCTGTTCCTTGGCTACAGATAAGTCTCTTGTAATTGGAATGCACAGAGCCTTTCGCTGTAATAGCGATGCTCATGGTAATCATTGCCTTAGCATTCGTTGCCAAGGGCTACAGCCACCAGAAGCACTTCCTACGGAGTTTCTTGATGCAGTTCTTGGTTCGGGGTCGAGAGGGGTTAGGTTTAGAGAATGAGGGAACATCATACTCCGTATCCAGTGTCTCAAAGACGCTCTGAAAGCGGCCCTCCTGTAGCCGGAAATCATGCTCCACACTACAGAAAGAGAGAGAGCGTGAGAGAGAGAGAATAAAATAGAATCTCAGAAGGATTATGACTCCTGACCTTCACCTTTGTATAAATGCTGACATGAAGACATAAATGACACTTTAAACTCAGGCAGCCTAATCCATGTGATAGATGTGGCTCACTGTAGTATTTTAGTCTCAGCAAAGGTTTTTAAAGTCACCAATTATTTTGAGTGCACAAACTGGTCAAAGGGCAAAAATTGTTGCTGTAGTTGTTTTTCCACATTCTTTTAAGAAACAGGGAAAAGCTGAAAACCTTACTGGTGACAGACAAATTTTATTGTATCATAAAATATAAAATCTTTTACCATTTTCCAAAATACAAAAAAACATAAACCCACCGAGAGGTAACAAAAATCTAGCTGTGCAGAAAAAAATCCCTATAGACTAGTTAGTTAATTAGCTGGTCTACTAATGTAATAGCCTACGTAAAGTGTAAAGTGTCATAGCAGCATAATTAAATATTAAAACAATCACTAAAGACTCAAATAAACTCAAATTGACATTTTCCTTTGATAAACACTGGTTATCATGCTTGTGTCTCGTTATAGTGTTTGATTTCCCTTTTTCCGGAGGCTGAAATTGCGACCTGCTGCAACGTTAAACACTCCACTGCGTTACCGAAGAAAAGCCGATGGTGCACGCTTTTTTTTAACCCTATCATAACTTGCTGGTTTGACATGAAGCACTGCTGATATGTCAATTAGTGGGTAAATCTTAAATATGGATGGAATTAAAATATCAATAATAAAGATATCACATAATGGCTTTAATCCAAACAGGGTGGAAAAGAAGATGGCACTTTTGCAAGGTGGATGATTTTTGTCTTTTTTTTAACCATAGGGATGCACCCCCATTCCCTTGTAGGTGCTTCTGTGCTTTTTCTGTTGTCGAATGACACATCGGGTTATTTATTACTCAAGATAGAAAAGAAAACAAAAGTTTTGGTTGAGTTTAATATTTTTAGTTGAGTTTTGTATCATAAAACATGTGCATGATGTGTCAATGATTCATCTTTCTAGCTAATGCGTTATTCCACAGAATTTTACAAAACAAAGCTTTCTTGTCACGTTAGTTTAAGAATGTTTGACTTTGAATAAGAGTGAGAGAAAGAGAGTGAGACACATTTCATCTTTTCTCTGAGGCAGCTATGACAAGCCTGTTTGTCGTACCCAAGACAAACAACAGGCCAACACGAAACATTAATCACAATATGTACGCACACGCACACACACACACACACACACACACACACACACACACACACGGGTGAAAAAAACATCCATCTGTTTGTTTCAGAACCATTAATGAGTGTTTCACAGTGGGAGTAATTCGTCCCGGGGGGGTCAAACAGCAGCAGAACAGATGGGGCGAAAAGAACAGAAAAAGAGGTGAGCGATGGAGATGTAATGAGAAGAAACACTAAGATGTCACCACTTTCCTGATGAGGCCACAAACAACATAATACATTTTTTTCATTAATCTTTTTTTTTTGTTTTTTGTTATTTGTTTTTTAATTATTTTATAGGTGATGACACTGCGAACACAAAAGTGATGGAGCGATATTCAGACAGAAAGCATCCTTTTTTCTGATCACTAATCCAAGTTGATCAAAATGACCTCAGATTCTTTTTTGTTTCAAAATGAAACACCAGAATTAATGTCAGACTCGCTGTTTTGCTCATCGGCTGGACAGAATGAAATTAGCACAAATCAAACTAGTGTTAAAAGAATATTTCACACATGGCAATGTTGCTAATGATAAAACTAACAGGGGGAAGGTTAGTGTTATGGAAATCATGCAATCTGATTACCTACTGCCTTCCTTCCTGTCCTTACATGCGTACTACATTCCCTTCACTTTCTGACGTCTATTCCCTTAACTTACCTCCTTCTCTTCCTTTAACTTGCGTTCCTATTCATTTCCTTCTTTCCTTTTCTTTACTTATTTCTAGGGCGGGCCTGAATAATTTTAATATTCGAGTACTCGTTTGTTAGGTTGGTATTCAGTATTCGGAAGCTTCGTCTTTTTTAAGCCACAAAAATTAAGCATAAACTCCAATAAATTTCATCAGTAAAGGCCTTTAGATAGAACAGTTATTGTTAATGTATGGAAAATGTTAAAAATAAATAAATTCCGTTTATTTTAAATGCTTGGCGTGGAGCTTCAGAAATGGGACTGAGCGGAAAAATTCGCTTGGTGTCCACGGCACGCCTCCGGTGTAAAATGCAGTGCTCTTACCACGGACGATATAAAAAATGCTCAGTGTAAAAATTGTGGTAAGAGGTTGGTACAGCATGGAGACACGACAAGTTTGATGAATCATCTTAAATATGTAAGTTATATATATATATATATATATATATATAACGCTGTCGGACACGGTATCTTGGCTTATTATTATTATTATTAATAATAATACATAATTGCCACCTACTGAATACATTTTG
>JAOUQW010000010.1:4293025-4317833 GCA_028565825.1 Olivaichthys viedmensis | reverse complement strand
CTATGCGTCTTATGTATAAATGTAGAGGTAGTAAAAATGGCAGCATAGTGCACAAAGTTTCCAAGTTTTCAGAGAAAATAGTCTTCACTATGCGTCTTATGTATAAATGTAGAGGTAGTAAAAATGGCAGCATAGTGCACAAAGTTTCCAAGTTTTCAGAGAAACGGGTCAACCATTTCGAATATACATTGGTTTCACCTCCTACAGCTTCAGAAGCTTGCACAGCTGATGAAGGACTTTTGTCCAAAATGTCCTGTTTCTCTGGAAACGACGCTGCAATTTTTACTACCTCTACATTAATTACTGAAGAACATAAGTATTTAGTTATATATACTGTACATGAGTAAGTAGTTAAAGTAGTTAAACTATTATAAAGTAGTTGAACCTTTTTTATCAGAGTAGTGGAATAGCACTGATAAATGCCACATTGTTTCATTTTCTTAACATACACAATATATCTTTAATCCATCAAGTTATGTATTTCATGTTAGTTGGTTGGAAGCACAATTGATTCAAGGTTACTGAAATAAATGTAAATGAATGAGTGTAATTGTCAGTGCAGGTTAACTAGGTTGAGGTCATCTGGATCCTTATCACAGATTCCGAACTTGCCCAGTTTATCTCAATGAGCTTTGGCACTTCTACACTCTTAAAAAAAAGGTTAAACCTAGAACCCTTAAAGGTTTTTCAGTTGTCTCTCTGGAGGAACCCTTAAAGGTCCTATGTAGAACCCTAAAACAGAGTGTTTCCCATAAGATGGGGTTCCAAGTAGAATCCTTTTTAGGAAGCTACGCTTTAACTACCCTGAAAGGTTCTTTTTTTCTAAGAGTGTATAGTGCCATCATGTCAGGGGGAGCTGAGGAGAGCTGTAGCAATTCCTCAGAAACATAGCTGGTGTCTTGCCATATTTCTCTGATTATAAGTCAGTGCAATTTAGCTTTCTTATAAAGGGAGCTCCATAGTGGCCACATTTTTGTTAAATTGTTAATTATGTGTTTGGTAATAAAAACATCAGTCATAACTTCAATGTAGTTAAGCTACTTTTGCTGTGTAGCTTGTAGTATAGCAGGTACATTTCTGTGCAGGAGAGCTTTAATGTAGCTGAGTTACATTTATTGACTTGTAGCTTAGCTTACTACATTTTTACTACTACTTGCCCAACACAAGATTACATACAAATGAACTGTGCGCTGCATGTCAATTTCAAAGCTTATTGTAAATGTGTGTGTTGTAGGGGTGAATAAGATCTGTTTTATCCCTGGCATGGTGGGGCCAATACTGGAGATGACTCTAATTCCTGAAGAAGAACTTCGCAGAGCTACAATACCCATCTTCTTTGACATGATACAGTGTGAACACAACTACTCGGGACACTTTAAGAAAGTACATACATACACACACATGACTGATGGATGCTATATAATGCAAATACAAATTTTTAGGCTCAAACAACTAACGTTTCTCTTCACCCCCCCTCTGTTTTTCACTCTTTCTGTCTTTCTGTCTCTCACTCTTAGTTTGAGAATGAGATCATCCTGAAGTTGGATCACGAGGTGGAAGGAGGGGGAGGAGATGTTAGATACATGGAGCTACTGCAGACCATGTATATACACACATACACAAGCTGACACTTTTATTTCTGTCTCTCTTGTGTCTCACACACACAGACACAGAGTTTGAGCTGATTTTTCTTGAGTGTACAGTATGTGTTATGGCAACGTCTGTTAGCTGAAGCATGGATTTGTGCCCTTAAAGCTTCTTACGCCTCAAATCTGTGTGTTTCAATAGAGACATGACCAAGGCCAGTGACCTGGGTCAAAGCAACCATACACTCTGTGTGTACACTTTGTGTGCATATGTATGCATATAATTGTAACGATAAATATGTGTGTGTGTGTGTGTGTGTGTGTACCTGTAGTGTATTAGAGTGTGTCCAGGAGCGACTCCATCTTTTGTTAGAGGTGCGCAACTTTGTTTCCTTGGTGACTGGTCTCCTGGAGCGTCTCCTTGACTACCGGACAGTGATGAGCGACGACAGCCGCAACAACCGCATGAGCTGCACTGTCAATCTTTTGGTAAGCCCCAAAAACCCACTCATGGAAGTCCTGCCTACTTGAATAGCAGTATAAAGAGCTTCACCCATCACTCAGGTTGATAACTGACCATTAAACTGAGCTGTCAATCTCCAGTCGTCCAATTAACTTTACATTCATCCGAGGCGCCAAACTTCACATCAACCTTCTTTTCTTTTTCATCTCTTCTCATGAAGTACAATCTTAGAATAAAAGGGTTATTTGGATGGTTAATGGTTCTAGCATTCTAAAGGGGTTCTACTTGGAACATTTTCTGAAAAGCAAACTCTCTGCTGTATGGTTCTACATAGAACTCGGTTGGTGCCAGAGATAAACCTTTTTTGCAAGTGTGGATGTTCTACTGTAATGAACTTGTGTATGAGCTCTCACAGAAAATTCACTCGGATAATTCACTGATTTAAACACTGTTCTAGAGGCTCACACATGTGAGTGAAAACCCACCAAAGTTCACAAGAAGACCACCAGCTAGTTATTTCTACCACTAACATATCGACATGAAATCTAGAAGTGAAATCTAATTGTATATCATTATGAAAATGTCACTGCACGCACTCGGTTTTTAAAAGAAATGAGAGGAGTTGATTTGACTGCATATCACCTAACCACACCTCTTGGTTATGTATTCATTCTAATCCAACCCATTTTTACAATTATGCCTCCATTTATGCCAGATTACCACTGTGATCTTATGCCTTATTTTTGCATTTGTATAACACATGAAAATAGGGTCCTATCTGTATAGGGAATCTAATCTGTATGCCTTGTAGATACTCCACTTTGACATTGTCATCAACCTCAAAATCAGCCCATGATTAAAACGGGTCCTCATGTGCTTTTTTAATATAATCAGAATGCTCTGCCATTAGTTAAGATTCTGAGTCTGAATTAATTACCAGTGTCATGATTGAGTGTTTCCTTTTACATTATCACATGCAGTAACTCAGTCTGGCTCCCCTGATTCAGGATCTGAGTCTATATGAAACTTGTTGAGATGTCCTATCTATACTGTATTAGAAAACACAATTGGTCATGTTCTCATTGTATGTCTGGGTTTGGGGAGAGGGGATAATGTTTGTTTTAGTGAAGGTGGGTTTAGAACAAGCCATTTCTGGTGGGAGGAGGATGGTGTGTTCTTGTTTACAAGCAAGGTGAAAGGAATGGATTGGACATCCCTGGAGCAATTTGGGAAATGGGTATCTCGGTGAAGGGCGCATTGGCAGTGTTGACTGAGCAAGCAGTCCACAAATTGCAGTATCATAGCCCTCCAGCCCATTTCCCATGATACCCACCTGAGATCACTTCTGATCACTACCAACTGGTGAATCAGGCTCACAATGACAGCAGCCAATGACACAGTGACACACCAGCCAAGTCCTTCATGTGATTGAGTCGAGTGTTTAGTGCTCTCCTCCTAAGGCAGCGGTGTCAAACTCAATTTCTGCCCGAGCCACACTAGAAGAGCCATGAACTAGAAGGCTAATTCTTTTCTTTGACTTATTATTAAAAGTGCCCCTACTCTACAGATTAACATCATAGGTTACATCAATAATCTCTGTTCTTTAAGCAGAATGTAGGACATTTCTAGGAAAAAGAAGGACTAACAGATAGATTATTCAACTCTATATACTGTTAGGTGTTATCATTTATTATATGTATTGATTAATGTACTGTACTTTTTCCACTGACCACATATCAAAAATATGCAACATTAAAAACATCTCTGTAGCTACACTGGGCACTTTGGGGGGGACACGACAAACGCTACATTTTAATACTGTTGCACACATGCATCTGATAAAACTGGTGATGTGTTTTGGGATTTGGAGTCAATCATTATATTGTATAATACTGTTGTAAAGTGAACATGCTGGGTAGTAGGGTACTACGGGCCTTTTTAAATATTATTTTTAATAAGACTTGTGTTTTTGGGTATTGAGGCAAGGTTACTCGACGTATACACTAGGACGGAAAAGGGGCCAGTCATGTAACCTGGAAAAAAGCTGAGATTCTGTGAGGCAAAATCATTCTTTTTATTTAGATCAGTTTAGACATTTCCTCACTTTTTTATTATATTTCCTAGATCTACTTCTACACTCTGGACATTTTCCAAACACTTGCATGCATTGTCAGTTTCAGTAAAGAAATCAGTTAGTGTGGATTATTAGAGTTTATAGCTATATTAGTGTGCGCACTGCGTCTCTTATGTTGATAGTGTTTGATATTAAGTTTGAGAGCTTATAAAGCCAGATATGATTATTTTTCATTACATGAAGCAAGTTCTACATATTGGTACACACAAAGACACACACACACACACACACACACACACAAATGTGTAAACTAAACATTTTCTGTGAACTTTCTGGTTTTTGTTTTGACTTTTACAGAATTTCTACAAAGACATCAATCGTGAGGGGATGTACATCAGGTAATTCGATTAAAAATATATATTTCATGCTGTGTGAGTGCATGCTGGAGTGATTGTGGGTAGTGCTTCGTCAGTGCTATTCCCCTGGAGTGAGAAAGAAAAATGAGCTATAACGCTTGAATGAATTTTTAACTTTGCTGGAAAGAAACAGTTCTGGATCACTAAGTGACAGATGAAGTGATTGACGTAAACAATTCAAGGATGACGATAAATAGGATGGAGATGGAAAGAGAGGGAAAGAAAGACAGAGGGAGGAGATGATAGAGATTGATGAAAAAAGAAAACGAGAGTGCGTATGGGAATTAACAAGGGAAAAACAGAGTGAGGGTGGAGGAGAGGTAATGAAGGGAATCAAACAACAGAAGGCCAGAAGGGATGTGTGTGTGTGTGTGTGAGAGAGAGAGAGAGAGAGAGAGAGAGAGAGAGAGAGAAATTAGTATAAGAGTAATGGAAATTATACATTGTAGGTAATACAGATAAGGGGAAGGGTGACTTAGCAAAGAATAAATCAACACGAGTGATATTGAAAGAATGTGTGAAAGAAAGTGTGATGAAAGGTAAAAAGAAGGAAGAGAGATTTTGACTTTTAATGCACCTTTCTTGGACCAACAGCATTAAAAAATATATGGAAATCAGATATGCCTAGGCCAGAACTTCAACTGGTGAAATTATCTGCCTGATATTGTTTTGGTATACATCTACCTTCACCTTTTTAATACTACAAAGCTCTACAAAATTGTAATGGTGTTTTTCTCTCTATAATATGCATATTGTAACCATAACTTAGTCCAAGCACCCAGGCCATGCTACTGGCTTGTAAATGTAATTGCTAATTGTTCAATTGTTAAACGATAAGCAGATATGCCTTAAATCCATGCAAAGACAGGCACTTGGAGCTCAGCATGCAGTTCTCTGGAGTATTTCCCAATTCTTTTATCAAACATACTCTCTGCCAATACGGGGCCATATTGGAGCCTTGAGTGAGGCTGCACTAATTCAGAGAGAACAAGGTTCACCCCCATCCCCCAACTCCCAAGAATATTGTTGGATCAAAGTGTGCCAGGTGCCTATTAGAGCGAGAAAGGAAGAGAGATTTCTCCTTTGCTGTTTGACGTACCACCACCTTAGAGGCACATTAAACTTGGATGACTCTGTGTCTGAACAGAAGTAGCCTGTTTAAAGCCTGATAAATTTACAGCACAAGTTTTATCCACAAGGAGAGCAGGCTGAATATTTAAAGCTGATATGTGCAGGATGTCCCAATTCTGCCATCCATGTAATGATTCGCATAAGTTCTCCCTCCTGACCTTGAACTTCTACACTGTAAAAAAATCCAGCTTTCATATCAGTGTAGACGGTTCGCCCTTGATTCATCTTATGGAACACCTCAGACCTCTAAGGAAAAACAACTCATTCTCTGGTGGCAGGGTAGCCTTCATTATAGCCTTGAGTTAGCACTGGAGACTCCAAAGCTCAGTTCCTGCTCTGAATCACTTCCTCATAGCCAGCAAGAACATGGCATTGCTCCAGTCCTTGAATCCTCTTTCTTTTTCAAGAACACATTCATTTTTGGGTCTGTTTAAGATTAGTTATTGATTGTTCATTATTCACCTTGATATCGATCCTGACCTTCATTTCCATTTCTATTTATTCCTTTGGCACGTGCTTTTATCCAAATTGACTTACAAATGTGACAGAATGCAATCCAACTATACAGCTAAGCAGAGCTTTGATCAACAGTGGCAGTCTTGGGATTTGAACTTACAAACTTAGATCCCTAGAAAGAGTGTATGCAGAAATCATTTATTTCTTTATCTGTCATATTTTGTTCCTGGAGGGAAAATGTACAAATATGCCAGTAATCTTAGTTAAGATTTGTTTGTCAGTACAGAATCAAAACTGAATTTCAGGCCCAATACTGTCCTCTTATGGAGAGTTCTGTAATTTACAGAACAGGACAGCTTTAGTCCTTTAAAGGTATGAGACGTATGAGATGTGTGAGAGCAGTAGAGTTACACGAGGCATTTGAATCACATAAACCACCGAAGGTGAAAATTGTGTCGCTTTCGTTTAATTTAACATGAACTTTAGTGCCTCATATTTGTTTTTTATTTATTCAGCCACAGTAAATAAAGGTTGTACGTAACAATCTACCATCTTCACAAAGGAATAATTTTTTAAGTCCCTCAAAAACACACTTTAAATGCTAACTTTATAGGGTATAAGATAATGATGTTGTAGACCCTATGCATTGCTCTATATGACCAGAATAACACCTTTTGAGATTCAGGCACAGAAAAATTATGACTGTTGGAAATGAACTGCTTACATGTAACACCATTTCTAGGCCACATACATAGTTTAGTTTTTATATTTAATTAGAACATTGATGCATCATTTTTTTTTAAATATGTAAAAAAATAATTATTAAAGAAAAGCATGCCAAATATTACGCATTTATTCGGACAACTTTTCCTACATTTAGCCAGTTTAGTCAGTTTTGATGACTAGCATTAGGCGACTAAAGGTAGAACATGGGATCTTAAACATTCAAATGTGTAAGTATTTTTTTTTTTTAATTGAATAGCATTCAAACAGTGAAATTTGCTCTGACAGCCCCAGTGTGTGTGTTTTCATGTCACAGGTACCTCTACAAGCTGCGGGATCTTCATTTGGAGGGAGAGAACTACACAGAGGCAGCATACACACTTCTACTGCATTCCAAACTGCTTAAGGTACACACAGACACACTAAAGCTGATCAGTGCAGACCTTATCATGCCTTTACACAGGTCACACACACACATTACCAGAGAAATACTGTTTGACCTCTGACACAAAGTCACTGTAGCAATGAGAGGGATACTTTGGTTGGTGCAGTGGAGTCCTTAGAGAGGAAAGAGGCCTCGTTATTGGCTGATTTACAGCCGTCCCTGGCCACGGCCAATGGCTCTTTGTGGGTCGCAGACTAGATTTATGAATTCACTTCGGCTCCTGCAGCCTAAACACCTGGATTTATGGAGCTATTTTCAATCTCTTTCATTCTGTCTCTTTCTCTCTCTCTCACTGTCATGTTTGATTGATGTTATCAGGAGTGCACAGTTCATTCATTTGTGCTAGATTACATTCTGAATGATGTGGTTTTACTCATAATCCTCAGGTGAGGACACTATGGGCTGTCTTCTCTTTGTCTATAAATATCCTCTTATGGCTTATCTGCCTATTCTTTTTTTTTGTGCAAATATAATAAGATGGCTCAATAACAGAGTTCATTTCAAAGGGACGTTTTTATATCCTCATTGGGATTTCTGAAATAGATTATGACATAAAAGGAATCCTAAATTAAATTAAACGAAGCATTTCTCATGTCACTTTCATTTTCGTATAACTCATTTTATTTCATTTCACACCATGTCATTAATTTAGCTCCTTTTTTAAATTTTTTTACATTCAATTTACCCTCTCCATTTGTTTAGCTAATTTCAGTTGTCTTACATTTCACAACATTATCCCCGTCCCAAAACACACAATCCGTTCCTGTAGTGGTCGGATGAGCAGTGTGCACCTCAGCTGGATTTCCAGAGTCCTCAGTCGCAGCGGCAGCTCAAAGAGACGCTGTACGACATCATCATCAGCTACTTCGACAAGGGCAAGGTGTGCTGGACTTCACGCTAACCTCACATCTGTGATATGTCTAAATAAAATGCTGTTTGCTTTTAACCAGTATATAAACACATAGCCATTATGGTTTTAGCCTGCATGACCTGTTCACTACTTTTTTAAAGACCAATCATTTTTAACACAACTTGATCTTCTACCTGCCACATTAAAAACCAAAACATGTTACAGAAGTACAGCTACTACTGTCATACACTTAGTTTTTTCTTGATGACAAAGTAATTTCTGTTGCAGTTGTGTTCTTTTATTTGTCTTAGGTTTTTCTGTAACGTACATATTCTGCCACAATTTATGTAATGTTCATTAGATAAATTGATCCAAGAACATAAAGTGGTAACGCTTTCTTATACAGTCCCCTAGTTCTTAATTTGCTAAGTGTATGATGCATACTCCAAAGTACTGGGTAATTATTTTGGATTGCAAGATGGTAAGTTCCAAGACAGTCTAACTAAAGAACACAGAAGCAGGTAAGTGTGCGGTAAGTAAGAACACAGTTTAAATATATTGTACTGAAATGCTTGACAGGTTACAGGGATTATTAAGAAAACGGCATAATAAAATACCTCATAATTGGAAACCTATTTGGAGGTAAATAGAAAGGTGGTAAATAGAAACTTACAGTAAAGTTCACTGCTATAATCGCGAAATTTTGTATTTTTTGCACTTTTAACAAAGAGTAAAGAAAGCAGATGTGAATCAGGTATCAACACAGTAAGAAATGTTGCTTTTACATCACAGCGTCACTGAACTTGTCAGTAAAGTTTTAGTTTTTTTTAATTAGATACACTGTATGGTCTACACTAATCTCACAATGCACTGATCTACAAAAATTTATAGTTTTCCTCAGGACATAATAAGGTCGCAGTAAAACCATAGTAAGAATCATCACTGTCTTTTACAGCCCATGTTCAGTCCAGACAGGTGCATACTGTATAAGACTCTACAGCTATATATAACAACAATATTAATATTACATTTACTCTCACTTTACAGTGAAATTTAATTTAATTTAAAGGGTATTGCCATTGCCATAACTTTTGCATAGTTAATAGTTCTGCAGTTACTACTTGAGAAGGGATCAGCAGCAGGTAACAGAAAGGTTTAAGTAATATTAACATAATGCCTTTGCATTTACAGTTTTTTAGCCTGGATAACTTGCTTGCTTATTTCCAATTTACAGAACTATTTAAATTTTCCAATTTACTTTACTGCGTAAACATGTGGTATTACTGTGAAATTTAGTGGGAGTATGATTCTACTTACCATCTTGTTACTCCAAATAATTATCCAATTACAAGGTATTTTATTATGTCCTTTTTTTCTTAATGTGGAACATGTCAGGCAATTCAGTGAAATGTAGTTAAACCGTCTTGGTACTTACTTATTTTTACACCAAAATAATTAACCAGTTCTATGGTGCTTGTACAACACACTTACCTGCTTAGAGTTTGCACCACACAATTACCTGGTTAATACCTAGAACCAAGGCGACTGTAGAAGAAAGTGTTACCCATAAAGTTTAAAATATATCAATCCCAAGTATATTCAATAAGTATTAAATTAGAAAACCCAAACACAGCCTCTAATCTTACCCTGAAGCAAAATGAATTTATGTTCATTAGTAAAATTAATTTTAGTTTACCAGTTTAAATTCTCTGTGTTTAGAGTGACCTTCATGCAGTATGTTTTCTCATCCCAAAGTGTGTGTTTGTTTGTTCATACATCTGTGTGCTTTAGATGTGGGAGGAAGCCATTGCTTTGTGTAAAGAGCTTGCAGAACAGTATGAGATGGAGGTCTTCGACTATGAGCTACTCGGCCAGAGCCTGGTAAACACACACATCGTTTTTTCAGCTTTTTTTTTTCATATAATGTGATGTAGGGTTTATGAATTCCGGATATGCGCCGTGCAGTCATTACTCCACAGCTGTCATTCCCACTAAATCTTTGATATCTAGTTTAATCACTCCACGCTGAGGTGAAGAGAACAACTTAAAGAAAACATCCACTCTAAAGCTCTTTCATAAGAGTTACTTTCAACTTGATGTTATATTTTGGCCTACTTATAATTCAGGCTCTTTGAATGTGAAAATGCTTTCAAAATGTTTGACTATGACAATGAATTAAAGTAAAATTGTTTACTTTATTGTTTCAGGGGGTTTAATAATATTCTGATGATTAAGATTTTTATCAGCTTCAGAATAGACTTCACTATTTTGCGCTTCCTTTTCTTTGCTCAAATTGGGTCAACATTTTCTCATTTTTTGTGAATTTCCTTGTATCTACAAAATGCAGCTTAGATCTTCTGATCTGATTAGCGGGTTACAGAATTACAGCTACCACTGTTTTACATTTTTTTCTTCTTGCTGACGAAGTCCATTTCTGTTGCCATTGTGGCATTCTTTGAGATGCTTTCTTTTAGTGTTTTTGATATTTTTCATTCATTTCCTAACTGGTTATACATTTTTCAATTCAGAAACAACAGGCGAAGTTCTATGAGAATATCATGAAGATCCTTCGACCCAAACCAGACTATTTTGCTGTGGGATATTATGGCTGTGGCTTCCCTCAATTTCTACGGGTTTGTGTGTTTGTGTCTACGGGCTAATGTGCATATGTGTTTTCCATGAATGATACTTATGTTCCTTTAGAAATGCATTGCATTTATGACATTATTGCACTGTGTTAGTACTGAAGTGTTGGATCAGGTGAAGCTGTTGGGAGTGTGCAATGTTTACTCATGTGTTATAACTGCAGAATAAGGTGTTTATCCACCGTGGAAAGGAATATGAGCGCAGGGAGGATTTCCAGAGCCATCTCATGAGCCAGTTCCCCATGGCTGTCAGACTTAATACCACCACCATGCCTGGAGACGACATCATAAACTCCCCCCTGCAATGTATCCTTTTAAGGCAATACTCTCATTGTAAATCCCAAACATGTACACACACACTGTCAAAACCAAGCAAGGTATCTTTTATGACAACTCCCTAAACCACATTACTGCAAAATAATGCGGGGATGGTTCAACACTTCCATTTCTCACTTTTAGCTTAATCTTCAGTTTTTATGTAGTTATTGGATAATAAGCCTTAGAGTGTGGTATGTAAAGGAGCAAAGAAGGTTAAACAAAACATGGTTGGTTATGAGCTCATCTGTGTCAGTATACCATTCTTAGCACAGCTTTTCAGACATTCAGTGCTTCACTGTCCAGCCTGTCCTGGAGATCCCCCCTCGTCTGATGAACAAGCCAGTCCCTGATCAGATCATCAAGTTAGTATTCCATCAATCAGAATCCATTTTTCAGTTTATCTCCCCATCACAAAGTCTTTCTGATCATGGTCTCCAGACCCTGGGTGGGTATGGTTCTGACCTGATCTCATGAGAAGTTTGTTTGAATTTGAACGAACAAGGGCAATGTGGTTGGATTCTCTTTGATTTCATACGGATGAAGTCATAAGAAAAGGAACGAATACGACTCGGCTTGTGCGAATTGTTCTGAATTTGGAAGTGTGAGTGAATTTCAAGGTTCACCTTCACACTTTTACATCTATCTACTTTTCAGCTTCTATAAGTCAAACTATGTTCAGCGCTTCCAGTACTCAAGACCTGTGAGGAAGGGAAAAGTGGACCCTGACAATGAGTTTGCTGTGAGTCACAAGCTTTTGCTAGTACACACATACACAAACACATAAAAATGCAAACACAGGAGTAACCCTCCATCTCCTTCTCTTTCTCTGCATTCCATGTGGATTGAACGCACCACTTTTGTTACAGCGTATAAGTTGCCAGGGATCCTGCGTTGGTTTGAGGCTACAGGCTTGACTCATGTGAGTATTAGCCAATGTGTAAGTTTAACAAAAATGTGTCAGGCTCTAAATAATTCTTAGTTTGTGTATTTTTTTTATTTGGAATCAGTTACATACCAGTTGCTGCTTTCATAGAAAATAATAATATATATATATATATATTAATAAAGCAATAATTTTTTGTAACTCTACAACTTCTATACTTTTCTGGCAGACGACGGTGAGTCCTCTGGAGAATGCCATAGAGACGATGGGAAGCACCAATGAAAAGATTCTTACAATGATTAACCAATACCAGTGTGACGAGACCCTACCCATAAACCCCCTCTCTATGCTGCTCAACGGCATTGTGGATCCTGCTGTCATGGGTGGCTTTGCCAAGTATGAGAAGGTGTGTGTGTGTGTGTATGGGCTTAAGCATGTTGTGTTTCTTTTACTTTGTTTCTGTCTTTCCAACCCGCTCTCATCCAAAATTCATAAGAATTGTAATAATTATTTTGTATTTTGTATGAATAAAATCTATGACTATAAGAAAAGCTATGCTAAAAGCTACTAACCCTGCCGGTCGCACTGGTCTTAACTGAGTTAGCTTGTGCAAATTCTTAAGATTTTGCAGTAGTGAGACCATATGTTCTTTAAAGGTGCACTTTGTAATGTTTAAAAGTGTTTCTAGACAACTATACACCTTCAAAAAACTGTAATTTGCCATACTGCCATGCAATTGATCTGGCAACGTTCTTCGTTTTCGGCTTCTGTTTACATTTTTACCATCTGAAAATTAGCTCTGCCCCTAGCTGAAGCAAAGCTGCTCAACTCCGCCCCTTTTTCTTAAAAGGCAACTCAAGAGGTATACGTAGTTTAAACAGAGGATGTGGGGTCTTTTGTGGAAAGAGGGGAGGGCTTGTGTTTTCATTGCAATTCGCCTTGCAACCAGCAGATGGCTCTAATAATTAAAAACTGCTCCTTTAACTTTGTCACTCTTTTTCACTGGCCTTTTTTCAGGCGTTCTTCATAGAGGAGTACATGGAGGAGCATCCAGAGGACAATGAAAAGCTGCAGCGCCTCCAAGATCTCATCGCATGGCAGGTACACACAAGCACATACACGCAATCAAACACACAGCTCTCTATGACTGCTTCTCCTTGCTAAATTGCCATGACTTGTGGTCCATTGCAGAGTCCCTTGCTGGGACGAGGGATCGCTCTGCACGGCAAGAGGGTGACAGACGACCTTCGACCTTTTCATGAGCGCATGGAGGAGTGCTTTAAACAGCTAAAGAAGAAAGTGGAGAAAGAGTACGGAGTCAGAGAACTGGTGAGAGACAGACGAACTGACAGAGTGGGGATATAAATGAAGGGAGTTCTATTTTCTTGTATTTATTTATTTTCTTTTGTTTCTCACCATTAGCCGGACATGGATGAGAGAAGGTCCACTCGTCCACGCTCTGTCCTTCGCTCAGTCCGTCAGTCCATCTGCTCGTTAGCAGGATCAGAATGTGGAACCCCCACTAAGCTACACCCAGACAGGTAACCACACCCCAAAAAACGACACACTTACAGACTCAAAAACGGCTCTGTTGGTTTTCTGGGTGTAAATGAGATGTATGTTAGCCTATGATACATGTTTTCTCTCCAAGTCCAATACCTAATTACCATCATGGGGTTAACTGCTCTACTTACATCGCAGAAACAATCTAACAACTCACATGAGCTGTGAGATATGAGATGATGAGGGACCAATTCACGTTAGAACTGCTCTAAAAAGAAAGAAAGAAAGAAAGAAAGAAAGAAAGAAAGAAAGAGTCTACAACCAAAAGTTTTTGAAAAGCTGCAGTTTCTGATATTTTATTACGCTGTTATTACTATTAGTGCCGCAGACCAATCCAAAAGGTACAGAATGGTGATTAAATATGGAAACATATTAAGTATTCCACCAAAGCCCTAACTCTTTGTATTTAAGGGCTTAGTAACTGGCCTCTCTCAGATTCCAATGGGACTCTAAATGAGTGCTGTCACAGGCTCGCCTGACAATTCTACCCCTAACCACCAGAGGTCTCCGTCACCTGAGTTTAACCACTTCCGGGTTCATCTACACACCTGTTCATCTCTTAAGCAGAAGGACAATAAATAGATAGGTAGAATAGAATGCTCCTTTATTGTCACATATACAAGTACGGTACAGTGAAATTGATTCTTCGACATATCCCAGCATGTTGGTAAGCTGGGGTCAGAGCAGGACAGAGTGCAGGGTCAGCCATGATACAGCACCCCTGGAGCAGAGAGTTAAGGGCCTTGCTCAAGGGCCCAACTTGGCGGAGCTGAGGCTTGAACCCACAACCTTCTGATCAGTAGCCCAGTGCCCTAACCACTGAGCCACCACTTCCCTAAATATACCTCACATTCACACACACGTTGCGAAGTCTTGCCTTACCCCAGATTGCATTACTAAGCGTTATTCATCTGTATTTGTCTACATGTTATCACAACTCATGCTTTGTCTTACGTTTACGTTGTTTGCCTGCCCTTATTGGATTTGTCTGCCTTTCTTGGATTGATTTTGGTATCGATCTTGTTCTGTTTTTTCCAACTACGATTCTGCCTTGCCCTTTTCAATAAACGCCGCACTTGGACCATACCTTCTAGTAGCGTCATTGTTACAAGTGCTTTATTAAAGGCAGGTGCACTTGGAGGGTAAACCAGTTAAACCTGTATATTAAAGACAAATATATGTTTTGTGCCTAATTAAAGGGTTCAAGATCTCAGCCTTTTCCATTTGGATCTAGGTGTTTCCAATAAAATAGAAAGTCACAAACATTTCTCAGTTCACTTATACATATTCATATACATACTTATTTTATTTTAACGCATTTAACATGAGCCCATTGCTTAAAGTTTTTCCAAAATGCTAAAATATAGGGTGTTCAAAAACATTTGACTGGCAGGGTATGTAAAAATAAAATAAATACAAAAATAGGTAACATCTACAAAGAAACAGCCACTGAAATATATGAAAGTGTCATTAAGAGAAATATTTTTTTTAGACATTTTGACATAAAAAATATCCACAAAGCCTGTTTCTGTAATGTAGAGTTTCAGTGTAGAGATATTGTTTTATAATTTGGGAGCGTTGTAAAAGAAAGCTGTCTTTCTAGTCATCTTGAGCTTAACTATTAGAGCGTACTGTCACGGACCACACACACAGATGGGTTGAGGATGCATGTGCTGGATATAGTTACAGTGCTACGAACAAACAAAAGGCTAGGCGAGAATCCAGGGCAAAAACAGGCAATCTACAATCAGGCATATACTGGGCAATGGCAAACTCAAAACACAAATAAACAGTCAGGGAATCAAAATGGTAAACAGCAATCAGGCAACCGCTCAGAGGTGCAACTAGTAAACTAGAGACAAGACTTGCAAAGTCTGGGGTATATATGGAAGTGTATGTAATGTGGAACAGGTGTCTGTAATCAGCAATCAGGTGAGCGGTGGTGAGTCAGGTGACTGTTCATGTGATGCGGAAGTGTCCTGGGGATTCTGGGAGTTCTAGTGTGTATTCCTTGGCTGATGTGTGACACGTACAGTAGGTTGGCACTTGAGGATCTGAGAGCACTGCTTGGGGTATACTTTATAACACAATCTGTAATGTTCTTTGTTCTTTTTGTTCTAATCCATGAAGAGCTTTATAAAGTAGTAAGGTAGCCACTTTATGGTGTTATCTTAGGTCTTTTTTGTTTGTCCGGGCTAGGGGCAGCATTTTGCACTAGTAATCAATCATTAAACTTTATGATAAGCATGAATAAATGAATGTATACTTCACAGCATGGAACACACTGCATTTATTGTTATTATTTTTTTTTTTTACTTATAAGCGCAGTCATACTTAGTGACATGCTCAGTGTAATTTCTTTCTGAAATGAATCTGCACTTTTATCCTACTCTTTAGTGCCAGGGCTCATGTCTATTAGTGAAGCTATAGACATGTGTGGACATCACAAATTTAACCTATGAGTCATACAGAGGGGTGCCATGAGTTGCAGACAGTTCCACCAATAGATTTATAAAAAAATATTGAATACCACTGGTCGTAAACAGGACCTGAAATTTGACCTTTTTCTTTTATTAATGGTTGTGTGTGTTCTTATTGTCCATTATTATGCTCTACTGTCTATACCTCCTACAGTACTTTAATATATCTCTCTCTCTGTAGTATCTCTCTGGACTCTTCAGGGCCGCTCACCCCCACCTCTCTGCCCCACTCCAGTGGGAGTATCAGTGTGATTGACGAGAGTGGCCTCGAGGTGGAGGTGAGAATCTAAAATCTTAATCCTAGAATCACTCGCAACTCAGTTGGGGGAAGATGTTTTTCTTCCATCGCTCCTAAACTCTGGAACAGTGCTGCGTAGAACATTATGACCTTAAACTGTATAGGTGTTTTTAAATCCATACTTGTTTAGCCTAGCCTAGTCACAGTTCTTGTTATGTTTATTATATTTTCCTTGATTTGTTATTTTTAAAAATATTTTCTATGTGAAGCAAGAAACTCTTACCTCCATTCTAACCTATAAAAGACACTACATTATATAATATCCCAATTGGTTTCACTTCATTCACAGTTTACCCACGTTTGACTTTGATGTCATTCTCATCATTCTCCTAGGTGAAGTTGAGGAAGTCGAAAAGAAAAAAGAAGCAAGGAAGGAGCAGCATGATCTTTATCAGTGAAGAGAAAGAGAGAGTCAGCACCCTGGACCACAAACGGGTTAGTCAGAGCAGAAACATGTTACCAAATAGCCCTGATCTCCTTTTTAGGTGCACTTAATGGGCTCTATTTCAAACATAAAGCAGCTTCATCTGGCATGATGGGAGGATGGGTAAGCAAAAACAATAGCAGCATTACCACTGTTGGGACAGAATTTGTGTGAGATTGAGTGTGTGTATTTTATTCTCTGTTGTTCCTTAGCTGTCAAAGAAGCAGGAGTTCCGCAGTGATACAAACCTATCAGAGCCCAGTGAGCAGAGCAGCCTGGCCAGTATTAACTCCAGATCACTGCCTACTATTACAGGTACACGTGCACACACACACACACACACACACACACACACACACGCACACACACACACAACGACATACACATCAAAACCCAGGGAAAGTAGCGACTTTATGTACTGTAAGAAACATATATAGAATGGCAAAGGACTCTTCCATCAAAACCTTGACTTGATGTCATGATTCTTTATAAAACAAACACATGTACATGTGGGACCTTTAGATTTGTTTAGATAACACTTCTATGATATACCAACTTCACCCCCTCTGTATTTTGATGTCCATCATAGGTCTGGCTCTGACAGTAGCCAATGGGAGTGAGGAGCTGGAGTCAGCACGGTCTAAACGGGACAGTAAGACCATGTCTGTGTGTCTGCCATCTGACCGCACCAGTGATCGGCGCTCCAAAGGGGTCATTAACCTGCTCTTTAAAACCAGGGTAATCTAAACACACAACACAGAAAGTGATACATACATTGATTAAGAAAAATAAAATCTGATTTTTTAAACCTAATTTTTATCCACCGGGATCTGTACCTTATGGGCGATTACTATGGAACTAATGCTGAGAAAGTAACTTAAAACCTGTTTACTCTAAAATCACTTATAATGGAAGTCTAAGGGCAAGTGTTAAATTCCATTAAGAAAACGTTTATAATATGTAACTATATACCACAAATTTAAAACTACAACT
Source organism: Olivaichthys viedmensis (assembly GCA_028565825.1). Classification (NCBI taxonomy): domain Eukaryota; kingdom Metazoa; phylum Chordata; class Actinopteri; order Siluriformes; family Diplomystidae; genus Olivaichthys; species Olivaichthys viedmensis. The sequence continues at coordinate 4,300,085 of JAOUQW010000010.1, read as the reverse complement.
GTACCACTCTAACAATAAAAGTCTTAGAATGAGACAGACATTAGAGAATGTCTTGTCCAACCTTCAAACACTGGAGCAATAAAGTAAAAAATAATTCCCCAACAACTGCCCTTAGATTTCTATTATAAATGACTTCCATGTAATCAGGCGTGTTGTTCTTATCTCAGTTCAGGGAAGCAGACATACACTACAGATGTAGTAGATAGATATTAGGTTTAAAAACACAAGATTTCTTTAGGTTAATACATTTTTATTGTCTCTTTCCCTTCTTACATGCTTTTGATACCAGAAACCTTATCCATTAATTCTTCATGTGTTCCTGTGCTTGTATTTCACAGTTGAGCTCCAAGAATGATGATGGAAAACCAGTGTCCGATTCTGCCGGCGAGAAAAGTTCAACTCGTTTTTAACTCTTTCCAAAAATGTTTTCCTGGATATAATCTCTATATCTAGAAAAGTAATGACAAATGATCCGCTCATTTTTAATGGTCCGGTTGGATAATTGTTGGATATAATTTGTATTACCAAAAAAAAATAGTGGACTGTAGAGGCCAAAGACAGATGATTTGCATATGTACCTACGTATATGGTAGCACCTTTAACAGCACAGTATAAGCCTGCAAGTTTTATGTATAAATATAGTGCATCTTTATTTTCAAGGTACCAGAATTGTCATGTGAATTTTAATAAAGAATGCCTGATAAAATTGCTAAGTTAAAATGAGTTCATAAGCTGCCTGAACCTTAATATTACCTTAATATTTGACAGTATAAAAGAATATAAATGTGATAATAAATGCATCAAATCAATGTTAGTATTTACATGTACGCCTGATTTATTATGTAAAAAAGCTGCTTTCCGCAGGTCTGTCAGGTTTTATAGTTGAGTATGTGATAAAGTAATACTTATTTCATAAGGGAAAGTCAAAGTTGAGGTAATTAATAAATAAAAGACTTCAGGGCACCCTGCATACTTTTTGCAGTCTGTAATTGAGTCAATGGCAGTGGTACAAAAATAATTCAGCCTCTGATGCAAAGTTCACTCATTAATCCAGTGTAATACCACAAAACACAAAACAACTTTAATTTCTACTAAAGGTAGACATAATTTTTGAGGCAAACAAGACTCAAGAACGAAACACAACACTCAAAGTTTGTGTTTAAAGATATTGTGTTTTTTGTTGCTGGACTAATGAACTAATTAGGTCCATATACTTTATATATGTTGGATCGTAAACGCGTTCGATGGTTTTCTAATGGGTGTCCTGTAGGAGGTGGGTGGTTTGATGGTGACCTTGTAATAGACTGTGTTTTAATGGTGATTCAGTGGACCTAACTGACTTCTGTTATATTTACTTTAATCTCTGATGATCCTGCACTTCATTGGTAGCACCAATGAAAGCACTGATATATAACATTCATGCTTATCTAGATACAAGTGGCAAATATTTCATTAAGACTCAACAATACAATTAATTACAAACTAAATATACCCAGGATCTGTAACCAAATCAATATAAGTGGGCTGTTGGAAACCATTAAAGCCATCAGATCCTGATGAAACAATCTTTAATGGAAACCATTAGGCCAATTCCCATTAGGAAGTGAAACATTATTCAGCACGGTTCCTTTAATGTATGTTATGAACACCATATTATACAACGAGAAAACAATGTAAAGAGATAGGTGTTTTATCCAAGGAACGTAGGTCAGCAGGGTGAAGGTGTTGTTTGTTATAGTGATGATGTGATGAAGCTGGGACAGTGCAAATACAGGACCACATGGATGGTACGGAGTGCTTAGACGAATAAACAAACGTTCGTCGGGAGCCTCTGTGGATGTAGAGGGTTCGGCGAAGCAGTCCAAGTTCCTTTATGGCTATGATGCATGGTGGAGTACTGTGGTTGTCGAGAATGAGAAGTTGTGAGACGGTGTATCGCGGTGCCATGGCGGGCAGCTAAGACGCTAGCCTGTAGTCGGCAGTCAGCGATGGGTGACGGCGAAATCCAGGTGAGCCGGTGTAAAATAAAATAAAATAAATATAAAAGTTTAACTTAAAGCAAGTAGCTAGTGATAAAACTAACTAGAATTTTAAAAACCCAGACGGAGAAGCGGCGAACAAACAACGGAGAAGCGGCGAACAAACAACTCCAGCGTCCTCTCCAAATCACCAAAAATAATTTGTTGCACAATGGTAATGTACTAATATAGGGTACCACACCAAAACCTAGTTGCATAGAACAGTCTCTAAGGCATTAGGCAGTTAACCCATAACAATTTTATGTAATAATTTTCTGTCAGGTAGCTTTTAGAAGCTTTAAACACCTCAGACCCATAGTTCCTATCATCGCGGCTGTAAACAATTCTGACTGTAAGTTCTCTAGGATGGTGCATTTTTCATCAAAACAATCAGAATGACATTGTTTACTTCTCAATTACGGAATTATGCAAAGATGTTGGGGAAAAATATCCATTAATTCAAATATTACAAACATCTATTTTCCAAAATATGGCTTAAATTTTTTCTGTTTCTTTGTTTGTTTTGTTGTGATAACGCACCCAATGGTCAGACTTTCCCATAACAGCTTATTAAAATTATTTAATGTCATATTTAACATGTATGACAAGTGCATAATTTAAATAGTTTTATAGATAAAATCTTATTTAAAGCAAAAACTACTCAAAATATTAAGACAATTATGTCTGGCTTTGATATACTGTATACACACTATATACATGTGAATGAAATTATGTGGATGTCCCTTCTTTGAAGGCTCAGAAAAAAGTCTTAGAAATGACTTGGACACAAGTCATTTTGAGAAAAGTTAATAAACATGGACTACATAACATTATGCTTTACGAAATAAGCTTTCCAACTACATATGATTAAATATGGAGATATTTTAGAATGCCTGTTTATCTAAAAAATGAAAAATACAACAAAGTTTATGTTCTTCACAGTTAATGGAGTTGAGATAAAAGTATAAAAATAAAAGTATTCAAGTCAATAATTGTCGGTTACTTTTTACATAGTGTGGAAGTATGAAGCTTATTGATGGAAAATATCCAAAAATCAGAAAATTGATCATTGGAAGCAAAATTACCATTTGCTCTCATAGCAAGTAGCTGACCGAATATTGATAGACTAGTGAAGAAATGATTCCTAAAACAGACTCACTATAAAATTGTACAGAGAATGAAAACAAGTTGTCTCAAAGTCCATTATTATTATTTTCAGTCTCCTGTATGATAAAGTTTAATTTGTCAGAACATCAAACTACTATCAAAGTCAAATTAGCCAACTTGGTCTCACTGTAACAAGAAAGATTGGCAGGGTTAATCCATGTACGTACAGTAATGTTTATGTGGGTTAATGGGACAATCAGACAAACAGAGTCCACTGTAAACACACAACCCAAGGCAGTATATAGTACACATTTCAGTTTCATAACCAAAAAAATTAGGCAAACAAAAAGCAGGGATAATCCAAAAGTGTAAAACAGTACAGGGTCAAAATAATAAAAGCGGAAACATGAATTAACACAAACTAACTTGGAAAAACAGCAAGACTGCATTAAAACTGACGACAAGAGTTGTTGAAATTCCAGGACCAGTGGCGTAACTACCGGCAATGCAGAGGGGCAATTGCACTGGGGCCCGTAGCGTGAGGGGGAGCAGTACGCCGGTATGTGGCACTTGATGTAGAAGTTCCTAGATGTCTTGATGTGTGAGAGAATTTGGCTGGCTTTAGTTTTATTACAGAACCTTTTTACGGAAATACTCTTTTCTCTGGGCATCTCCGAACCCATGGATTTGCGTGACCTTTTGGATATATTGTGCGGGTATGGTGTTTGCCGGCTGAGGTCGGGAGGTGATCCAGAGGTGTGGAGAGGGGAGCAGGTTTCCTCTGATCAGGTTAGTTAAAAGCACATCAGTTTATCCTGGTGTGGTCGTGTCAGAGCAGTTATTATTGCAGTGGAAGTTGAGTGAAAGGGGGCTTTTGTCCAGACCATCGAAAATGAGCAAGGTACTAACCACATTCAAATCGATCAGTTTAACTTTGGGAAAGAAGTGTTGGAGTAGTTTAGTTAAACTGATTTGCTCATCTTTTTTGAGGTTTGAATCGTGTAAAGGAAGTACGAAGATCACATTGATCTGCTGGTTGGCTCTTCCTTTGGTCCAGTCAAGAACAAACTTCTATACACATACTGTGTTCCCAACACCAGCAATTCCCGTGTTGAGCACAGTTTTCATCTGTTGTTCAGAGATAATCCATGTAATCGGAAACTCTTTTAACTTTACCCGGCTTGGGAATTGCCCTTTGGCTGTCTCATTATTTAGTAAAATAGGGCTCCTGTGCTTTTCTGCTTTAATTAAAATGTACTTGTTTTTGTATCTTTCCTTTAGTTTTTGCTTGGCCTCATTCAGAATGCTTACTGCAAAGATTAAAAAAAGAAATAAAGAATCAAACCACTGAACTGGAAGAAGAAAAAATTGTTTATGTAAGACAGTTATTGTTCATTTTTGTTGTTAGTGTAAATTTTAAGGCACTTGAGAAAGAATCAGAACACTGAAAGTTTTAAACTTGCTATATTTCAGGTAAAAGGCAATGCTGTATTTTATTTTAACCCACAGCTGTAAACATTAATCTGACTGAATAAACATTCTCCCACTGCTTTAACATGTTTATGGCTTCTTGAGGAAAATAAAGGCTTCTAGCACTGTTGGTTATTATTATTAAAATGGTTTGAATTATATTGCATTTAGATTCATATTACTTCTAGACACTCTTAGAAAAAAAGGTACCTCAAAGGGTCTTTGGATAGTTCAGGGTTTTTAGCTTCCTAAAGAGGTTCTACTTGGAACCCTATCTGAAAGGTAAACATTCTGTCGTAGGTGTCACGGAGTGACGACGGAGAGGCAGGACACAGGCGCAAGCCGTTTCAAAACAAACATTTATTAAATTTAACATGCAAGGGTACTCACAACGAAACAGAAAACACAACGTGACAGGTAACAATCAAAGACAAACTGGACGGGGACACGAGGGCTTTTGCACAAACACTGATTACACAGACAAACGAGACGCAAGTGGGATCAATCACGAGACAGGAAACCAAAAACAAGCACAAACACATGTCGCCATGGCGACCCCCACGCGCACCGCAGTTTGTTCAATAATTTTATTGACTGGTCACATTTAATTGATCACGCCCTCTGCCTTGTTCACACAATCCTGCTAGAACACAAACAAGAGCTCCGTCTCTTAATTCCTCAATTACTGAAAGCAACTCCAAATGTAGCCTTTGATGTGATTACCCTGAAGGTTATCCCTTAAAATTGTAGGGCAGAAACATCGAACTTGCCATAGACTTGTAGCTGTGCACTGAGGAAGCATATTCAACTGATGGAGTTCTGTGACAGAAAAAAAAGACACATTAGTGGAAATCATTATTTTGCTTCTCCCTCTTGAGTTATTCTTGAGTTATTGATTTTTTTACATGCACAACCATCATGGCAACAAGTGTTGCACTGTTGCTTTTTTGTCTTAATTTCAAATTATTAGTATTATCAAATATGTGCAATATATTATCAGTAGTATGTTTGAACTTTGATTACCTGGAATGGGGAAAATGTGAGATGAAAACTCCCTGAAAACTTGTTGTCCTTCGTAACTTAGAGTGGGTTCTCATTTTCTGGCATCTTTCCTGTTGATCACTGTAGATATAAATCGTTTTTGCTTTACCCCTCTCTACTGCTTGCACTTTTAGATTACATATTGGTAATAAAATATTGACACCTCCATCTACCACATACAGACACAGTGCATCTTTTTCTGTTTGTTTTATTTCACATGTGTCTTCTTAACAAGGTGGCATGAATTCCTTTCTCTGTGGAGTATCTGTATTTACTATGTTCCCAATGAAATCATTACATGCCAGAAAGTCTGTTAAGATAGAACCAGTTTATCTGTTGCCCTAAGAATGACTGAGCCTGAATCTTCAAATATGACCATTTTGTTCTATTTTCTCCCAAAGAAGAGAATTGTAACTGAGTTATTACCTGTCTTCCCCTCTACTGCTAAATGGTTCACGCACAGACTGGTTCTTCTCAGCTGATGGACAGTGAGACAGAGGTGAGACTGATCTGTCAGAGCAGAACCTTAAGAAACCAAATGTAATCATTAAATTAATTGATGAAACTTCCATACGACAAATTTATATAATTATAACCCATTTTAATAAAAATGTTAATGTTAATGTTTAAGCTCAGTGTCACAGAGTAATAATTTCCTTCCATATTTACCCTGAGTCTCTTTCCTCCACTTTCTTTTTCCTTCCCCTGGATTCATACAGCTCCATCTCTGGATTTGCTCTGTGACTGTAAACAGAGAAACAGAGAGGAGTTTATAGCGTGAGTGCTGCTACCCCACCCTTGAGAAAGTAAATGATCAGGATAGGATGTCTCTTTTGTGTACAATGTCATTTCAATGGGTCAGACCCAAAACTCCAAATTCAACAGGCAAGGATTGTATTCCTTTGCATGAGTGTGTTTAAATAATAGAATCCAGTGCTGGTTTTCCTGAAATTATACATTGTGTGCTCCATGTTTTCTGTTCCTTTAATAGTATTTTCTTCTCAAGTTTCCTCACTTGACTGCTGCCATATCAACAACTAGCGATGCTAACAGAGATGTCATTAATGTTATGAGCATTGCTGTCCAAGTGTCTCGCCACTGGAAATGAGAAATCCTTTATTTTGATAGTATGAAAGTAAAACAACCAGCCAGTCTTCTCTTGGTTTCCCCGATGTACAGTTGGCTGCCTCTTTTTCAGATACAATAAACACCTGATGTGCTATTAAATTTACATGTATGAGATCTGGAACGGCTGTATGCTACAATACCACAGTGATTAATATTATTTTTTTTTTTTTTACAGATCGTTTATTTCATTCTTGACAGACATCTTATTTGTTTTTGTCCTATCTGTAGAAAATCAGTGGAGGTCCTTAAAAAGTAAAGCAGTCTTGGGATAAGTATAATTTCCACAACAGGTGTTT
>JAOUQW010000010.1:4274078-4284081 GCA_028565825.1 Olivaichthys viedmensis | reverse complement strand
TGTGATTAGTGCCCCTACAAATATCCCCGTATACCCGTCCTTCATTGTATGTTGTGTAGTGTTTTATTTGCATGTTTTAAATGAAGTAACAAAGAGACATCATCTGAGATTCTGTGGGTATTTGTGTGTTTGTGTGTGTGTGTGTGTGTGTGTGTGTGTACAAAGAGCAGGCAGGTCACAAAAGAAAAAAATATAGAAAGAAATCAAATTAAGCATGATTCATTACTGATTATGCAGATGATGATGATGATGATGAGAATTATAACATTAATAGCAATACTGACCATAATCAGGATCTCAGTGAAATTAAATAATCATACTGTACACACAGAAATAATAATTCTCTGTGGTGAACCTGGGGAGAAAAACACAAGTAACTGATTAAGCATTGCTGCTGCTCTGCTGTCTCTGATGAATGTGGTGAGATGCTCCATATACCTGCTGATCACACACACATCCAGCAGCTGTAACGACCCAGAACACTTCTGACTTCTGTACAGATCAGTGGACAGGTTGAGTAGAAAACCATCACCGGCGTTTATCGATTAGCTTCTTTACATGTGTAGACGAAACCTAAATGGTTTACTACGTGCCAGGGGCATTCAAAAGTGACGAGATTATAGATTGGGTCTCAGTGTGAGCTACAGTTTGTATGTGTGAATGTGTGTAGGGTATTAGGAGAGCATAAGGAGGTAGGGACTAGGGAGGGATATTACAATTTAATTTAATAATTCTCGCTTCACGCTAAACGTGTTCTAATACTGAGTTATTATTTTCATTGCCCAAAGGAGGGTTTTGCCGATCTGTTATTATTGTGTGTGTGTGTGTGTGTGTGTGTGTGTGTGTGTGTGTTTTGTGCATTGTTTTTTCTCTTACAGTAATATGTTGTTTTTTTCAAATGAATGTGTTGCATTTTTTTATTGGAAATCAAAAAAGCAATGACACGTTATTGCACACACACACACACACACACACACACACAAATTTTCTCTCAAAACCATCCATCCTCCCTATTATTTCCCTATTATTTTCCATACTATTTTGCATTATCATCACCTCTCTAACTTTATTCATCCATCCACCAAACCATCCATCTTATTGTTCCTTATCATCTTCTCTCGACCATCCATCCATCCATCCATTCATCTATTCCTCTTCTCCAACTATCTTCATTTTTTCTCCTTTTCTTTTCTTTTCTTTTCTTCTCTTTTCGCATTTGTTTTGTTCTGTTTAACCCTCTTTATCTATTCCCTTTTCTCTAGCTGGGTCAGATTCTGCGGAGTCCCTTTATGAAGTTTGTGGCTCATGCTGTCTCTTTCACCATCTTCCTGGGCTTGCTGGTTCTGAACGCGTCAGACCGTTTTGAGGGGGTGAAGAATCTCCCTAACGAGACCATAACAGATCACCCGCGCCAGGTCTTCAGGGTCAAAACCACCCAGTTCTCCTGGACAGAGCTCCTCATCATGAAATGGGTGCTGGGTGAGCACTAATGCATGCTGGGTGAAGGTGGGGTGGGTATAGAGGATGTGAGTTATATGGGGCAAAATTTGTTGTCCTTACTAATTGATATCAGTGGAGTGGTTATAGTTTTGCTCTAGTGACTGAAAGATTGTGAATTTAAATTCCATGACCACCAGAGGCTCATGAGCAAGGACTATTGGGCTCATGGGCAAGGACCTTAACCCTCAGTTGCTTCTGAGGATGCATGTACTGTATTCTGTCTCAGGAAAATCTCAGATAACAGCTAGATAAATGTCTTTTGAGTGGTAAAAACTGTGATGTTACCAGTTATTAGTTATGATCAGTCTGGCATGACACCCAGACTGATCATAACTAATAACTGGTAACATCACAGTTTTTACCACTCAAAAGATATTTAACTCCTTTTAGGGGTGTCATGCCAGACTGATCATAACTAATGTTGCCATAGAGATCTGCAAGGTGCGGTTGAACCCAAGGATTTTATTCACGACACTAGTCGTTCCCTAAAAGGAGTTTTGTGCTCCCTTAGTGAAGTGAAGATTGAGTAGAAAAGGGATTATCTAGTGTCTTAATCGAATCCACAAACAATACATCCACCACAAGGACATCTGTCTTGTGCCCGTCGCACAATGTATTGTGATAACACAGCAGATGGGAACGTTCCAAACCTTTTAATTTATTGATCAAGGTTAATCACATATGCGTAGTGGCCCTAGTGTAGTAGGGCAGTGGTGCGTCAGTGGATAAGGCTTTGGGCTACTGATCGGAAGGTTGTGAGTTCAAATGCCAGCACTGCTAAGCTGCTACTGTTGGGTCCTTGAGCAAGACCCTTAACCCTGAACCGCTCAAATCCTGTCTTAATTGTAAGTCGTGGATAAAAGTGTCAGCCAAATGAGTAATTGAGGAAAAGTAGTGAGGAAAAACTAGTCACAACAGTAAAAAGAAATGCTAGGAAGCTGCTTGAGCATGTGTGTGTAAGTGGGGTACAGAAATGCTAAAAACATACACACACACTTCTCTGTCTTAAATTTGGAATAGACATTCAGTAGATGGATACTGTTGTATGGTAGAATGTAGATTAAAACAAGATTAAAGGTCAGAGCTTATTTTAACCTCTAGGAACTAGTTTCCCCATTAGTCACTCTGCCTCTCATCTAGTCTTCATTCTTTCTGTCTCTCTCTTCCATTCTAGTTTTGCCTTGCTATTGTGTGTGTGTGTGTGTGTGTGTGTGTATTTGTCAGTAACCCTATTCCATCCTTACTAAGGCAATCTCTCAAAAAATATGAGCTGTGTGTGCTCATGTGTATCTATCTGTGTGTGAGTATGTGTGCGTGTCTGTCTTTGTGTGTGTGTGTGTGTGTGTGTGTGTGTGTGTTTGGTTCTCATTCCAGCACATTTTCTGTCTGCAACAGTAATTGTGGGAAAGATGAGTCTAATTAGAGATACATTTCAATACACCATTTGCAACTGCCTGTATGTATGTATGTATGCGTGTGTGTGTGTGTGTGTGTGTGTATTGTGCAGTGTGGAGAGGGATCACACTGCATCTCAACATTGCTAACTGCTTTGAGCGATACTATACGTTTAATATGTGTGTGTGTGTGTGTGTGCGTGTGTGTGTGTGTGTGTGAAATTATAACATTTATTTAGCTATTTCTTGTGTGTGTGTGTGTGTGTGTGTGTGTGCTCAAAAGGTAGTTAGAGAAACACAATTGTAAAGGAACATTCTTTCAGGTACATAACTGGACCTTATGGACCAGCATTGTACCTTTAAGGGGACATTCACAGTGTTTATACATTGGGGAAAATGTACCTGGCACAGTACCTTTTCTCTAACAGTGTGTGTCTCTCTCTCAGGTATGATCTGGTCGGAGTGTAAGGAGATTTGGTCTGATGGGCCACGCGAGTACGTCATGCACCTGTGGAATGTTCTGGACTTCGGCATGTTGTCCATCTTCGTTGCGTCCTTCACAGCTCGCTTTATGGCCTTCCTGAAAGCGTCTAAAGCGCAGCTTTACATAGATCTCCATGTGCCCAATCATGACATCAGCAACGCTTCACTGCCTGCCGACATCGCCTACTTCACATATGGTGAGAGAACCACTTGACATACAAGATTCACATCAACAATGGGGAGAAAAATCTGTAAAATTACTGTCATTTTTGAAAGCGGATTTTATGGTGCAACTGAAGTACCTTGAAGCCTCGCACATGTGTTCAACTTCATATTTATACCCCAGGGAAACGGCAGAGAATAGAGTTTCTGGAGAGTGAAATAAATTTTTTTAAAGAAATGATTTTTTGATGGATTGTTGGTTTGTTTTAGGGGTACCTAAATAAATAAATAAAATAAATATAATAAATACAATAATTTATTAATAATGTGTTTGAGAGAAAATACTATTTTTTTTTTTTTAAAGTTCTTGTGAGTTTTTTTTTATTTTGGATGGGAGGGTTAAGTAATTTATCCAAATGTTTGAGTGGAAAATTTTAATAATTGTTTGTAATGTTTGTTATACAATCATTTTTTATCATTCTCATGAAGTATGCAATTCTAGGCTTAATTGTATGTATGCTGGGTGGGCTATATAGATTACAGGGGTGGTTTTACAATGGCAATATACAACTTACACTGCTCAATAAGCAGAGCATAAAATTATATTTTGCACATCGCATATTTATCAGTGCAAATGTTGCAGGCACCTTTACAGATTGGAATATGTTCGTAGACTTGGTTTGAAAATGGTATGCAATGTGTTATGCATTGTGCCTTGGATTGCTGTTGTTGATTTCATTTAAAACAATCTTTAAATATTTTTAACATTCCTTGTGGGAATAAAGTCCATGCAGTAGCATGTTGGGCACAAGTCTACAGAGTTTATTCCTCTGATCAATCATAAGAACTGAATTACAAGAGCATCATCTCCACAAGATTGAACTTTAAAACAAAAATACTCTTTACTCAGTCAAAGGTGGGCTCCGAACATCAGCACTCTGATAACCCACTGTTGTTTTTGTCTGTGACTGTGACCAAGAAGCTAACTGTATCCAATGTACTGTATATCCCATGTATAACCTAGCAGGAGATCCAGCTCGCCTCATGGTGGTCACTGTACAGACTTTAGCCCCTAACATGCAGCACCAGTACAGCGCACAGGTTTCACATCACAGCAGTTTGGCTTTCTTTTCTCCTGTGTGAGCTATTATCAATGCTGCTATCTACTGGTGTAAGCCGGTAATGACATGCATGACTGCACTACTGAAGAACTATCAGAGAGAAGAATGAAGAAAGAGAGAGAGAGAGAGAGAGAGAAAGAAAGAAAGAGAGAGTCTGGAGTGTGTGTGTGTATGTGTGCAGGGGTGTGTGTGGGTGTGTGATCTTTGCTGAGAGCATGTCTTTGATGTATTTGATCTATGTCTTTAATCTTTGGTGTGCTGTCTCAAAATATTTGAACAAAAATTCATCTTCTTTTTTTCTTTCTTTCTTTTCATCTTCCTTTCTTCTAACTTTCCTTTTTTTCTTTGTATGTTTCTTCATTTCCTTCTTTCTTTACTTTCCTCTTTTTTATTTTTGTCATTCTTTCTTTTTATCTTTCTTTGTTTCTGTCTTTATTATTTCCTCTATTTCTTTCTTACCATTGCTCTCTTCTTCTCCTTCTTTTCTTTATTTTCTTTCCTTTCTCTCTCTCTCTCTCTCTCTCTCTCTCTCTCTCTCTCTCTCTCTCTTTTTTTCTCTCTTAGCCAGGAATAAGTGGAGACCCTCTGATCCTCAGATCATCTCGGAGGGTCTGTATGCGATCGCTGTGGTCCTCAGTTTCTCACGCATTGCCTACATCCTTCCAGCCAACGAGAGCTTCGGGCCGCTACAGATCTCACTGGGGCGGACGGTTAAAGACATCTTCAAATTCATGGTCATCTTCATCATGGTCTTCGTCGCCTTCATGATCGGCATGTTCAACCTGTACTCTTACTACTTAGGAGCCAAGTACAACCCAGCCTTTACAACGTAAGAGTGCTGTTTTATTAATCATGCCTTAACACACCTCCCTACCCATTGCTGAACATCAATGTTGTCTCTATATCACACACACGCACACACGCACACACACACACGCACATGCACACGCAAACACACACACACACGCATACACATAACACATGCTCCGGTATTTGTTTGTACTGTAATTTAATTTGTCATTTAAAGTCTTACTGTCAGCAAACCGGTGCCATTGAAAAGGGGCTTAAAATGCATTCCGTGAGATTCATTACTGAAGCCCCCTCTCCCTCTCCCTTTCTGTCTCTTTCTCTTTCTCCCTCTCTCTCCCTCTCCCTCCTCTCTCTTTCATTGATGTCATCTCTTATTGAGGAGAAATGCTCTGTATTGCAGTACATCTTATTGATATTGCAGATTCGTGCAAGAACTCAGAGAATTGTCTGGTTATAATCTTTCCCAAATTGCTCGTACATGAGGCTCCATGAGTGTACCCCAGCCATTTGATTTGAATTTCAACTGATACTAAAAACTGAACGATTTTGTGCCAGGCCCATGGGAGGGTCAGCTGTTCAAATAACCAGCGCATCGGTAGCCATCTTGTTTCTCACTTTCAAAATCTTTATGATGTCCCACATTAAAAGTAAATATATTTGTAGGTACAGGGAAATACATGTAGCATATAAGGTTAATGTGTGCAGTCACAGCTGTCCTTATAAGCACACATAGTGACATATTTGTAGATATACAGTGAATATTGTCACACGCACACCAGCCACTCCGAACTGCACATCCCAGAATCCCCCATGCTCCACAGCTGAGCACTGTGAGCCAGCCGGCTTACTTCCGCGTTCGCGATCGCCGAGCTTCTGCTCGCTCGCACCTGCCTCTCAGTACATCAGCGCAGAATCACACACACCTGAAGGCACTCACTCTCCCCCGATATAAACCCCACAAACACACAAACTGTATTGCTCCAATGAGAATGGACATTTCCCACTTCCTGGATTGCTTTCCTGTGCCTGACCCCCGATCTCTCGACAACGAACCTGTCTGTGCCTACTACATTCTGTCTGCCGATCGCCCAACCTAAGCCTGCCCCCCGACTATTCTTCTGCCCAACCCTTTGATCCTTGCTGTCTCGTGCCTTCGGGCCAGCAGCCCGTGCTTGCATCACTTCTGTCTGGACCCTGACAAATATATGTCTAATATATGATCGACATCATGTAGTCATATATCTAGTAACATAAACACATTCAAGGATACATATGCTGTAAGCATATGTTTTATACATAGGAAAATGTTCAATTTAAAATATGACACAATTGGCCATTTTTACTTCTTACGGTAAACTAGCCTAGCAACAGCATGACTTTTCATGTCCTGACCAACCATTTTTGAGATTGCAAAACTGGGACTGTCAATTGGCAACAAAGAGCCTCCAAAGATTCTCTTAAACTCTTCTCATAATCCATTAAAATGTTCAGGCTTAAATCATCACACTGCCTATACCTGGGCCATCTGTGGAAACTTCTTAATTTTGTGTGTTCTTTTGGAAGCAATCGAGAGAACACATTCGGCGGGGCATTTAATCCTAATTACGGTTTTGTCTTGCTGCCGGCAGTTTTGTTCTCTGCAGGTGAAATTAGCATCCTGATTAAAGTCTAGTTTCACCAGCCAGAGCAATCCCTCCGATCAACCGGCCCGACAAACGGCCCTTGAAACATGTAGTCATGGTTACAGTCTACTGCTTTTTATTAACAGTTCCTGATGTAAAGTTTAAAAGCAGGGTAGAGACAAAGTGTCCCGCTGTTTCGCTTCACACTGTCAGAGAAGAGCTCGAGAGGAGCCATTGATTTCGATCGCTCTCCCAAGTCTTTTTTGGAGACCAAATTCAATCAATGAAATGTGTTCCAGATGGCAGTGGAAAGTATAATTTAATCTGAAATGGCTACGTTTAGTTGTGTTGCCCTCCAAGTTTGACACTGACAGGGAGCTTGAAAGCTTTGTCACAGATACTTTTATCACACTAATGATAGATTCCAGTATAATTCCAGAGGGGGAAACGGTAAAAGCTTTTCTGCAAAAGCTTCTCATGCTTCTTTATTTTCTTTTTTTTTGAGGAAAGTGCCTTTAATTTTCCAGATTTGCAAGGTCATCTGATAATCAGACTTCACTCTTGCTTGCACTGTCATTTAATGCAAGTGCACAAGTAGTTTACTGATGGCAGATGAACGTACAAAATTAAGAACACCTAAAAACAGATAAAGGTCCATACAAGCATGGTTCTCAAAGTGAGGTATCAAAGTTGTTACTGTTGTTATAGCTATTATTGTCACGCTGACCTCGGCCGCACAGATGCACAGAGGAGTGATGATGTCCTCCGCGGGGGCAGGAGGCAGAGCGACGTCATAGTCCTCGAAGCCCGGGAGTGGAGCAATGACGTCCTCTGCGGGGGGCAGGGGGCAGCGCAACATCGTTGTCCCCAAAGCCCGGGGACAGAGCAATGACATCCTCTGCGGGGGCAGGAAGCAGCACAACATCGTTGTCCCCAAAGCCCGGGGACAGAGCAATGACATCCTCTGCGGGGGCAGGAGGCAGCGCAACATCGTTGTCCCCAAAGCCCGGGGGCAGAGCAATGACATCCTCTGCGGGGGCAGGAGGCAGAGTGACGTTGTTGTCCCCAAAGCCCAGGGGCGGAGCGATGGCGTCCTCTGCGGGGGCAGAAGGTAGAGCGATGTTGTTGTCCCCGAAGCCCGGGGGCGGAGCGTTGACGTCCTCTGCCGCATCAGAGACCTGGGGCATGCCTCCTGCGGCGTCAGGGACCTGGGACATGCCTTCTGCGGCATCAGGGACCTGGGGCACATAGCGACCACAACGCGCGGTCACACGCACCACAGCGCAAGGTGGCATGCGCGTGACAATTATTTAGTTATTATAGTTATAAGCCTAATTGGCTGATCACTGGAATGATTTAACCCAAAATTCAATAACTCAAAACTAAATGATTAACTAACTGTAATTTTAATAAAACTAGGGAAAGTGCTGTTAATATGATACGAAATGTTTCACATCTTTTGACACAGTGTAACTGGCTAGGAGTCTGTGGCTGGAAAGTTCAAGAAAAAAAAATCTTTAATGGCTCCAATAAATAAATATGATGGTATTTGCCTAATGAGCCTACTATTTGATTAGTTGGTGTGCTAGAGCAGTGCTAGAGTCCAGACATACAGAGATGGACACTCCTAATTGAGAGCCATATGATAAATTGTGCACTTACAGAACAGGGGCGTCATAAGGCATGGCAACTGCACCTTGGCTTCTAGATCAAAGTGAAATGACAAATTATAAGGCTAAACATTTCTTTAGCTAAATAATCTCAAGGCATCGTGGTGTCATTAATTCATTGCACATTGGAGCAAAATGATTAAAGTCAAAGTATCAAAGAATGTTGTGCACCTACCGTTGCCAGGCAATTTGACAGCCATTGTAGAGAACATTCAGTATGTAAAGTGTGCAATGCATCAGTTAGCTAGCATCAGTCTGTAGCAATAAAAAGAAATCAATGTTTATAATGTAATTTTAACAGGTATCTATTCTGCCAATATTGTAGTTTCTGTAATTAGATTAGAGCTATTGCAGCTGGTTGTGGCTTTGTTGTCAAGGCATTTGACTGCTATTGATATTTTATTGTAGTTTAGTTACTGTCTCCAATGCAAGATTCGTGCTCGCACCAAATTTCATCTTGGTGTGATGATGGTTTACATAATGAAACTATCCATCTTGATTTAGCTACCCATGAAGATATATATTTTTTTAAATGTCTCGTTTATGCTTTAAAATATATTTTGCAGGCTGCTGCATAGTCAGGAATGAGAATTTAGGGGACCTATTGTCACAGGATTTCAGAGTTGATGTTGTTCAGCATTGCCAGACCTTGAGTTTTGGTAAATTGATGCTACTGTTACACAGCAAATTGCCAATAAGGAGTTGAATCCTGACTAGGATAAAATTGGACATGGATGGATGGTTAGGAAAACCCATCTGAAAAAAAAACCCTCAACAAACCAAGTGTCATAGTATCCTAGGTAATGAACTGACTCTCTGGGCCTCTCTGAGTCTTTATACCTGGTTATGAATACCTAATTATATATCATTATATATTGTACCAATGCTGTTGGAGTTTTAATGTGAGCAGTAGAGGGCAGTATGGCATCTATTTAGAGTGTTCCTGCACCTTTAGTAAAAAGGACATAGGGCACGGTTCAGCCAATAGAGGTGTTGATTGAGCTCGTATTTTCCACACACACATAGACACACATAATAATAGTCCTCCCTAGACATCAGACACAGCAAAAATATAGAAGAATAAATTTGAATGTGATATGGCTAGCTTATTGGGGCAGTGGTGGCTCAGTGGTTAGGGCACTGGGCTACTGATCAAAAGGTCAAGGGTTCAAACCTCAGCTCCGCCAAGCTGCCACTGTTGGGCTCTTGAGCAAGGCCCTTAACCCTCCCTGCTCCAGGGG
>JAOUQW010000010.1:4215320-4237408 GCA_028565825.1 Olivaichthys viedmensis | reverse complement strand
AAATGCATGAAACTATAGGTAGCATATTTTGATAGTCTAACTTATTATCAGAAAATGCCTCCAGCATAAAAAAAAATAAATAAATAAAAACTATAGGAAGAAACGTGAATTAAAACCCGAAACTTTCCGCAAAAGCGAAGTGCGCATGCGCAGGAACCCTTTGTAGGCCGTCTGGATAGGTAGGAGAATTTGTCAGAAATTTGTGTTGTGCCGAATTCTGATAGCAATAGCTATTCACTATACGTTTTTCTACTTTATATGACCCAGCCCTGGTCCTTTTATTTGCATTGCATGACTTATTTACCTTATAGATATGACAATAGAGCCTAATCTTTTTTGATAGAAGAAAAGTACCCTTAAGTACACTTTATTGTCTACTTAAGCAAAGAATACAAATGATCCTGTGCTCTCACAATACTTATCGTTTTGACACATTCAACTTTACCACAGTGCCGCACATGCCATGAAACTTTGAAGTTCAATAGATAAAATTTGCATTTACTGTAATGGCCAGTTTATTTATTTATTTATTTTTATTTATTTGGGGGGGGTAATGCAGTTATGGTGTTTCTTGTTTAGTAAATATCAAGATTAAAAGAGTTATATACAAACAAAGCAGCAGAACATAAATAGGCTGTGAGTCGATATTTAGGGGAGGGGAGCCTGATTCTGCCAGGGAGTCGCAATTCGGCACAACACCTGCACTGCCAATTGTAGTACTGTACCGTTTTCATTATCCCACACAACCCTGATGCAGAGTAAAGACACGTGTCGTTTAAACCCAGTGAAATGTGACATGCCACCTCCTTTTCTCCTGTCAAATTAGAGCAGTTTAACACGTTTGGCACTGATTGGCAAATGACGCTCTAACACCCGTCGCGCAGAGGCAGAGTGTAAAATGCCCACAAATGTATGCAGGCACATATAGGTTACACACATTACCTCGATGCTGTATTATTTCCGTTAACAACGCGTTAGCTGTGAACCATGGCTGGTCCGCTCGGGCGGGTTTTCATCTTTCGCCACGTGTTAGTGGAATTGCAAGATCGGCGCGCGCACGTGCCACGATTATGCCACCATAAGGTTCGTCTTGGGACAAAATGGGAATGATGAGGCTGAACGGTTATTATTGCAACAACAAAAAAAATCTATCGCTGCAGGATGATAACAAATGTTGTCAAGCTAGGTATGCAGACAGGTTTATATTGCTCTTTATGTAGCCCGCGTATGTGCGATGGGACTGTAATCCTCTGAGCAAGGCATGCTGTCAAGAATCCCCATCTAATCTGCATGTTTTGTTTCTTAAACAGGCCGTGTTAGCTTGTTCTTTCTTCGTCTCAAGCCGACAGGAGATGCGAGCTCAAAGGCAACGTGCCACTTTGCCCCTTAGCAGCGCGTCGGCTGCCGTTTCAACTGTCACTTATTCCCCCCTCGCGCTGTGGTTTTGTCATTTGCTCTATATATTCGCTTGACGGGTGTTTCAACTCCGGTATACAGTTTGGGGTCGCAATTATATATATCAACAAAGAAAAAAAGAAAAAAGAAATCAGCATGGTGAAGGTAAATTGTGGAGCATATAAACACGCGCTGGGACGCGCGCGCGTGCGTGTGCGCGCAGGCTTGTTTGGTTTATTATTTATATACGTGCAAAAACAACAGTAAATGCAGGATTATTATTTTTTGTTTGTTTACAGTCAGAGACAATTGCGGCCTTAAATTATACGTGTTATTCCAAGGTTGGGCAATATGACACCTATACAAATAGTTCTCATTCCAATGTTGTGGAGGAGAAGAACTCCTGCGTGTCTCTACACACACATTGTGTGATTTTTTTTTATTTTTTTTTGGGGGGGGGGGCTTTTGTCTTCATTGTTGTAAAGTATAGGCAAAGTGCAACAGGGAGAGAGATGTAACACCTCAGTTCTCAGCATGAAGGGATGTGATGTCAGCACAGCCCTTTTCCCATGCATGTTCTGATGCAGAGTGTATAAAAATCCAACCCAATTTAGATATTACAGATTAGGTATGAAAGATCCACAGTATGATAACCGCTTTCGGTGTATGGCAATATCTGCTTACAGCTTTCCCTTTTCGAACAGAACTACATTAAATGCCACATAGCATTGCAGCAGCAGCAGCAGGGCGACCTTATTCAGTGAGGGAAGTTGAAAGAATATTGTTAAGAATATGTTAGTCTTGTTGAGATCACTCTTAGCCCAAAGTAGTTTATCAGAAGAAGTAGAAATACAGTTTTCTCTGATTTTCACCTCTTTACAAATGAGGTGGCCCTGTTGTAAAAAATCATATTTCAAGTGACACCTGGAAAAAAAATTGCAACATCATCATCTGTACCGGTATAGTGTTAATTTACATTTCCAATGATACTTTTTTTTTCAGAAAAGCTATTAAAAAAAACCGACAATATTATTGCAGTATAGAAATAAGATGCTTAGTTATACACATGGATCAATGTAATATGCAGCTCATGCTGTAAGTACTATCAACATTACCCCTGCATTTGCATTCATTGTAGTTATTATTGCATAAAATATATATATATATAGGCCTATGTATTAAAAAAAAAAAAAAACATTTTTATTTTAGGTGAATGCGTGTTTAATATAACGGCCTTAACAAGTTTGAATTATACTAAATTGGAGTGCTGGCTCAACAAAGCATCTTAAAAGTGGCACTTTGTGTTTAAAAGCACCTGAGCCACTGTGTGAAGTGCAGCGCTCCCTAACGGCCACTGCTGGAACCGCACCGCTCATGTGTGAACGTTTTAATAAAGCCGCGGAGCTTTTCCTCTTCCTTGACTTGTAGGCCAGAATATGGGTGCAAAACCCAAACGCAGCATTTTATTATTTGGATCCTATTAGACTGGCATTTTCTGCATTTGACATCCCCCCTCCCCGCGTTTGAAACGAGTCATTAACGCTCAGAAAAAGCGCGGGAAAGAGCAAATTGGCGCCGCATTTTATTACAGCTGAGATCAAATTGCTGGCGCTCTGACGCTGCTGTTATTTATTTATAGCATAGAATATGTAAGGAGAGGCATTAACACGTTTTACTCACGAGAGACATTAGCAAAACGCCGAGGCAACATTAATGAGCTTCATTTGTTCATATTTAAAACTGACATGACAAATCTGCTGATGGGGAAGTTATTATAAGAGTTATTAGCACAAACCTTCATCCGTCCTAAACCTCTACTAGAGTCAACCTTGTGAGTTTTTACACAGAATATGATGGATGGATGGATGAGATGCATATTGTATACCACAGACACAGAAAGGTCCACACCATTGAGACATGGCGGCACATGAGCTAATGCTTTTCCTTGTCTTCTTTTTTCTTTCTTCTCCATATGTGAATGCCTGATGTTTTACGCCTGACGTATTGCAGCCCAGTTCACGGCCGTCACGCTGTCTGACTCGTCACTTTTGGCTCATATTTTGTATTTCATCCCGAATCCGAATCATTTTGTGGCCTGTCAGGGCTCGGATTTAACAGAGGGAAGAAAAGGAGGTCAGGAAGCGCCCGGAGGGATGAGGGCCAGCTGCTTGAGGAGCTCACCTACCTACAGCTCCTCTTCCTTCACACTGGGATTCATGGGAGATAATGGCGCAACATTGCCCTAAAGCATGGTTGTGCGTCTGAACAGGCCACTGACTGCGTTATTATTTTGGTTATTGTGGTTGACATTTATGAACCGAGGCCTGACATGGAGATTCTGGCATGCTCCATGATTATGCTCGTGCCTATTTTGTTTTTCTAAGGAGGGTAGAAAAAAAGCTGGGCAATTTCTATGTATTTATTTCAAGTACAGAAAGTGTGAGCTCTTTAATATGCCGTGACCTCCGATCCCACATTGATCTACGCCATGTCTGTCTTTTTATTATTATTATTTCATCTGCAACGACTTTTATTAAACGGCCTTATTGTTTTAATTACCCCAAATCACAGATTTGACGCAACAAAATCCATGGTGCCGTTTTTGCCATCCTGATTCATGCTTCTTCTTTTTTTAAGACTAACTCAGTAACACTTGTGTCTGCCCAATCAGCAAACACAATTACACCATCTCCAGCACTAATTATGTCTCAATTTAAACCTGGCAAGGCCGTGTGTAATTCAGTAATTCCAGTCCTTTGTGGCCTTTGTGCCTTTAGGGCTGTGCGTGATTAGGAGCTGTCAGCTGCTGAAGTGACCCGACTCAGCCAAGCGTGCAGGCCGACACGACCTGCTATTGTTAAGGCTTGTCAACATATTCACTCCAATTCCCTGCAGTCATTTAGGGCCGAATTACTGCATTAGAAAAGCCATAGCGAAAGGGGAAGGGGAGGAGAAAGAGGCATGCTAATTGAAAAAACAATTGCCATTTTATATGAATTCATTCAAATCCCTTACTACATATCAAATGATGCCTTCGGCTCATCTTTTTTTCTTTCTTTTTTGTTGTTGTAAAAATGTCCAATGAAACAAATTCACAAGCTAATCTCTCTCTGACCTTTAAGCCTTAAATTACAAATAATGGGGACAATATGGTGGCATCTCCATATCTTTAAAGTAGATGAGAGGTGATATTATGTGTAGATGCTCTATAATACAGTTCATCATACCCTTGCTCCATTGTGTGTGTACAGGCTGGGCATTACACAGCACAGCCTTCAGATCCTGACTTCAGCAAAAGATGTAATTGCATCTGACGTGGGCAGAAGCATATTTTTAGAGGACCAAAACGGTGCAACCCGAAACAGGTTTCATTCTTGTCAAAATGTATTGATTTTTGCGCCTTTGTGGAGCAGCTGATGTCTCTCTTACATGGCGAATGTGGTCAGTGGTAGCGGATAAGTGTAAAGCGTCTGCCCTTACTGATTGTATATATACACACATATACAGATTTTAAAAAATATTCCACGGTTATTAATATGTACTTTTATTTATTTACTTTTATTTGTGACTTGTGTTCTTCTGAAAGATGTTTTTTCCACTTTAAAACCTTAATTCTTTATTTCTCTTAATTCAGTTTCTTATTAAAATCTTTTGAAATAACAGAGAATTAAGAGTGGAACGCTTTCGATTGCAAAAAAAGTCTATTTTTTTGACCCATATAATTGTGTGTGTGTGTGTGCGCATGATGTTTATGTAAATGCACACTAGCGTTCAAAAGTTTGGAGTCACCTGTTATATTTTATGAACAGTTATTATTCTATTCACTAAACTCTTATATAATGTAGTAGATCTAATATCTCTAATATAAACCAGACACCAAAAGGTTGTTTTTAGAGGTTTTGTTTGGTATTTAAAGTATTTTGGGGGGAAAAAGGTTATTTAAAAGTCATTTAAAACGTTAAATAATAAAGAAAATTATGATAAAGGAGAAATGACTATACATAGATAATTTAAGTACATTATTTAAGTGTCCACTTCAAGATTTGATCATCGCTTTCCAAAAAAAGAGAACATTCTGGGTATTAATGTTTATATTAACATCACTCTTTATACTATAAAACTTTCATAGTCATTTTGGAGTCGTCATTCCGGACACATAATGTTTTACAGCTTTCTACAAATGACTTGAGATCAAAGTGCATAAACACTAGAATCACATTACAATCATTTTATAGATGGATCTGAAACTAAATGGAGTTTATATAACTGAAAACACTGATTCCACACTATTGAGCAGCGACTCCAAACTTTTGACCGCTAGTGTACATCATCGTTGTTTCATCATATGCTGTCCAGCACGCACGCACGCACGCACACACACAGTGTAGCTCTGAAGTCAAATGAACCCAGCCCAGTTTTAAGGCAGCTGCCTGTTTGCTTTCACTCTCGCTGCAGAAGGCTCTGACTAAAACATGACTGCTGCTGCCTGTGAAAGGGCCCTGATTACCACAGATATGTGCCAGGTTCAAACTGTGACTTTCCAGAGTTATCAGTCAGCTTTTAAATGTTCAGCCAAAGAGATTAGTTTTAGACAAGCACAACCGCACGTAACATTTTAAAATGCGTGTATTGGACACTTGTACCGGCAGATCTTGAAAATAGATTGGAGTTATTTTAGTCAAACGACAATGGGGGATGACTACACTTCACTTCAATTCTCTTTCTCTCTCTCTCGCTCTCTCTCCTCCTATTTCACAGGATAACAGCAGTTCTCAGCTGGTTTTGCTTTTGATTCCATATTTGTCCTTTATCATTAAGTCACAACCAAAAAACCCCCAACATGGCTTGTAACCCTAATCATTTATTTCAATTCAGTTTTATTTGTATAGCGCTTTTAACAATGGACATTGTCACAAAGCAACGTTACAGAAATCCGGCTGTAGATCTAGATCCCTAATGAGCAAGCCAGCGGAGGCAGTGGCGAGGAAAAACTGAGACGACATGAGAAAGAAACCTTGAGAGGAACCAGACTCAAAAGAAGAACCCGTCCTCTTCTGGGAGACACCCGATAGTGGGATTATAAAGTGTACATTCAAAAGAAATAATGCAATAATAGGCTATGCCTTCATGTGTTAAAAACAGGAAACATGTATAAAACGTGCAACAAGAACTAAAAAGCCATTCAGACGTATAGGAATCAAAACTCCTGATTTCCTTCTATTTACCAGAGAGGGCAATAATATGGTAATATTCCTATCTTGAACAACTGGCCATGCTCAGGCATGAAAAAAAAACATTTGGACTCTTCTGAGCTTAATTATTCTGCTGTTTATGGACTTAACAACCCATAATGCTCTAATAAGAAAGCTGGGCATGCTTTTTGTTCCTAATGCTTAAGCTTAGAAGGCCTAATTTCCCTTAAGCTTAGAAGGCCTAATTTCCCTTAAGCTTAGAAGGCTTCGTACTTTTGTTTTACCACACAAAACACACAGGCTTTATTTACATGCAAAGATTTTCATAAATAGGGAATTAATTCATTCTGATTGCAGATTCCAAATGAACTGCTTGAGATATTTGCAGGAATTTCCAGCATGTACAATAAATGGTGTTTGTGTGATGGTGGTTTTCTTTTCGAAGGCTATCCAACAAGGCCACTGGTATAGTCAAGGGTTTACCAGGACGGCACTTTCTTTTAAAAGACGAGACCTTTCATAGAATTTGATATATAGGCCGTTTTAACCCTGTCCTATTCCTACATAATATGGCCTGAACAAATAATTGCAGCTTCTGTGCTGCCTCACACATACACTTGGTGTTTCCTGTGTGATTATCTCAACTTGAGCCTTGAGTGTCTGGTCTGTCATTTGTGGTGTGTTGGTTAGTAGAGCTTTCCCTAACTGTGTGTGTGTGTGTGTGTGTAATGGAGATAGAGAGCTCTCTGTATTGCCTGGTAGTCGTTTGCTGTCTCTACTGAGTCATCTTTCAGGCATGTAATTGGCTCTTTAGCATCAGCACAGTAATGCAAATCCTTCATGTAGAAAAATGATTTTGTGTGTGTGTGTCTCTGTCTGTCTCTCTCTCTGTCTGTCGTATGGAGAGGGTAATAAGATCTTAATCTAAGTGGAGTAGTTTAGGTTAGTCAGTGATATTACTCTGGTGACTGGTGATTATTTCTCTGTGGAGAAAGGGAGTAATTGCCTCACTTTTCCCTTGATAACTGTTTTTATTTAAAATTGCTTTGTGTAAGTCTGTGTTTACCTCATATATATGTGTGTGTTTACATGAGCAAGAACGTGTGGATGCGCATTTCGTTGCGTTGTAAGCGGAAAATGTTCTTTTGCCCCATGGACACGATTAGATTGCTTTTCACAGCACACTGATTCTCTATTAGCGGGGCCAAGGACACAAACACTGCCGAGGCAGCAACATCCACTTCAGGCCTAAAGTTTGGAAGCAAAACCAACTCGAGGCTCAAAACCAACCAAGATTTTATGTGTTCAAGAAATAATAAACAATAATATGCATATTAAAATAGAATGGCTTTGACTAAATGTCTGCAGCTGTAGTGTGCAACTAACCGATTCTTTCTTTGTTTTTGCATTTCAATTCTATGGTTTTATTGCAGCCCTTATCGTATACACCCGATTCTCCCAATCAGATCCTCCTGAAGGCCAGATTAAGTGAATCAAGCGTGTTCAATTAGAAGTTTGTAATTCATTCAAAACTGGTCACTTTGATCCTGTTGTCAAAGTGCCTGAATGCTTTTTCCCCATAAAATATGTCAGCGCAGGAGTTCATCACTCCAAACCAATAGAATATTTAGTGAAAACTTATTTGGTTAAACTAGATGTTAATAAACGTGTTTTGTTGATTTCAAAAACACAGCCGTTCAATATGGGAAGAAAAGGAAAGGAATAATTTGCTAAAACAATTTGAGCACAGTAACAATTGTGCGGCAATATTTAGGAATATTTTGCTTACAAACTTACTTTATTGTCCAAGTTTGTTTTCACATAAAATAAAAATCTGTCCCTTTTAAGTAATTACACATTAAATTAAAGACATAAAAAATATGCAGATGGTTAACATAGCAGCTGGTGGTTCAGGAGAATCCACCCGTTTTCATCTCATTTCGAAGAGCAATGCATCTGCAGCGGAATTGTCAACAATATTGAGTTTTTGGAAATAACGTTGAAAAAAACAAACAATGAAATGTTAGTATCAGTGAAATGTAGATTATCGCCCAGCTCCAGTTAAAAACTTGCTTGCTTTTCATGCCTTTGGTCTGTAGTGAACACACACTTTAATTAACTGCACAAACCCTAGATGGTGATAAAATTTGTAATTATACTAAGCCTGCCTACTAGCACATGTAGTCTAAGCCAAACATGCACATTGTACTACACAAATGCTGCACGCGGCTCCTTGAATGGGTAAATGGCTGATCACAGGTCTGATAGATCTCTGTGTGTGTGTGTGTGTGTGTGTGTGTGTGTCTGTCTGTGTGTGTGTGTGTCTGTCTGTCTGTCTGTGTGTGTCTGTCTGTCTGTCTGTCTGTGTGTGTGTGTGTCTGTCTGTCTGTGTGTAGTTGTACATTGTGTGCTGCTAATTCTGATGCTGCCTCTTTACGTCTGTAGTGGTCACACCAGTGCAGCCTTATAGGGTGTGGTGACTTGGTCTGGGTGTTCGGGGTGTGTTTATGGTTTACAGCAGCATGCAGGAATGTACACCTATAGCCGAAGTGTTTAGGAATGTGTGACTGATTGATTGTTATAGGTGGACTGCAAGTGTGTGCCAGTGAGATTTAACAGGTGTGTGTGGGTGTGCGTGTGTGCCCGCCCAGCGGGATGTTAAAGACGGAGAGGTCACTGATGGACTCCAGCCAAATGAACTCAAACCACTCAGCCTACCGAGGGCCTACACACATTAAAGCATGTGCACTAATGTTGACGCATTTAAAACTCGTTCAGACATAGAGTTTGTGTGTTTATCAGTGAAGAAATGAAAGGAGCTCATTATGTTTACTGCAGAACCCGTCTTATGATTTGAATTCTGAATTTTAATGATTTAAAAGATTTGCATTCGCATGCATTTGAATATTGGTGAGCCTATAATGTCATCCTGTCAGAGACAGAACCAACATTAGCGGTACCACTACACTATGCGTTTGGATAATTCTTAACTACTTGCATGTAATATCTCTTTTAGGGCCCATACTTGACTACTTAAATTGAAAAAAAAAAAAAACTAAACAGATTGATTCATTATTCAAAATATGAGAAAATGAAGTACGCCTAAAATGACTTGCATTTATTCAGACGCTTCACTTTATTGAAAGGAAACAAACATTTGAAAGATGGCAAAGGCTGTGGAAAATGTTGCAGGATGGAAATCTACTACACTGAATAGAAAGAGTACTGAAGGAGCAACTCCAGCGGCAACTCTTTCCTGTCGTCACGCCCCCGTGTTCAAACACCATCTGCGTCACCGGCTGCTGCGTGCCTTGATGTTATCATTGGGGAAGGGGTCACCAACAAAGGGATGCTCCATGTTATTGTTATTTATTGGCAGAAAAGCAGTTCTGTTCTGTATAACGCAGCCTGTGTTGTGTCTCTAGTGTCTTCGTTCTCGCTCCGCATGTGTTTAAACGCGAGGCGATTGGGTGCCGTACTTGTGGAATTAAAAGCTCATTGAAGCGCTATAACCGGCACTGCTTGAATAGACGCTCCTTTTAAACCAGACGGGCACACTAAGCTTATTTTGTCGCACTAATTAACTTAATTTGTTCTCATACAGTGGTAACGCATGTTTAAGTAAATATATCGTGTAAATCGTCTGTATTGGACGGTCGGATGAAGCTCCGCGCTCCAGTAAATGAACGACATCGCGGCCGGTGTGAGTTAAAAAGCTTGACCTGCACAATAAATAAAGATTACGGCTCCATTTCTCGAAGGATTCATTTTCGTTGTTTGGAATGTGTTTTGAAGGAGTTTTACTCCACACTCGATGCCGAAGCATTCAGGAAAACAAAGTAAACCTATAGAAAACTGCGAAAGCGAAACAAAAGACGAATAACACATACTTGTTTGGAAACCGCATATGCAGCAGTTCCACAAGAAGTTATGAGTTAAGACAATTACATCAGTCGCCTTTGTAGGTTTTCACAACCACGGTAGAAACAAGATTTAAAAATCCCCACTGTTTGCTCCGGTTTCTCATTTATAGTCTACCGGTAAACCCCCCCACCACGACCTGGCCTCGAAAAAAGTACATTTTATGAGGCCTGATTGTCGGTGTTCTCTCATTTGTGTGAGATTGACGAGCGTCTTTGTGTCAGATAGACCAGTACAAAGATGCGTTTTGACAGCGTGGGAATGAAATAAGCCCCGCCCCCAGTACGTCACGGTTGAGTCTTTTTTGTAAAATGCGCTAGAAACGGAACGATACTTTCGTTTAAAGTCAGAAATGATGAAAATTAGAGGTGATGCAGTTTAGGATCATGTTTTTGTTACATTTCTCATGAAATTCGCTGGAGCTGCTCTTGAAGTCTTCCTGGAAGACTTAAAAAAGCCGAACTTGCATCGTAAAAAAAAAGAAAGTCACACACGGAAGAGAAAGGAGTTTGTAGAGTGAATGGCATAGTTCTCCATATGTAGCTATGCTTGCTATGCAGCTATGCTGTTCAACCTTGAATTTCCAAAGTGCAGGTAAAGGCATTAGTTTGATCAGAAATATCTGCTCTTATAAGGTGAGATTGCTTAATGCGAAAAAGTGTTTTCAGTATCTTTGAATTTTAGCTGCTTCTCCTGCTGTTCTGTGTCTAGCACATAAAGTATGCTATGATACTCATGCTCAGATACTCTGCAGAGAAGCTTCTTGACAGGTTGTAGGCACAAACATTCGATAGAGTTAAAATGAAGCAGTGGAATGCGGGTGAGAGGTAGGTTGAAGTTCATGCCACAGCCTTGTTCACACTCCAGCATTAAAAAAGGCCTGTATAGATGTAAGCTTAGTTGTACTCTCTCTGGTACATATAGACTTTAAAGGGTCAGAATGATTGATGAGATGCCCAACAGCCGATTAGTCAATTAGTGAGGGTGACATTTTTATTCCCCCCCCCCCTAGATTATCTAGAGTATTTTTAGTTCTAATATTTCAGTCAACGGATCAACAATGTTCTAATTAAGATGCATCATAATATTCATAGTAATTATAAGCTATCACGTCATTTATATTTATATATTCGGGTTTATATCACATGTCCACGAACCTGGTAAATGCACTACACCTGTAAGTAGACGAAGACCAGTCTTCTGAAGACGTCACGAAAGCAAGTCATGCATGGGCGACTTGATGTAAAAGAGGCAAATGGTAAAACGATGCGATGCAAGTGCAAATTACAATGCAATGCTTGGATATTTAAGTGGCATGTCACGGTTTAACAACAAATGATAAACATCACGAAAAGCATCCATCAGTTTAAACCACTGATGACTTTGGATCTAACCAAGCGAGTCTGGTAAACTTCTTACATGTGAATATACAGCACAACATGGCGTGAGAAGACCCCTGACATGATTGCAAAAGTGTAGGCCTGGCAAAAAACGATCATAGTTATTTATTTAACTAAGAAATATGCCTGCGCCCACACATCCCTGAGGATATGTCACATGGACATGACCCTAAACCTGACTATACAGAGATGTATACAGTTGCAGATATCCCTAGTTCATAGATCAGCTGCACAGTTGTGTGATCTCTAATGGAATGACATAATCGAGAGCAAGTGAGTGTGTTATCACTTTCTGTGTGTGTGTGTGTGCGTGCGTGTGTGCGCGAGAGAGTACACAGTCATTTGTATATTTCAGCAGTTTTTTTAACCACAGAAGTGTAGGGAGGGTGGAAAAGGCTTACTGATGGCCTATTTGCTGCGCTGCTCTACCCTCTTGTGACAGATTTATGATATTGCAGTTTGTTTTTTTATCTTTTCAAATTGTATTGATATTTAACTCCATATCTGTTTCTCTATTAGCCTGACTGTCTTTCTTTGGTGACTAATCATGTATACATACTGTCTTGTTGTCTCACTTCTGTCATTACTTTTCTCTGAGATGTGGTTCAATCGATAATGTCATTTTCTGAATGAATGATTTCTTTTGGTCTCTTCCTCCCCTTCCTTTTGTACAGACCTTCAAAAGACTCATTCCTGATGAGGTAGGTGTATAAGTGTCGGTGTGTGTTTCCCTCCATACAACATGCACACACTCAGACATCGTGTGTGCTGATTTGCTAACTCTTCTAACCCTCATGTTCATGCCCACATGTAACAGCACTCGACCCACTGTCACTCGTGACGTGTGTCATCACCATCATCATCACCCTGCTGCCCTTTCACCCTTAACCTTAACCTCTACATATTGTGTGTGTGTGTGTGTGTGTGTCCAGCGTTAACCCCCCACTCTGAGCTGTGTGCTGCTGTGAGTGCAATGTCTGGCAGCACTTGTTCATGCCTGCATCTTAAGGCCCTGTGAGAACCACCCCACTGTTTAAGCTGCATTCTGGAAGATTAGAAACGCTGCCTTTACCTTTAATAATAAACTAGAAGAAGTGCCTTTCTCTCCTCACGGAGCCATACCTCTCACTGTGCATGTTCACGCCAGTTAACAATGTTTAAAAGGAATACTAATCTGTATCTCCTGCTTTTGTACCGTATGTGCGATTACCACTGATGAGAATTTCGACACGGTTCACTGTCCTGAGTAAAGAACAGAAAGAACCTGTTTACTTGAAACTCACTTACAATGAAAGCCCAAGAGCAGTTGTTGAACTGCTAATTAACATTTTCAAATAAGCGACTATTTAACGTAAATTCAAAACAACCAGTACACACTAACAACAAAGCTCATAGCATGAGACGGACATGAGGAAAAAGTGTTCGCAAACATGTTTTTTTATGGAGTTTTCTCCAACTTTCCAACGCAATGCAATGAAAAGTCATTCAGGTTACTAAGGCTTTACACCTGAAGGTTTTCTGGTATCCGTGAGCGATCAGGCCGAAACGGAGTTGGTAAAGCAAA
Source organism: Olivaichthys viedmensis (assembly GCA_028565825.1). Classification (NCBI taxonomy): domain Eukaryota; kingdom Metazoa; phylum Chordata; class Actinopteri; order Siluriformes; family Diplomystidae; genus Olivaichthys; species Olivaichthys viedmensis. The sequence continues at coordinate 4,223,936 of JAOUQW010000010.1, read as the reverse complement.
ACCACAAATTCTTTCCTCTGAAGAAGTCCCATCTCTGAAAGAATGGATTATAGATTTAGAGCTTAATTTACAAATACGTTTGACTGAAGAATTCATGAAAGCACTCTGCAGAATTACGTGTTTTGCATTAACATTTGACAGAATTCATCATCTGCCCTCACGGTACATTCACATCGCAGCAGAGTGAAGTGTTTTTTTCCGTCCCGCCTCTCATTCATTTTCTATGGAGACGAGGAAAAATCCCGCAGAGAGGAAAGTTAAGCCACACACTGCAGTCAATGCAGCAAGATGTTGCATTGGTGTTGCAAGGGCAGTGGTGGCTCAGTGGTTAGGGCACTGGGCTACTGATCAGAAGGTTCAAGCATCAGCTCCGCCAAGCTGCCACTGTTGGGCCCTTGAGCAAGGCCCTTAACCCTCCCTGCTCCAGGTGCGCTGTATAATGGCTGACCCTGTGCTCGGAACCCAGCTTACCAACATGCTAGGATATGCGAAGAATGAATTTCACTGTACTGTACTTGTATATGTGACAACAAAATAGCATTCGCGTTGTAGTAACTGTCTGTAGCCGATCATTTAGTACAGCAACACAATGACTGGAAGCTTTCTATTTATAGCCCAGTATACCCTGCAAAAAGTGCTCCTAAACCACAGGAAAATGACACTGGTTTTAAAAATGTAATTCATCTAACACTCCATCACTCATTGAGCAGGAGATAAATACATTGGTTAAAATGTGGGCATAGCTCATTCACAACGTGTATGAACATAAAGCGGGACATAAGTAGCTCCATAATAAGCTCCAGTATATCCAACCTGTTACTCTGGAGCATAGAAATAACCTACAGCTTTGCACTTCACTCTGAACACCTCAACTTCCTTGCATTTTAGAGACAAGCCCCCAAAGCGGCCGACTGGTAGCGAAGGAAGCGTTTCGCTTCGCTGCAGTGTGAATGTACCCTTGGATAAGTAAATGAGTTTCAAGTAAATGTGCTTTCCTATCTTTTTAAATAGGTTTTAGTACAGGGATTTTGTGTGTTTGTACATTCTCGTCTACGGTAATTGAACTAAAGCAACAGATGCATTAGAAAGAGATTGGATTGAAAAATGCTGGAGTATTGCAATGGATTTGGCAATGGTCTCAGCAGGGAACAGTTTTCTAAACTAATTTCCTTGCATGGGTCTCTCCAATAGAACAGCATTTCATTCATGCGATATCTTTCAGAATGCACCTCTAATGTAAACGCCTGAAGGACACTAGTAAAGTTGTGCCTTCGAGCACATTGGTAGTGTTCTATGGTGTGTGTGTGTGTGTGTGTGTGTGTGTGTGTGTGTTAATGTGCTGAAATTTGTTGCGCTTAAATAGTGTTGAGTGTACAATTTGTAAAAAGCTGCCCGAGTGTTTGAGAGATTTAGGTTGAGTTTAGGGCAGTTGGCTTGGTTTGCCACATTTGAAAGAATATAGGCTCTTCCTTTTATCTGTTTCTGTGTGGTGAGGTCTGCACTGCGCTTTTACGTTTGCTTTTTAAAGATTCCCCTTACTTCAAATATGGTTGATCAGCCTAGACATGTTTGGTGTCCGATGTTTGCTTTAGTTTTGCACTGGTGTTATGAGGCTAATGTAGCTAACAACTAAAGAAAGCTTGTAGCCTCCACTTTAGCATTGTGGAAACTGCATGCCTAAATCATAACACGCGCTCCTCAATCCATGTCAGGCTGTTCAGTAATCTCAATTAGACATGCTCAGACAAAAGTACATTGCTACTGCTGTTTTCAGCTGTGCTGTCATCTTGAAGCCGGAATCACGTTCTTCCTCAGCACATAGTTTGGTGTCACTCCACACAAGCATCAGACTTAGGAGGCGTGGCCCAAAGTTTGATGGCGGTATCGTACATTAGCAGCGTCTTGGATAATAACATAGTATGTTTATTTATTTTAATGAAGAACTTATTGGACTATTTTATTAAATTGTTTAGTAATACCATTTATACATATCTTGCAACTCTTTTGAGGTGAGTGTGTGATGATTTAGGTATGCAGTTTGCACAATGCTAAACTGGAAGCCATAAGCTTACTTGCTAGCTACATTAGCCTCGTAGCTCCACAAGCAAACTTGGGACATCAAACATGTCATGGCTGATTAGCAATATTTTGTGGTAAGTAGAAGATCGACACACTGTTATTTTGATTAAACCGTTTCTTAAAATGTTTACATCAGGTGTAAAAATAAGACACAGAGGGAGGAAGATTGAAGACCTTCAGATAAACTGAATCTTTTCATATTTAATAACTTTATTCCATAATTTTTTTTTTTAAAGGTTTTTATTTAATTTAATTTTTTAGAAGTAGTAAATGACCTGCTTGTATTGGAGGGTCATGGGTTGACCCTAATGCACACTACAGGTAGATGGTAGGGGTTACAGTTCACCCCAGTGCACATTCTAAGTGAATGGGGATTATAGTTGACCCTAATGTATTCATTGCATAGTATGTGCTTTTTTGTTAAAGATAGAGAATGCAGTCATTCAGGCTGTCTGGTCCTATCCAGTGGCCTCTCTCTGGGTAGTACTCAGTCAGGACCCTTGCACTGACCTTTGGCCTTTTACCCTGTGGCAGCTGGAGCGGTTCACAAGCATGCGGACAAAGAAAGAGAAAGAGAAGGAGAAGTCGGGCACGATAAGTCAGAGACACTCATCTGCTGCGCTGTATGAAGTCCCATCGCAATCTGCCATGCTGCAGGACCACAGCGACGACTACATCCTGGAGCTCTTCGAGCAGATGCTGGTGAGGCAATGGATTTAGCTGTGTGCGTGTGCGTGTGTGTGTGTGTGTGCGCGCGCGCACGCGTTTCCTTGTATTTCTTCAATGACCTGACATCCATGTAAAAATCCACCATCTTCAACTTGTCTTTATGCAAAAATTATTATTTTTTCTCACTTGAGCCCTTTCCAACACACAATTAGGAATCCCAAATGGCTTCCTATTCACTATATATGCTCACTACATAGGGTATAACATATTGGCGGAGTGCAGGGTTTCCTGGAGGCTTGCTGCGCTGAAGAGTTTCTAGTTTTCCTTACTACCAAAACACCTGCTCCAGCTCATGAGAGAATTTTCAAGCGCTCAATATTTTGGCCACAAATTGATAAGCGTTTATTCAGACACATTTTCCTGCATCAAGCGACACAAGGGTCATTTATCAGAAACGTTTCGGAAACGTGTTTCAGACATTGGGCTACGAAAAGCAGGACATAGGATCTTAAACATTTAATGTGCATTATTTTTGCATCAAATATAAAAACTCAAACAGGGAAATTAGATTCCGACAGCCCTAGTGCGTGAATACAAATGAGTAACAATTATGTGGTGCTTCCGTATAATTTTCTGAAATATATGCAGACTTTGTGCACGGTTGACCTTTTTAAGTGTAACGTCCTTCAGTTGCTGTCTTTCTCTCTCTCCAGGTGGACATGAATCTGAATGAGGAGAAGCAGGTGCCGCTGAGAAAGAAGGACATCGCTATAAAGAGAGAGATGGTCTCTCAGTACCTACACACATCTACATCTGTAAGCAAGGCACACACACACACACACACACACACAGTTACTGCAGATAACCTCTAGGTCAGTGATTGTCAAGCTGTAATCTGGAGACGCCTTGTGGTCTAAAAGAGAACTGCAGGAGAAGTGTCTGTAGGGCAGAGTTCACGACACTGTTTCCCACAATACAGCACTCCTGACTCAAGTCAACCGATTATCTCCTAACGCATGTGAGAAAATCAGCTCACGGAAGACATTTGTGTGCGTCATGTGTATGAACTGACCCTTTCGACGTTCACAGTTCATTTCTCAAAAGAACTAACCAGGCCATGTGGTTGCTATAAAAGTTAGCAACATTTTGAAGGTTTGAAGGATACATGAGCAGTGACTTTTATATAGAGATGATTTAGAATATCGAATTAGTTAATTCATTTGAAAGTTCTGTGAATGGACTGCATGGTGGCAGCAGCTCCGAAATGAATGAAATGGATTTCGATGAATGATGGTGCATGAATCATCATTGAGTGCGTTTACATTGCCTCTAATAATACAGTCATGATCTGATTTTGACAGTGAACAGATTATTTAAGTAGTCATGTAAACGGCATACTACTATATCATATTGTATTAAAGACACCTGTGTTTTAACCCAGTAATCAGTTTATTATAAATTACTGGGTTGATAAAATAGTTCAATACTGTAAACGTGTGTGTGTGTGTGTAGGGCCAGAGCCAGAAGGAGAGTTCCAGGTCTGCTGTGATGTACATCCAGGAGTTGAAAAATGAACCCAGGGACACGCAGCTGCTGGCCTGCCTTGAGTCTCTACGTGTCTCCCTTAACAACAACCCAGTCAGGTAATACGCACACCATCAGACTCACTCGCACTCTTTTGCACACACAGACATGCTCACATTTTGACGTACTTTATCCATACAACTGTGTTTATTTGTGTTATGATGCAGCTGGGTGCAGACGTTTGGAGGTGAGGGTTTGGTTTTGCTGCTGAACTTCCTCAAGAAGCTCCAGGATGAGAAGGAGGAATACCCGTAAGACCTTATCCACCCCCACAACCACACACACACACACTTCTATTATTGTAATAAGGTTAATATTATTATAATCTAGGGCTGCACTATTAATCGTGTTTTATTGTGATAGGCATCTTCACTGAATTATCATCATAATCATCTGCGATATTGGTGATCTTAGCTAACGTTAGCTAATTGGTTTAATCTGGTTTATTGATTTCATTGTGCATTAAATCACTAACTTGTCATTCCTAAATTGTAAATGTCTGGCCAATCACAGTGCGCTCTAAGAATTGTCCGCTCTCTGCCTCCCAAACACACTGCAGAAATACGATGTTCTGGATATCCGGACCAAAGAACAAAAAAAAGCAAATAAACGCTGTGTACGGCACACAAAATGTTTTAAACTAGTTATTTACATAATTATCTAATCATTTATTTAGCACCGGCTCAGTGTTCTCCGTACTCGGTTGATTTTCGTGATTTCTACACACACTTGCCAAAGGATGTTTACCTTTTTCCGTTGCCATATTTTTGACCAATGAATAAAAGAGTTTTACGAGCGCATTTTCAGCCACGTCCCCTCCCTCCTCCTCCTGTCACTGCTACACTGCTGTTGCTGGTTTTCACTGATAGGCTCTTCTCTCTCTCTCTCTCTCTCTCAGGAGCTCTGGTGTTGGAGTAAAGTGCCAACATGAGATCATTCGCTGCCTCAAAGCCTTCATGAACAACAAGGTGAGAGGGTACACACTGTGCTTGGCAGGTGGATTAAAGACTCGGAAACTCTGATGAACTGCGGCTCTTCAACTCGCAGCTTAGTCACTTACTAACACTTTATTATTTTTTCACTCATTATGTGGATTTTATAGTAATGCTTCTTAAAACCCCAATCAGAAATCAGTGCAGTTGGCAGGAAAGTTTCTTGTCGTAAATAAGCTAAGTGTTTTATAGTGCTTTTTCAGCAGCTTATGACTGTGGCTTTACGAATACTATTAGAAACAGCTAATGGTGTTAGAAACAAGTAGCATGGAGCCTTACCTTGTCATTGGCCTATAGGGGATGGCCTACCTGCCTACCCAATTCATATTTCAGTATTGTGTGAAGGTGTTTTTGAAGTTATTTAAGCACCGTTTCCCCTAATTATTAGTGATGCACCAAATTTGCTATTTTTGCAGAAAATATATTAAATGTATTTTGCTTTTTATTTATTCTTTTGAATGAAATTTAATTGGAAAAACTGAGGTTTTGGTAATGAAAAAATATTACTGGTAAACAATTGCAAAAAAACATGAATTTTGTTAGCCACCACCGTGAGATGTTGAGTTGCCACTTTTATTATACAACTACCAGCCCAAGGCCATTTTTTGGCTCACGATTATTAAGAATTGTTGTATTCAATCTTCAAAAATGCACACAATTTAATTTAATTTTATTTTATTCATCTGGAAAATGGCCAATGTTTCGGTGCATTCCTGCTAATTATTGCACAGAGTTTAGTCATTTCTTCAAAAAATAATTGATAATGAATGGGCTGAATGAGGTATTTATTTATTTATTTATCTATCTATCTATCTATCTATTTATTTATTTTTACCGTTTTCGTTGTAGCAATTGAGTTAAATGTTGTTGTTCTTGCTGAGCTGAGACTGGGCATGTCTTCTGTGCTGGGTGAGGGGATTTGGGAGAATGGTGGATTTTGGTTTTGGATGATCATGCTGTTGTGTTTCAGTACGGTTTGAAAGCGATGCTGGCGTCACCTGATGGCATTCCTCTCCTGGTCAGAGCCATTAATCCCAAACTCCCTCATATGATGGTGGACGCTGTCAAACTGCTGTCGGCCATCTGCATCCTCGAGCACACTGAAAACCTGTGAGTGTGTGCGTTTGTGGGATGATTTAATAAAAAAATTTAAGATCCTGTCCGCCACGTGTTACTCTAAGCAACAATGTTAATCAGTGTTATAGAAGTACGACAATACCCATGATGCTCTCTGAAAGGTTTAGCATGAAAATGTATCACTATATTGTTGAACATAACTTCAATGTTCAAAATCAAACAGCAATATAAATATTAAAAACAAAATCACTTATAAATGTGTATCTGTGCATTTAGAGATAAGGCCTGAGATTGTGAAGCGTGTGTCCGTGACTTGTATTGCAGTCATGAACGTGTGCTGGAGTCTATAACCGCGCTGGCTGAGGAGAGGGACATTGAGAGATTCCAGCCCCTACTGTCTGGCATGCACAAGTCTAATATTTCTCTTAAGGTAACACACACACACGTTTTTAATGAGCAAGGCACTACGAAGTAGGTATAATGGAGTAGAAGCACGATTAGCCTACGTTTGTTTTGTTTTCTGCTTTTCCCACTTACTACAGAGTCAACTTTTCATTTCTGATGAATGAACCCAAACTGAATAGTAGCAATCTCTACTGTGAGAGCCTCAGTAAGTCCTCTGTGCCCATCTCACTTGTCTGTGTGTGTGTGTGTGTGTGTGTGTGTGTGTGTTCAGGTTGGCTGTATGCAGCTGATCAATGCTCTGATCAGCAGAGGAGAGGAGCTCGACTTCAGAATTCACATACGCTCTGAGCTCATGAGACTGGGCCTGAAACAGCTGCTTGCTGTGAGTTTTATCCACATAGTACTGAATTCATGACACTCTGGCAATCTGCTGTCTACACTCTTAGGAAAAAAAGGGTTCTTCAAGGTTTTTATTTTTGATAGTTAAGGCCTTTTGGCTTCCTTCATTAAGAGATTCTACTTGGAACCCTCTCTGGGAAACACTTTGTTGTAGGGTTCTACTCAGAGATATTTTTTTTCCCCCTTAAGGGTTCTAGATTTTTCATTTTATTATTATTTTTTCCTCGAAGAGTGTATGTGTAGCCATAAGACTCCCTTTTTAATTTTAAGCCATTAAAAATAACCCAATATATATTTATGTATGTGCAAGAATACATCTATCTCTACACCTTTACCCTCATTCAAATTTGAGGATCTAGGAATATGCAAATTAGAAACACCTCTATGTCTTCCATCCTAGATAGCTAGCCAGCGAGTTAACTGCTAGTAAACTAGCTCGCCTTTGTCACATTCAGACAGTGAGCGGGATTTCAGGATGAGAGTCATTTTCATGTTCTCAGCAGTTTAATTAGCAGTAGTCAAACCTGCGAAAGCATCACATCATTCTCAGGATCTTGGATGTGATGAGCCCAAACCTGTGGAGACGATTTCGTGACATCACTAACTGAGCTCATACGTAACGCACGATGAATCAGTTTTGCTACGGAAGTGCTGAGAAAACCTCTGTTTTAAATAACTAAATAAAACCCCCTGAAATTTAAAGTGTTAACACATTTGACCCAAACATTTATCAGTATATTTAGCTATCCATCAGCTTTTGAGTTCAGGGGTTGTTTAAGAGGTAAATAGCTGAATGTATGTTGCTTATGTTTGACATTGTGTGCTATTAGCCAGTGTAACCAATATATCACTGTACCTCAAGTATTTGTTTCTAGATCAGCTTTTTAAAAACTTTACATTAAACCTGACACGTACTCATCATGTGTATGTGTGTGTGTCGTGAGCAGGAGGTGAGGAACATTGAAACTGAAGAGCTGCGTGTGCAGCTGCAGGTCTTTGACGAGCAGGCTGAGGAGGACTCTGATGACCTGCGTTCCCGCCTCGAAGACGTGCGCATTGAGATGGAATATCCTTCTGAATGAAACTGGCGTGCAACTCCGCACCAGTTCAACCCCCAACCCCCTTTTACTAGACTGGTAGAGGCTTAGGCTCAAATGTCATAAACTAAGAGGTCAGGGCAGGCTTTTTAAAGGCCTTTTTCCACTGCACAAAGTACCGAAACGTTTGGCATCAGAAAACTGGAGCTGTGCGTTTTGCATTGCCACTGGTCACACAACATAAACATATACAGTACCAGTCAAAAGTTTGGACACTAGATTGAATATATAGTTATAATTGTCTTAAAGACATTTTGATAAAGGCTTATAGTTGAAATTTGTTTCTAAGACAAATGTAAATAATGAGATTAATG
>JAOUQW010000010.1:4147274-4158264 GCA_028565825.1 Olivaichthys viedmensis | reverse complement strand
ACACACACACACACACACACACACACACACACACACACACACACACACACATACACACACACACACACACACACACAGACACACACACACACACACACACACACACACACACGTTCATATCTTACACTTGTAGTGCCTGGTATTTAAAGGAGCTTTTTTTGTATTTAAAGCTTAACCAAAAATGAAATGCACTTTTAGTTTCATTTACAAATGTCAGTCACACACACACACACACACACATATATATATCAGCATCCCACTGCTTATATAACAGTTCAGTTATAGACAATTCAGCACAGTGTAAATGAGGTTGAACATTGACAGGCTTATCACAGAGACATGAGACTGCAGTAGACGACGTCAAGTTCATATAAAAACTGTATAAAAACTGCATGTAAAATTTTATTGCATCAAAAATCAAACACGGTGTGTGTGTGTGTGTGTGTGTGTGGGTGTGTGTGTGTGTGTGCTTTTCTGTCTGCAGGTCATCCTGGGTTTCGATAGCCTGTCATCAAACGCTGTGGAACAGTGGGCAGACTGCATCACACACCCGGAGAAAGTAGTTACCGCGTGGCACAGACTGGGCCACTCCTGAGAGAGAGAGAGAGTTAGAAAGAGAGAGAGAGAGATTACAGAAAGCGAGACAGGAAAGACAAACAGGTGGACTGGGTGTGCACCTAACACTGGACACACACACACACACACGCGCACACACACACACACTTGCACATACACACTGGGGGGGCACAGAAGTGTGGCCATGTGGACATTTAAAGAGACAGAGTCTGAAATCTCCTGTCAAATGCAGACAAAGAGTAGCACCAACTCAGCATCTGCCTGCTTAGACATTTAACTGTGTGTGTGTTTGTGTTGAAGTACAGTGTGTTCTCACAGAGAGAACATTCTTTCCACTGTGGAAAAGAAAAACATTATTTTAGTACAAATAATCATCTCAGCTTTCACCAGGATTCCCTCACCAGCTTCAGACTCTGGGGTTTGTTAGATTAAAAAAAAAAAAACAGTAAAGGACGTGCTTCCAGTGATTTGAGTTTTATTCGTCCTAAAGCTGGATCATCAAATTCATGTGTTTTTTTCTTGATTGCTTTTCAAAGTTTGAAAACACCAGGGAGCCCACAGTTTTAAGCCACACACGTAAAGTTTGCTGAAAGTTCAGGCCTGCAGTAGCTGTGTGTGGCCACCAGAGGCACCAGAGCCCCACCAAACGCTTTGATATCCCTTTGAACAATGGGGGGGGCTGTCATCTGAAAGCTTTTAGAGTAAAAATAACCGCAAGCCGCTCGCTTTAACGAGAGACAGACACACACAGAGAGAGCAGAATGGTAAGCTCGTCTTTGTGAGAGTCTTTCTGAGGGAAGTGTGCGTAGCCTGCTGATCAGTCCACTTACAGCCACTTCACACACTGCAGGCATATTGTCTGTCTTTCTCTCTTCCTCTGTCTCTTGCTACCTCCCTGATTACCTCCCTCTCCCATCACACCTTTTCATAAACACTTGCCTTATATGGAAAGAACAAAGGAGATGTATAGAAGTGTGTGTGTGCGCATGCTGGAGCTTCAGTTTCTTCTTGCCGAGTTCCATTGAAGTACATGTTCAACACAGTTCAGTTCCAGCTTTCGTTAAAATACCTTTTATTTTTGTAAATGAAAGGCAGAGAGGGCTAGAGAGTGGAACAGAAAGTATTTAAGAGTGTGATTGAGTAAGACAGCTGGCCACTCGCCTAAGTAAGCGTGTGTGTGTGTGTGTGTGTGTGTGTGTGTGTGTGTGTGTGTGTGGTAACTCTGCTCTCCCCCTCACCCCATTGTCTGGGCCCAATGGCAGCAGCCAGCTGTTTATGGAGTCAGAGGACAGGAAAGGAGCTCATGAATGGGTTTGAGAGGAAATTCTGTGTGCCTCAGTAGAGGCAATAAATAGCCCAACAATTCATAAATATAGACGTGCATGTGTCTGTGTTTCTCTTTCTTTCCCTTTCTCTCTTTCATAAACACGCACACAGATACACCCTGTGATGTGCGTAATTGTTAATGTAACCCTACTCCAGAAGGTTTTGGCTGCAGTCCTCATGACAACCACCAGAGGTGCCATTGGCTCATGAATGAGAAATAAATCCTGCGTGAGAGACAGGATGAGGCCAGCAGCAGCCATTTTGAACACGGATCCCATTTTATGAATCCCACACCGGTCTATATCTGATTCTAGCCTGTTTTAAGGTGGAGAGTCCGGACTCCACAGAGCCCAGCGTTATAATACTCTCAATTTACTAATACCAAATTGAAGACTGAATTACATCTTTGTTGCATATTTCAGTTTTTCTACATATATTGCAGAGGGAGAGGGAGAGAGAGAGAGAGAGAGAGAGAGAGGATTTCCTCCAAATCTTTCCTGTTTTCTGTTCTATAAATTCCTATGATCCTTCCTCCACCATAGTAGCTAGGTTTCAATCGACTTTATGCACATAAAGCAAGCAATTACAAATTGTGTACAAGTTGTCTCTTGGTTTTCTCTCCATCAAAAACAGAATGGACGGAATCTACAGGGCACTGATTAATATCGGCCAGTTTCTTGTCATTCTTACGTCTTAGCTAATCTCCACAGTTAACATCATCCACAGATGACGGCGCAGAAATTAAGCAATCGATCACATGAAACTCTTTTAATGTGCCGTAGTACCCATCAGATACATATGTTATTTTCTAGAATTAAACTAAGAAAGGTTCTCGTCTCATCCTCAGTCAAGTTGTCCCGCTCTGCTGCCATCCTGCTTTTCCCACCGCTGTGTTTTGTTGGGTTGTTGCAGGAGAGGCATGTAATAAATCCCGTTACATGACACTTGGATGGAAACCTGTTTAGTGTTTCTCACACACAGCGTTTATGCTTCATTCAGCCCCTTATAGAAGGTGATGATGAAGGCCAGGCTCATTAAAGCTAATGTGGGCTTTGATTTAGACATTTAGTTAGTGGTCTGATCTGCCTCTTAGCCTACAGGCCTCTGTTCTGGTAAAACCTCTGCTGCAGTTTTGTGGGATTGTGGGTAAATGAGAGCAGCGCGGCTTGTGGGCGGTGCGGTTCTGTAGCTGGAGCGCTGCTTCTGGAGTCTCTGTTTTCGGCTCTGACCTCCCACAGTTGCCCAAATAACATCAAAGAAAAAGAAAGATTGGTGGAAAGAAGTCAGTAAAAGAAAGAATACAGGTCAGGGGTGAGACAGAAAAACAAAGGTGCTCAGTTCAGCGTGTTAAACACCATACACAGTGCTTTCATTAAGGAGAAATATTGACAAAGCAAGTGAAGACAGGCCAGGGTTGACGAGAGTGAGACAGCGAGGAAGAGGTCTGCTAGTGCATGTGTTTGTGGAATATTTCATGTCTAGCATCCATCATGTGCATTTGTTACAAAGCTTAGTTGTGAAAGTGTGTGTGTGTAACAGCTTTGTGTGTGATGGTGTTAGATGTTGAAGGAGGGCCTGCTTTGACAGAGATGGAGAGTGTGTGATGTGAAGTGAAAAAGCCACTTTTAGTGATTCCATATGCCGCTGTAATCCAATATTCCACGCACAACACACTGGAGTGGAGGAGGGACGAAGAGCAGGACAGCCAGGCCTGGATGGAAAGAGCAGAAGAGGAACAGTGGGGCAAAAAGACAGCGAGAGTGGGACAAAAGAAAACAGTAAGGGGGCAGTAAACACTGTAGCAGTAAGTGGAGGCCAGGTGGCCTGTGTGCAGGAGTTTTGTTTATCACAGTAGAAATACGATACGTGGAATACAAATGAAAGGGTGTATCAGCGTATCTGTGTCTCCATCAGAGGCAGTTCTGAAATGAACATGACTGTACACACACACACACAGCCTGTGGTAACATTCTGCTCGGGGACTGAATGTAGACATGTGGTTTGAGTGGATGTCTGGATTGTATTGTATCTGTTTCCTCAGTGTTACACAGCACATTCCCTCTGCTCTCTGGCCAGTGACCTTGTCATGAATGAAAGGAGGGTGAGGCAGAGATGGAGGCAGACGTGTGTTTGTTTCTCCCCAAGGCTGTAGTTGTCCAGTTGCAACTACTTCTCTCTGATTTAGCCCATTGCTATTTTTAATTCTCTCTCACTTCACACACAAGCGCACACACGCCAGGGCAGTGCGATATGATGTCATGATATACTTTTTTGAGAGCTTTATGGGTATCATCATTACTTCTATAACTCTGACCAACTGCATATTTTCGCGAAAGAAAGATTTTGACCAAATTCAGAAACGCCAACACCACACTGGTGTCACTGATGAATAAAAACTATATAAACCATTATGCCATTTAACTTCTTATTTTTATTTTTTTTAACATACGGTTTGATACTTTCTTCCTCTTCTATGTTAAGTACTTTTATTTTTGTAATATGTTTTTAATAATAAAAAATAATTGATTATTTTTTCATAATGTGTAACTACTGTTTGGCTGGTGGGCGCGTATGTATGTGTGTGTGTGTGTGTGTGTGTGTGTATGTTCCAACATCCATTATAGCAAAACAAAATATTGTGTTGTGTTGTGTTGTCTCTGACCATCCATATTCCTTTCCGTCTCCCTCGGTTCATTCTTTCTCTGTTCATCCCTGCCCAATCTCCTTCTGGTCGAGTGCCTCTGTCTCTCTTCATTCAGTTATTCATCTATATCTTTTTCACTCTCTTTATTGCACGGTTAGAATGTATGTATACTAACAAAGCTCTTTCTCTCGCTTCTCGCTCTCTTTAGCAAAGAAAGACCAGGATGGAGGAGAGGAGAAAACCACTCAGAAGAAGAAAGTGAAAGAGCTGAAAGTTCTCGATTCCAAGTCCTCCCAAAATCTCTGTGAGTATGGGGTCAGAAACTTGAACCAATGATGATCAACAGTGCAGTGTATAATGGACTGCTATTGGTCTCTCTAATCAGCTCACCGCCTTCTGTAACAATGTCTCGACACTTACATGAATGAACATTTCAATTTACACACAAATATGGCAGCCAAGAGTCGGTTGTTGAGATTGAGTATCCTTTAAGAAGTCAGTTGTGTGGTTTCATTTGAGTATTTTGTGTGTGCGCGTGTGTGTGTGTTTTGCAGCTATCTTCCTGGGCTCTAACAGGCTGCCATATGAGGAGATGAAAAATGTCATTTTAGAAGTGAACGAGAAGGCGCTCACAGAGAACATGGTGCAGGTGTGTGTGTGTGTGTGTCTGCCTGTGACTTTGTCATTAGTTTGCATACACAGTAGGGCCTCGTTTGCATCTGATTTGACTTGTGTGTGTGTGTTTCAGAGTCTGCTGAAGTTGTTGCCTGAGGAGGAGCAGTTAAATGTATTATTAGAGATGAAGGATGAATACGACGACCTTGCAGAGTCAGAACAGTTTGGAGTAGTGGTCAGTACACACACACACTCTCTCGCTCTCCTGGTACAGTCGCACTCCTCACTCTGACAGGCCATTATTACTAGGGATGGGCACGAGTACTTGTGTACTCCCAAGTGACAGCAATGATTGATCATGACAATGAATGTTTATTTAAGATTTTTGTTATTTTTCACTAAAGTCCAGTACCAAACGAACAAAATTTAAATGCTTCCAGAAATGAAGCCATAATCTTCATTTAAAGCTTTGTGATTGGTTACATTGGCATTGGGGGCAGGACCTTACGGTGTACAGAGACTATGCAGATGACAGATACTCATGTACATGTACCCCAAGCTAGCTAACTATAGCTTCTTAAACACCAAAATGCAGAAACACTAATGAAATGGGGCAAAATCTAGTTTAGTGTGAGTGCAAGCTGTCAGATAACTCTACTACTAGTACAACACAATAAATTTAAACGCAACATGTCGAGCGAAACCAAAGGCGTTTTTTTGTTGTTGTTTTTTACCACAGTGAGGCGTACGTGTGATGCTAGCAGAAATGACAGATTATCAGCTAAGCGCCAAAATGTTATCCAAAGACTTGCTGTTAAGTTTTTGTCAAGAGCACAAATTTTCTTCACCCCAGGAATTTGTGCATCTGAGCTGTCAAAATGACCAAAATGCACATCCCAAATGAATACCTTTTATATAATGCGTCTTTGTTTATATTTACAAAGATATGACATATGAAGCAACTAATGGATATATCGATATTATGGTACAGGCAACAATATAGAATCATTAATATAATAGCGATGTTAGAATGCAAATGTTATGAATTTAATCAAATTTATAATTAATTAAAAATAAATCAGCAAAGCAGTAACATCTCTCTGTCTTTCTGTACTGTAGATCAGTTCGGTGAAGCGGCTGAAGCCGCGGCTCAGTGCCATCCTGTTCCGGCTACAGTTTGAGGAGCAGGTGAATAACGTGAAGCCGGACATTGTGGCCGTGACGGCGGCATGCGAGGAGATTATGAAGAGCGAGAACTTCGCCCAGCTTCTTCAGATCATCCTGCTCATGGGCAACTACATGAACGCCGGCTCGCGCAACGCCAAGGCCTTCGGCTTCAGCATCAGCTATCTGTGCAAGGTCTTTTTTACACACACACATCAGACATCAGCTCACACTCACAAAGTGCTCACATGTATGCATGTAGTAGCATATACAGTAAAGCGAATGTATGCATAGTAAACAGCTATGTTATGTTGTAATCATTAATGGCCCTTTTCTTTCGTTCTGTGTGTGTGTGTAGCTGAGAGACACCAAGTCCGCAGATCAGAAGCAGACCCTCCTGCACTTCCTGGTAGACACATGTCAGGGGCAGTATCCCAGCATCATGCACTTTCCTGAAGAGCTTACTCACCTGGAGAAAGCCAGCAGAGGTGCTTTCCTCCATCACTGCATACCACTCAATATATATTATACTTCTTCTTTTTTTTTGTTCCATTCAAGCGCACCCTATTGCCCTTTGCTGTTGCACTTTAACAAAGGATTTAGTAAGACGCGTCCTTATGTAGAGAATTTTCAACCTTAATCCCTGTCTGTATCTGTAGCTCATGTACGATTAACTCGGACAATAATTTCAACACTTTCCTGATTTGATAAAAGAACAGAAAACATGTTTACTCAAAAACTCACTCATAATGGAAGAGCAGTTGTTGAAATCCGCGAATAAACGTTTAAAAGTATATAATTCTTGTACATGGTAATCGCACATATGCTACAGATGCAGTTAATAGAGACCAGGTTGAAAAAAAGCTGGAGTTATTTTTTTATTTTTTTATTTTTTTAAAGAATCATATTGGTGTTCAAAGGAAATGCAAGAACATGCATTTCAATCACTTTTTTTGTGGTCTGATACTTGTATTCAAGAAAAATCTTTTGTTTTAGTTTGATACCTTTGAATTAATTACATAAGATCTTTCCTTTTCTCGCAGTCTCGGCAGAGACACTCCAGAAAAATCTGGATCAGATGGGGAAGCAGATCAAGAATCTGGAGAAGGACATTGAGACTTTCCCTCCTCCCCAAAGCGAAAAGGACAAGTTTGTTGAGAAAATGACCATATCCTTCACATGACAGCAGGTGCTTTAGGCTTCAAAGCGTTTGTGTACGTATATTACATGTGACCTAAATATCAGTGGATCTGTGTGACCGCATGGGATTTTCCTGACTGTAACATCACATCCTGTCCTGACTGTAGTGTGGACCTCTGTTGTTCTGCTTGCTTCTGTAGTGTATTTTAGTAGCTTTACCTTTTTGTGTTTAATGTAATATATTTAGAGTGTAAATCCCATTTGAGAGAAACCGTTTCACTCGGTTCCATTCACTACCGTTAGTTCCAGCGACATCATTAGAAGGATGTTGTAAACTGGCAGTTGGAAAAACATTGTGATTTGTTAATTGTCTGTTCAACACAAGTCATATATTTACGTTCATTCCCTTTTATTTAACTGCATTATAGCGTGCTTGCTCAATGCTAATTTGTATTCTTTTATTTGTTCCTACCTGCTAGAGGACAAAAAAGACACGTCTCATAGTCCAAAAAATAAGGTATAATTTGTATTTTGTAGTATGACTGCCTGGACAGATCTGTGCTGTATATAATGCTTGCCATTGGCTGCCGTGGTGTTCTTTAACTGACCCGAGTACAGTTTTGTGGCAAGTGCGCAAGAGCACTTTGAGAAGCTCGAGCTGATGCACAAAAACATGGAGAAGCAGTATGAAGACCTGGGCAAATACTTTGTGTTTGACCCCAAGAAGGTGACCCCTGAGGAGCTCTTTGGTGACCTCAACAACTTCAGGAACATGTTCCAGGTAAGGTGAAAGGTCACAGGTAGGCTACGTGTTGTCAACATAATCCTGGGTTATGATTATCCTAAATATTATTACTGAAATAAAGGGGGTAAGGGAGTGTGTGGAGTCAGAGAGGAAGCTTCATGCATATGAGATCTATTCTTTTGTAGGTTGTCAGGGAGACTAAACAAACGTGATGTACATTGAAGGATACATTTAGAAATTAGTGCACTTGCATAGAAAACTGACCCTCCGGCTGGTGTGTGTGTGACAGCTACAGCAGGTGGTTATGCCATTATGTCTCTAGTGTTTGTTTTTAGTGTATTAAACACAGACATCCGTGCACACACTGATCCCCCAGACTCCCCAGACCCCCCCCCAGTCAGTGTATCCTCACTCCAACTTGCACTATAAAACACACACAGATAAACAAACCTGCATTTAGCAGATGTGCAACAATTTAAGTCAACTAATAATAGGATATGTTTAAGACTAGAAAGGTAAATCAGTTAGGCAGATGCGAACGCATTAGTCAACACATGAAATAAACCTCTTATTGTATTTGTTACAACTGCATAATGTGTGTGTGTGTGTGTGTGTGTGTGTGTGTGTGTGTTACAGCAAGCCGTGACTGAGAATCAGAAGCGTAAGGAAGCAGAGGAAAAGATTCGCAAGGCCAAACTGGCACGAGAGAAAGCGGAGAAAGAGAAGGAAGAGAGACAGAAGAGGATGAACTCTGGACAGATACTCAACATCAATGACGGTATGGCTTTATGGAAAAGAAAGTATAAAAAATGGACAGAACTACAACTCTGCAGTTCTGATGATCGACCACTGAGGGCAGTCACACCACGTATAAGTGAAATCTCTAAACGTGTGTGTGTGTGTGTGTGTGTGTGTGTGTGTGTGTTTGCGAGAGAGAGAAAAGCAGAAGGAGAGATGGCGTAAAGCAAACTCAAGGCCCCCCGCGCAAACTTGCAAAAAAAATCTACTGAAACGGCCCGTGTTCCACTACTACCCAACATTTTCACACTGGAGCAGTAGAACCTAGAATTCACACCGGACGCGTCGCAAAGCGTATAGCCACCATCTGACCAATCCACATTGCACGCGTTCAGCGTGAGCTTAATTTTTTTCAACGTTGGCTTGGGTTTTACTCTCGTCTTACAGGGCTCTTGTGAATTGGATCACTGGTTAAAACAGATGCGTATCTGCTGCGTGTGACATGCGTCTAAAAGCCCTTCATGACAACTGACATAAACATTTATAAATGCTTATTCCAACAGGCCTGGTGACTCCTGTTGGAATAAGCGTTTATAAATGTTTGTCAGTTGGCATGAAGGTCTTATGTAGGTGTCATGTAGCCTTCTGAACACTGCCCTACAGTAAAGTGTTACCAAAAATCTTTTGGCATAATTATGTGCCAGTGTTCTCAATAATTTAAAATCCATTCTGTTGCAGGTTTATATATAAAATGACTTTAATATCATGCTCGCACTGTGCAATAGTGGATTTCAGACCATTTATACGACGCTGTAAAGAAAAAGAAAAAAATTCTGAATGATGTACAGCACTTTCAAAATGCCAGAGATGGCTGAAGCTGTACGGCATCAAGAATCATGTTATAATAAAATGAAAAACCAGGAAGCGCATTTGGAAAGCAGTGATCACATCTCAAGGAGCATACATTATTAAGGAGAAATGATTAAACATAGATAATTGTAGTATATTAATCATTTCATGACATTTAGTAAAACGTCTAAAATGGCCTTTGCTGTCTGGTTTATATTATTTAGATTTTTAAGGAGTAAAATATGGATTCCAGACTTTTGAATGGCAGTGTAACATAACTACTGTTTTGGACAATCCTAAAATATCTCACATTTTCTTTTTACATTTAGTTCACATTTGCTTCTTGGGTCCATTAAGAGGAAATGATAATTGCATAAAGGTGTCAGATTTGAGGGCTTCTGGTTTATGAACACATCTCCCACACGTGTGCCAAGCTCAATCCAGATAAACACTGTAAAGTTCATACGGATTTGTTCCTGACTGTGAGAGAACTCTCTCTAACACACGCACTTTAACACATGTTACACACATACACAGGGTGAGAAGAGAGGAGCATCAGAACAAAGGCCGCAGTGTCTGACTCTCGTGCTCTCTCGCTTTTTCCCCCTTTTACTCTCTCACACATCCTCATTATCACACTCAAGGTTCACTGCCATCTGAGGGTCATTGGATGTTAGGAATGTTTATGTAATTTCCAGTCACACACACACACACAGTTTTCCGTGTACCAACAAAACCCTGAGAATGAAGATAATGTAAGAACAAAATAGTTTTATTGCACTTAAACATTTTATCATTTTTAACATTTGATCAAATCAACAGAAAACAGGCTTTTCTTTTATATTGCTCATTGTAAGCTTATGTGTCTTTAAATGCATACATATTTCATCAAGACAAGTGACGTTAATTGAGTGTTAATCTTTTAAATGCTAAATAGAAACACAATTAGACTATAGCCACTACATTAGCTAACTTTAGCCAAGCTCAGCAATATTGATTGTTTAATTGAGAAGACCAAATATTATGATCACGATTAAAATATGATTAACTGTGCAGCCCTAGTGACAACACACATTAGTGAGATAAATCTTTAATGAGTAATCAGTGATATAAACAGTCTATAAAATGATTGTAATGTGATTCTAGTGTTTCTGCACTTTAGGTTTCAAATCATTTGTAGAAAGCTGTAAAAC
>JAOUQW010000010.1:4124242-4142252 GCA_028565825.1 Olivaichthys viedmensis | reverse complement strand
ATATATTTATGAGCTCAGGAGACCTGTCTTTCCTGGCACACTTCTCCTAACTGTGTGTGTGTGTGTGTGTGTGTGTGGGTGTGTGGGTGTGTGTGTGGATGGGTGGGTGGGTGTTGGAACCGGATCTTTAACTGAAAGAATCCAGATGTGGAACTGTGGCACGTGTTGAAATAGCTTACCCCTTTCTCGCTCTCGCTCTCTCTCTCTCTCTTCCAAGCTTCTCTTTCTTCCACGCTTCTCTTTCTTGCTGTTTTCTCTTTTCTTCTTCTCAAATTCCTTGTCTCCATGTTGCCTTTTGCTCTGGGCCAGCTGCTTTCTGGGGTCCTCTTACACACTGTCTTATGGGAATCATAGTCTGCTAAAAAAGAAGGGAGACAGAGGAATGAGCAGGGGTTATGCTATTGTATGTCAACCCTGACTGTGCTAAATTTGGGGCTGTACAGAGGAAGTCTAGAGGATTAGCGCTCTAGTTGTGAGCCTCAGAGCTTCTGATTAGCTACTAGTTTACTAGTACACAGTAACGATAAAACACAAATGGTGGAAACCACAGGGCAAAGCAAACTCTAGAGTATAACTAGACCAACACATCACTAGAAAACTATTCAGCCTGCACAATAAACAAGCGCTTGATCAGAAGTTAAAAACCATAAAATGTGGAACATTGTTTAGGGTGCCAAAAGTTGTAGTTTACTCTTTGAGAGTGCACATACATCTTTGGAACTACTTCAGTAACCCTTTAGGCCCCACTTTATATTAACTGTCCTTAGGCACCGTGTACTTAATTCATATTTAAGACTTTTAGTACAGTGTGGAGTGAGTACAGTATGTGAAACTCCAATTTCTATGCGGTACTGTGTATTTGCCAATAAACTCCATACAAACTGGCCACTTCAAACCCAGTATTACACAACATGCAGGAACCAAAGCTGGTGCTGCTGTTCAGGGAGCATGTCCCCATTTTCACTGGTTTAAGAGCCAAACCATTACACAATCAAAATAGCAACAAGGGTGGAAGGTTTTGCAAGTTTTCCCTCTGGCTTTGAGAACCTATTTTACCATCCAAAGTCAAATCCTCTAGTGTCTATACACAGCACAAAGACATCGCCGTAGACTGTAATTACACGCAAGATGAGAGCCGCACGTTTTTATTGCTTTTAGCTATTTATCCTGAGTGTGTAGCTGCTCACACAACGTTTTTAACATTAGCACTGTAGATTCCTTTCAGTTTGTTGCAATTGGCAGTTAAATGGTTATTTCTTCCTCAGACCTGAGATTTTAATGGCGATTATGAAAATAGCTCGAGTTGCTTGAGTTGTAGTGATTTTCCAAGAACCGGCTCTCTGCGGTAGAAAAGCGGAACAAGCACGTCGGGGTTAGGTGCCAACACTGACACCTTATCATTGGAAAGGGGGCTATCAGCGTTTAGTTGCCTATTGTGCCTATTTTTACCAGTTGTTTTAGAGGAAGTGAACGTGAGAAGGTGTGGAACTGTAACTGAATGTAGCTACACAAATGCAGCTTCCCTCTATCTATTTGACCATATTTCATCTCTCTCACTCTCTGTCACCGTTCTCATACAGTGGTATACATCCTGTGTGTGTGTTTGTGTGTTGCTGGAGTGAGTCATAGTTAACCTTATATTTTTAGCCTCTCTCAGGAGTAGAGAGCAACCTCCTGTTTCCATGTTAACTAAAACCCCTCTGAGTCATCTGACCATGTGTCACTGACAACACAGACTATTCTCTTTTACACACACACACAATCTGAGCCTAACTTTAACCACATAAAAACATAACCCAAAACAAGCTCCGCCTCTCTCACAGATCCTAGACATTCCCTATGAGCTCCACCCTGCACCATGATTTCTACTTGCTGAAGTAGCACACACATTTCCTCCCACATTCCATCAAACACACATAAACACATGTATACCCTCATGCCATCCACACCCACAATGACTACTGGCCACATGTTCATCCTACGCTGGGGAACGTTTGTTGAGAAACACACACTTGTGGCTGACTGAGTAGATGCTCAGTGAATAAAGACAGACTGCAGGCATGCAGAGGGGAGTCAGCAGATGACCTTTCACCTCTCACCCATGACCCAGAGAAATGACTGAGCAGCCAATCAAAAGAAAGACTCTCAGATTCACAGCAGCTGCTGAGCTACTGACACACACACACACACACACACACACAGAATGCTTATATGCAGCCCTGTGCACAGACATTTTGGGGGGCAGGGGCTCAAAGAAAGAAAGGGGGCACCAGTCACACACTACCCTCACATGCACTGTTCCCACTTCTCCTTCCATGATTTTACCACACTGCCATTTTAATCCTGCACTCTGTTCATAACAAGGGCTGAAGCGAACCGAAACATTATTCCTTGAATAAAGTGCATTTTTAACATGTTAGTGGCCATTCCAGTCACATCAGATCAGTGGTTTCTTAAACATGTGAAGGCAGTCAAAAATCAGACCTTTCGAGTATGTGCACTGCCATAGTGTGACATATGGATCTGTTCATGCTCTACAAATTGTATCACCTAAATCTGTCGAGATCCTACACAGGATATATAAATTGTCAGATTCATAGTGCTGACTGCGGACCAGTTTTACCTTTTTGGGTCATTACAAGCCTTGAAAAGAATCTAGCTCTGCAGCTCTAAATGTAAAGACTTGCTATATAAGCCACCTCAGTCGGGAGTTTCAATAAATGTCCTGTATCATTTTGTTATGCTGAAAATGTTTTCGATTTGAGAAATATAGTACAGCTACAGCTGTGTGATTTTAGTAGCATGATTTTGGGCAGAGAGGAAAAGCAACCACACAGCAGGCCATTGTATATCCACACACACACTTCCAGACTTATCTATATAATTTGTCACATACAAGCACATAGCAGAAAGGCCGATCCAGTAAGAGGATGTGTAGCCTGTTTTTTTTTGTTTTTTTTTCATTTAATTTAGGTAGATTTGCATATTATAGCAGTGTTCTTTTCCCCCTGGTGCCCAAAACAGAGCTTTACTTTTAAACATTGTGGTTTTAGCTTTCAGTCCTCAGTTGTAGGTCAAATAAAATTATCGAGGTTAATGGTTAACAACTAACAAAAACCACTCTCACAATTTTTCTCACTTTCTTTCACTCCATTAGCACACATATTTTACTTTTTTTTTTTAGCTATTTCCTTTTTAGCTGAATTGACGCAGTTACAGCAATCTTGATCTGACCGGTTCTTGTGAGCAATTAATCAGTGAGAGAGCAGAATGACCAGACAAATGGTTGGGTTAGTGAGTTTCCCCCTTAATGTTTCCCTTAGAATGGTTCCAGAGAGTGAACTAGAATGCTAATAATAGTTCCTGAAAAAATCTCTCTCATCTCAGAAGAGGTGTGATCTGATTACGTCTGCGTATTTTGGAACACTCTTCATAGGCCTTAATGAGAATAAACTTAGCAGTCTGTCCACGTTTAATTTGTGGTGTTCAAAATTATTGACCTATTAAACGAGCAGTCATTTTAATGCCAAGAATGCATATTGTAGTCAGCTAGCTACAGTAAAAGCACTTGCCTTCTATTAATTATTTTCTAATGTCAGCAGCAGAAGGCCAATCTCTCAGTGATCAGCTGGTGCAGCCAATCGGTAGACGGGTGTGTTTTGTCTATAAAATAGCTAAAGTCTTATAAAAGGCTGCACTTCTGCCCATAGTCTCCATGTGGGCTTGCCTGTATTTATTTTTGTCTCTAACATATAGGCTACACACATCTGCCAGGTCACGACCTACCACACAAAAACCCAGACATGCTCCTACCACCAATGACTGGGCACACGCACATCATCACAAAAGAGAAGATGCACACACGCTTCTGCTCTAAAAGGCTGGCACTCACCAAACCTTTTCACAAAAGAATGAACAAAGATCAAGATGGCCACTTCACAAAGAGTTTTGTTCCTCTCTCTCCTCTCTCTCTCTCACACACACACACACACACACTTTGCCAAGAATCCAGACAGAATGCCTTCACAAGGGAGTGGTGGCACATATTATTCTACTGAGGAGCAATATGAGCACTACATAAATAATTCACACACACACACCTAAGGCATGCAGTCAAAGCCTCCGTTCTTTACACACCCTTCTTGGCCACTAGCAAAGTGAGCAGTCAACCACTAACTCTTTCTTTCTGGCTGCTGAGAGCACCACACTCACATGCTTAATCATGTTGAGAGAAACATTAACATCTCTTCTGCCGCCTCTAGGGGGTGCTAGTGACCTCAGATTGATATAATCGGTGTGGTGCATTTTGAAGTGATGAAGCCTGCATTGGACTTCAAAGGCGGGGCGCCCACAGAAGCCATTTGTAGGGTCATTCTAAACTGAAGTGTTGAAAAACTTTTATTTCAAAGGGGGCCTTCTTGAACGGTCATTATTGAAGGGTCCAACTGATGGACACTCCACAAGATTCTTTGCGGTGTTATTATGAATGGAAAATTGGCAGCCGCAACCGGCACGTTTACCTGTAAAATGTAGGTCAAGTTCAAGTCCGAAAAATATTAATATTACATTACAGCGATAGTAAATTGTACTTAAAAGAAATTTTAAAAAGCCCAAAGTAGTGTTGCGGCAAATAAGCTCTGAGGCATAGAGAGCTTCCATGTTTTTTATTGCTACCTCAGGTAACAGCGCAGAAAAATCCATTGGGAACTCTACCGACACTCGAGCGTCATGTAGCTAGAACAGCTTTATTTATGTGCACTGCCTTAGTGTAACATATGGATCTTGTCATACTCTACAAATTGTATCACCTAAATCTGTCAAGATCCTACACAGTATATACTGTATATATTCTAGATTCTAGATCTGGAGGTGAACCACACAGCAGGCCATTATATATCCATACACACTTCCAGCGATTACACACGACTACCACTTTTTGTGTTTTTAAATTAGCCTACTTTACCAAATCAGGCTAAGTGAACGGTAACTGATAAATTTTCACTTCAGACACTATAGAGACTTGCATGTTTATATTTTCTCTCACAAATGCAGTGTCCTGTCTGTGGCTTTCAATAATACATAGACTGCGTGTGTGTTGTATTTGTTTTGTACACACAATAGGCTGAAAGTTAAAAGGTTGACGACAGATGTGTATAGATTATCAGAGTAAATAGCTTTAATACCTTTCAAAGTATGTTGAGCTTATATACACAACAGAGATGTAAACTGTGTCCTACACAGCACAACCCTCATCTCAGCATAGCAGCATGTTCTTCTACTCTGAAAAATAAAGATTTAATCTGGCTGAGGGAATCTGGGTTGCAGTTGCAGAACAAGAAGTGGCGCTGGGTTTTTAGAATGTGCATTTAAAAGACCTTACAAGTGCGAACCTCTAAAACCTCTTCAGCACTATCTCACTAATGCTTTTTAAACTTTTTTCAGTGTTTTGCTATGAGAAGGAGTGAGAGGAAGCAGAAAGACGAAAATAGTGGTAGGGAGCTAAAGGAGTTCAGCCAAGTGTCACAGTCTTTCTGTTACTTTACCTTTTTTGGGTGGTGGAGTGCTTTAGATTTTTGGGTAATTTACATAAAGTGTAGTTAGATGAGAGCATATCAGTAAGGTAACAGACAGAAAAGAGAAAGATAAATTGAGGGAAAATGACAAGCAAGACGGGGAACATGAGTGTTAAACACTGCAGCTGCCTCTTATCTCCCATTTCCACAGATACAAGAAGTTACCTTGTCTCAGTTGGTCTGTGTATACAGGCTACATAGGAATGTAATCTTTGAACATGCTGTTATGGGAAGTAGGGACATTACCAGAGTTCTGAGCTCATGGAGGTCACACTTAACCTCCTTTAAACCACTCTTATCTATCATATTCTGTTTAGGGTCCTGGACACCAAAGACCCTCTTTAACAGCTCAAATGTAAACGTAGCATTGTTTTTCAGACGTCCTTTACTGGAAATTATACATAAGATTTTTTGGGGGGGTCTTTTTTATGGGTCAGAGACTAAAGGGTTTTCAAATCAATTTAAAAAAAAAAATCTTAAAAATATGCCACAGAGATTAATTTGTAATTTTAACGTGTCTTGTGTTTTTTGTTTGTTTGTTTTGTTTTTACTTTTGATTAATTGTAATTTCAACCGTTATTCTATATTACTATTTAGCAGTTTAGGTCTTTATTTTTCCCTAAATATAACCTTTGAGACAACTAATAGTAATGGCACAGTTATATAATATTTATGCATAATAATCATTTTCTGTAAAATGAGCACCCTTTGGACATAAAACAGATGCACTATATGGACAAAAGTTTGTGGACACCCCTCCTAATTATGGAGTTCAGGTGTTTCAGCCACACTCATTGCTAACAGGTGTATAAAATCAAGCACACAGCAATCTCCAAAAACAAACATTGGCAGTAGAATGGGTCGTATTGAAGAGCTCAGTGACTTTAAACGTGGCACTGTCACAGGTTGCCACTTTTGCCACAAGTCAGTTGCGGAAATTTCTGCCCTGCTAGATCTGCCCCGCTCAACTGTAAGTGCTATTATTATGAAATGGAAACGTCTAGGAGCAGCTCAGCCACAAAACCGTAGACCACGCAAACTCAGAGCGGGGCCGCTGAGTGCTGAAGCACGTAGCACGTACAAATCGCCAATCCTCTGTTGCGTCAATCACTACAGAGTTCCAAACTGTCTCTGGAAGCAACATCAGCACAAGAACTACACGTTGGGAGCTTCATGAAATGGCTTTCCATGGCCAAGCAGCTGCGCACAAGCCGAAGATCACTATGTGCAATGCCAAGCGTCAGCTGAAGTGGTGTAAAGCACGCCGCCACTGGACTCTGGAGCAGTGGAAACGTGTTCTCTGGAGTGATGAATCACTATCTGGCAGTCTGACGGACGAATCTGGGTTTGGAGGATGCCAGGAGAACACTACCTACCGGAATGCATAGTGCCAACCGTAAAGTTTGGTGGAGGAGGGATAATGGTCTGGGGCTGTTTTTCAGGGTTTGGGCTTGGGCCCCTTAGTTCCAATGAAGGGTAATGTTAATGCTACAGCTTACAAAGACATTTTAGACAATTATATTATTCCAAAGGGGGGCCAACTCCATATTAATGCCTGTGGATTTGGAATGGGATGTCCAACAAGCTCATATAGGTGTGATGGTCAGGTGTCCACATACTTTTGGCCATATAGTGCATGTGTTCAACCCTTGAAGTATTTTATGATTTATATGTTAAATGGGCTATAAATAGACAAATATACATTATTCAGTGTACTAATGTTTTATGCCATTTACAAATTTCATCACCTTTCTGAAATGCCTTCTCTTACGCTGTGGCCTAAGGGAGGGTTAAGGTTCAGTCTGAGGGAACAGTAGTTAATTTTGAAATAATAGTAATAATAAAAATAATAGTGTAATAATAATAATTAGTTCATAGTTAATAATAATTACTGGAGCTCAGTATGTAGTCAGAGAGAGCAGACACACTCACTCGGCTTTCCTAAGCTTTTCAGAGAAGGTCATGTTCTCATTTCACACACATCGTCACACTGCAACTCTCTTATTCTCTACTTTCTTTGCCTCTTTTTTGCTTATTCCTTTTTTATTTGTCTTTCATCTTCATCACCACTTGCATATCCTATAACTGCTTTTTGCTCCTCCAACAGACTCAGTGCTGTCTTTGTCCCAGCTCATATTGGATACCTGCTCGGTAATGTGTGTGTGTGTGTGTGTGTGTGTGTGAGAGAGAGAGAGAGAGAGAGAGCGCATGCCGTTTTATGCAGTGTGGTGTTCATTTGCAGGTGTTATTTGTTTAGTGAACCATGTGGCTTAGTGATATCAGTGGCAGTTTGGGTGTGTACGTCTGTGTAAGCCAACCAGCCTTTGATTTTCATCCATGGTTTGCTTTGCATGGGTTTTTTGTGTGGCTCTTGCATGTGTAATTAATGTAATGCTATAGTAAACAACATACAGGAACTGCTCGTTAAAGGAAAGCAGGAACAGTGAATTTTAAAACAGGTGCCATCCTATAGCTACAGGTTATTTCTTCTTGTGTAAAAAAATTATAATTTTGTACTCATGTTAAATTTACATCTTTGTGTATGTTAAGATCAATGTCACTATTGGATACGCCACTTCCTTGAACTAAGATTTCCAGTTTTTACAACACTATGGGCAACATGTTTACACCAAGTAAACACCATGCATCATACATACCACCCCACAACATGCATTAACATAATTGAGAGACAGACTTTTGAAGTTTAGATCACTGGTATGAGTAGCAGTTGTTCCTTGAGATAAAGAGGATAGTTTGTGCATAGAGAAAGTTCTTCAGGGAACCAACATTAATAATAATAAAAAACAGTACATTTAGCTTCCTGATCTGCCTGCAGCGATTTTGAGTTCTCTTTCATTAACAAAAAAAAACACACTTAAAGAGCACTTTATATGATCCTCTACACAAAACAAAAGTGAACTGAAACTAAACTGAGTGATGATCATATTTTTTTTAAAAACATACAAAAATAAATAATAAATTACATTGTGTGTGTGTTAATAGGTTAATGAATGTCTGGTACCTCATCACGAGAGATTTTTTTTTCTTTCCCAACAATTCTGCTGTTTTTCACTTGTTTATTTTTGTCCTTTAGAAATCTCTAGCTGGAGATTTCATGACTTAATTCAGAGTAGTCTCTCATGTCACCACAATGACATCACTTCACAAATGAAACTAAATATAAACTAAACTAATAACTAGTCGTTTAAAATATAAATTAAAACACAACTAAAAAAGTATGCATTTTTTAAACGAACTGAAATCAAACTGAAAAAATAAACCATATTAATAAAACAAAAAATTATTTTTGAAACTATAATACCGCTGCTCCTATCAGTCCATTTGTGATCCACTACTAAGTTTTAACAATTTAGGACATAACCTGTACCGTACGTTACCATGTTAAAGGTAATGATGGATCCACATACATTCATTCTTGGATGATCATAATATGGACTGATGAATCTGAAGACATTTTTAAATGGAAAATGTGTAGGAACACTGCAGATGGAGCAAAGGCTGATCATCTTTTTTTCTTTGATCACACTATTTCTCTTGCTCTCTCTCTTTCATTCAGGGAATCGGAGAGGAGCTGGCCAAGCAGTGACAAACATTCTAGCTAAAGAGCTTCTGCAGGAAGACACCAAGCCTAGCGGCACGACCAAAAGGATCCGAATGGACAGTGAGAGCAGGAAGGCGGAGTCAGTGGAAGACGCAGACACGCTGGAAGATCTTTTAGACGATGCCCCACTACGGTCTAGTTAGGAACTTCCTGTAATGATCGCCTCCCTTTTTCTGATGAAGGAGCCCGGGGGTTTGACATACAGTGCTTTGGGGCCAAATGTGATGACAGGGCTTTCTCTGACCCACACCCCCATTTAACCCTTCATGACTTACCACTGACCAATTTTACTGTATAGAAGTGGCTCTGTAGGCCCCACCCCTCACTGAAGCTTAGAGAGTGCTACCACCGCCCCTGCACACATCCACTGCCCTTTTAAAAATATATATTTTTCCTCTCTCATTCTCTCACTTTTCCTGTCAAAACTTCATGAAGGGTAATATTGGAGCAACCCAAAGTCGATGTTCTTAAACACTGACGTATATCAGGTGATAAATACATTATACATTCCTGGAACATTCCTGCACATATACTTGGTTCATTTTGTCTCTTATTTGTGTTTCAGTACTCCTTGTCTACACGCAGAATTTCAGTTCGTCGTTTTTCTCGAGCCAACTGTAACTACTATGCAGAACATACTGTATACAGAGTGTTTTAAGATAGATGTTCATGTGAGTGAATTTACATTACATTAGCACAAGCAAAAAAACAGGTGCCAACTGATAACTTATAAATGCATGTACCAGCAAACTGTCCAATAGGAGTGTGCCTTAAGTGGAGTGGCAACCAAACACAGACATCCTCTCTGATGGTTCAGTTTATCTTCACTTGAGTGTGTGCGTGTGTTATTAGGTTAATAAAGGTCTTGTACCTCATCATATGAGATTTCTTTTCCCAACGGTTCTGCTGTTTTTCACTTGTCTATTTTTGTCCTTTAGAAAGCGCTAGCTGCAGATCTCATGACTAAATTCAGAGTAGTCTCTCATTATGTCACCACAGTGACGGAGTCGGTGTGTGTGCGCTTACACACTGCCCTGTGTAATTACTGCATTGGATCAACTGTCATAAACATTGCATGTCATAAACAGTGCTGTATTGTGCATGTTGGAGAGATATGAAGACGTATATACTGTATTCTTTTGGTTGAGTTTCCTGCACACTTAATTGCTCCCCCGAAACTGCTGCAGCCGACCAGTCTGCCCCTGTTTTTCTGTCTGTGTCTGATTTAAGAGGGATTTTTTGTTTGCTTGTGCCAGATGAACAAACAGTTCGTCTCCTGGATGCAGGGAAAGCTATAGCTGTCAGGACAGAACTGCCAGCGATCAACATCAGTAGAATAGTTGAGTTGCTGCTTTCTCTATTTTCTGATTGGCAAAGGATGGCCAGCCGAGTCTCAATATTTCTGCTTGAAATGATCTTGGTTTAGCAGAATGTTGCTTGCTCTTCAACATATCATCAGGAAATACTGTTTGCCGGCACTATTTAGCCAATATACACATTTCACATGTAAGGTGCTTTGTGTCTGTAAGGGTTTCAGAATAACATTTTTGGACTGAATGTAGTTCATCAAAATCAACCACGTACATTAACATGATCATTGGAGTCTTAAAACACTGGATGTCTGAACATACTCTTATTGACCCTACTGCATTCTGGATGTTCTGCTGCAGTAATGCAAATGTGCAACTTGAGTTAGAACTGTAGACGCCATGCTTGATATCGAGCAGGTGAGCTTTCTGTTTGTCAATATCCTGAAAAAGAGTCCTCCATAAAACAGTTGGCACTGTATGGGTGTCTCTCTAGCATGTGTGTAAGCATGGTTTAGCAATCACAAGGCCTCAACACACAGCCCAAGCCATTTCGCTTGTGTGAAGAGCACTTTGCGATTAAATTGTGGAAGATTTAGCCATAGAACTGACTCTCACAAGCTCTCCTTTGTTTTCTCTCATCTGGCATTAATACCAGTGAACCATTACTGCATATGCACTTAGCCCAACTAAAGAAAGGCTAAAGACATCTCACTGGTGGTGAAAAACCTTCAAAGTAGTTTTAAATTCATTACGCCGTTCAGTTCAGATTTCAAGAGTTTTGCCCATTTTTATGCTGTGCATTTGCAAATTTAGTTATCATCGTCAATTGATTCGGCCCCGAAGCTCAGCATAACTTTACCAAAGCGGGAAAGAATTGGTTTACTATTATATTAATGCCAGACTGAATCCATACAACAAAGTGAAAGCATGTGAAACTCGGGCTGATTATTAAAAAAAAAAAAAATTTATTTTTTTTGGGTTGTTCATTTGAATGGCCAGATTTTTTCAGAGCCCCCTGGAAGCCAAATGCCAGTTCTGACTGTTGATCTCTCTCTTATGGGGATTGTGTTATTAAAACCCCACACAGCCTTTACTGAACTCCTGAACATTCCTTTTCAAATATGTTAAGTGATTGATTTATGTACATGCTGGGGAAATTAGATCACTGGAATAAGGAATACACAGGGCATAGTTTGTTTTTGTTTTTTTCTCTCCATTTTAAGGACAGATTTTCTATATAAATTTTTATTGCTGATCGTTTTATTTTTAATATTAATGTAATGCGAAATACATTTGGTAATGTGTGTGTATATTGAATTATCTTTAGATAAACGAAT
Source organism: Olivaichthys viedmensis (assembly GCA_028565825.1). Taxonomy (NCBI): domain Eukaryota; kingdom Metazoa; phylum Chordata; class Actinopteri; order Siluriformes; family Diplomystidae; genus Olivaichthys; species Olivaichthys viedmensis. The sequence continues at coordinate 4,130,410 of JAOUQW010000010.1, read as the reverse complement.
GCTTCCAAGTCTGTTAATCCCTAAACCCTTGCCATTAAAAATGCCTTCAGTAGTATCTCATCCTGGCTTGTGTGTTTGTGTGACCGTGTGCGTAGCGCTATACTTGAGTACTGAATCCGTACGGAGTGATGATTATAACTTTGAGGTCTTTTTCCCCAGTCTTTTAAAATAACATTAATAACTGAGCGTTTTCTTTTTCCCCTGAGTGGTTTGTTGGTGTTTGGGCTTTGTCACAATATAATTTTGAGTGTCTTGAGTCAGTGTTTGGTCCTCAAAAGTACCGCAATGTGTCCTTGTGTGTATTTTGATGTAGAAATGGGGCTCTTATATGGAATTTCCCAGGGATTATCCCAGGAGCTCTTTATGACGAATCTCAAACACACAAACACCATTGGCTGCCATGAGGTTATTACGAAGTAACATTCTTGGACAGCTGTTAACTGGTGTCACTGTCTTTTTCATGCTTCTGTTTCATTCTTCTCAAATTCCTCTGTTTTTCTCTCTCCGTCTCCACTTTTCCACTCTCAGTTGCCAATGTTCCATAGCACATCTCTCTCTTTCTCTCCTTCTGTTTCTCTCTTTCTCTACCTCTCTTCCTGTCTTTGAGGGGCACTGTGTTTTTCGGATAGATGGGTATACTGTGCTATTTGAGTTGTGGGTCCCCTGCTTAGTGTTATAGTGACAGTAATTGTCAATATTGTGGAAAAAATACATCTCAAACACTTTTCTAGTATCGCAAGTATCGTCAGTATTTTTATAACTGACTAACTCCGTTGTTAATCAAATTAAAAAAGCCTGCATTATTGTGGACATTAAAGAAATAGAAAATTGAAACCAGTTTGAGGTTTTTTTTCATAGAAATTTTAAAGAAGTTGTTCGACTACATTTGGGGGACTACATTTTTGACCGATCAGCCATGTCTTTTGGTGTCCAGAGTTTTCTCTTTTTTTTGTTGTTTGTTTTGTAGCACTTTATTAGTAATCCCAAATCTATATATTGTGTGTCATGAAAATGTCTTCCAAGTATTGCGATATGTTATTTTTGCCATATCACCTACCCCTATTAAAAACTTCTATCATCATGGGGATTGTTGAACTATAAACAAAACTCTCATCTTCCTGCTTAACTAATTGCGACCAGAGCAGCATGTGCTAAACATATGCCACAAGACCGCTGTGTGTGTGTTTCAAGGTTTGGCTAGTTTAGACCTCTCATAGAAATTGTTTCAAATCTTAAGGCAAAGTGGCTAGGACAGAACACTTGCATATTTAGGTTTCCCCCTCCCCCCTTCTCTAACACACCTGATTCAATTAATTAGCTAGTTAATAGGGCCTTTACTGAGACGATGTGGGTGTGTTGTAACTGGAAAAACACTAAAATGTGCAGGATAAAGGTACTCCAGAACCAGGGTTGGGAACCACTGACAATGACATGTCTGACTTTGCTTGTGTGCTGGTTTTCATAGCCAGAAGGTTCTGCTTTGGTCTCGCCTCTTTATTGCAGACGGCCTTCATTACAGTTACAGAGATGCAGAGTTTGTGATCCCAGCATGCATCGGAAGTCTGCATTTCTTGAGCTATATTCCTTAGATTCTTTGCCAAGGACAATGTGGTCTTGATAAAAATTAATTCATACTTTGTCTCTTAAGTAAAAACTTGATTTGCAGCCATGGTACAAATTATAAAAGCATAACATATAATGCAATTGGGACAGCTAGAACAGAAAGAGCATAAATGCATACATAAAGGCAGAAAAAAAAACTTAGCATATCATTATTTAGCCATATGATTATGAAACTCTTACACGTCATCTTTTATTGTATTTTATCAAGAGCCAAAGCTGAAATTGAATCTTTAATGGTGAACAGGGTAATCATCTAATAAAATTACAGATTTAAACTCGTCTACCTCTAATTCACTGGTTAAGGTTCTGAGCAACAGATTGAAAGGTTGCGAGTTCAAATCTCAGCACTGCCAAGCTGCCACTGGTTGGGCTCTTGAGCAAGACCCTTAACCCTCATCTGCTCCAGGGCCCTTTACCTTTTGGTAACCCCAGCTAGCCAAGATATGCGAAGTAAATAATCATTTGGCGGAAATGTACATATGTATAATAACGATAATAAAGGCTGCCTGTCTTATAACCTGTATTGTTTGATCAGCTAGTCGTTGTTTTTATTTAGTAGCTTTGTAGATCTCTAACTCAGGTTATCAAACCAGCAAATAAACCCTAATGTTTCAACTGATTCAAATAAAAACCATATAAATGTCCTAAGCTTTGAACACGCCTGATACTTAATTTTCATTAAAGAAGAGAAAAAAAGAAAAGAAAAAAAACTGTGGGATCTTTTTGTAGAACACATAGCCGTATCGTGGTCCAAACAGAACTGAATGATTGTACATATACTGTATGTGTAGCTGTTTACGCTTTCTACTGATGTTTGGTGAGTATGAATTAGGCTCAAGCCTCCCCCCTCCTTGCAATACACTAATAAGCCTAAAATGTGCCCTCACACAACTGCACAACTTTTCATTATATGGAAGACGATTTAATAAAGACTGAATTATTTGCATATTATACATCTGTTCTTGTACTAACTCTGGCACTCATCTGTTTATAAAATTCAAAATATAGGAATGAATGAACGCATGTGGAGATCCAGTGGATGAAATGAGACGGTGAGTTATTTAACTAAGTTGCATTAGTTACGAGGTCAAAGAAAAAATACTGTCCAATAATTCACATTACATTCAACAGATGTGTGTTGTGGGCCTCGTTGGGGTGACCAGGTAAGTAGTCAAAACGGTGCAAGACAAAAGGAAAACAAGGATATAAAGGGCCTGGATCTGAAGAACAAAGGAAGGAGGAGAGAAAAAAGGAAATGACTTCAATAGACAGACATGATGAAACAATTACTGTAGCTCATTGACTAAAGAGAAGGCAAAGGATGAAAGTCTGAGTGAGTCAACCACAATAGAGGTGTGTGTGTGTGTGTGAGAGAGAGAGTAGCAGCTATTGGCTGAATGTTTGTGAATATGGACATTGTGCAGATATTTGCATGTTTGTCAAATATGTACTTGAACTTTGATGCTTTGCATATGGATTAATAGTATGACATGTTTTTTTTTCCCTTTTACTGGTCAGTGTTTCTGTATCTTTCTACATAGACAGATAATTATCTTTGCATTGTTTCTGATTATTAGATGTCTGTCTTCTAATCATCTCCTTGTTAAATCTTCACTCAGTTTCTGGGAGTCTGTCCTATTCTCCTGTTGTCAGTCATTTATTCTCTCCCTCACTCCCTCTCCTCCATTATAAGGTTGTTTGTGGTGAAGAGCACAAAGTGCTGGCACATGATTGGCTCGATCGTGGCCAGAGGACACAGTGAAGGCCACATTAATAATATAATACGTGACCAATCAGTGGCCAGGGTTCCAGTTCCCAGGCCGGCTGATTGGCTGGCTTTGTGTCCCTGTGGTCTCCAGGTATCCGGGTGAATGGTGAAGAATATTTCACAGCGTCACAGTGAGGAAAAAAAAGAAATGCCTAATGTGATGACCATGATTAACTTTCTCTCTCTTTCATTGAATTTATTTCACTGTCCTTATATAATTGAAAAATCCACACTATTCTTGACCTTCGTTTCGCTGAGGTTTTTTTTTTAAGAATGGAGGCAATGGTACTGTTTTCCTCCCATTCTAAGTGCCCCTTAATCCAAGCTTTCAAAATAAAGTACCTTCTTATTTCCCTCCCTCTCATTCTCTCCTTTCTTCTTACTAGTTAGAGCTTGAAAATAAAGTAGCCTGTTGAATGTGGTGGTCCTCCTTCGCAGCTTGAGTTCACCTTTCCCCTGGAATTTCTCCTTTAAAGCAGTGACTGACTCAGGAGAAATAATGTTTACCTACAGGGAGGAAGAAAAAGAGATTCAAACATCACATGTTTAAAACAACATAAAAAGGCACAATAAATTATAAGTAATAATAAATATTTAATCTCTATGGAATATTTTTAAAGATCATTTTGTACATGATAATTTTGACAGATTTCAAACACTAACCATTTTGTACTATTACAATTATGTTTAAAAATACACATAATGCCACCAATAGTGTTGATTGTGTTTAGTGCTACCTAACGTTATCTAGCTAACTTCACCATCAATGTTTGCTGTGCTAAATGTTTTTTTTCTTCTCATTCTCTGGTATGTAGGCTTTCTGTCATCCTGTCTGATTCTCTGATGTGTGAAGGAGGGTTTCTGTCCTTTTGTCTCATTTTGGGTCATGTTCCTCATGCAAACCTGCCTCAGTGTTTAATTTGTTGTGATCCCCACTGTTAGTCTGTTGCCACACACAATACTGCCAGAAAACTGCCAGAAATAATGACAGAATAGACATGGGTTGTGATGAACATGGTTGACAGTGTGTGTGCACATGTAGACATGCTGGAGTGTCAGTGTTTTGAGTTTACCTCTGATGTGTCTGTGATGGGGCTAAAAATGATTTTATGAGTTTGGCATCTGTAGTAACAGTTGTGTGCAAGTTTTGAGTCCATGTGGCCTCACAAATTATTACTGATTAAAAGTGGACTGAAATGTACTAATCACTGATAAACACAAGTAGTAATCAACCTCAATGACAATAATTGCTCAGAAATTGTGCAGTATAATGATTAGAGACACTGGTCAAGTGTACAGTATGTGAGTAGCTTCCATTAATGATTCCAGGAGTTTCTGAATGTGTGTATGTCTGGTTTTGTCTGGATTTCTGGGTGCAGTGGTAGGTCAGCTGAAGCACGTTTATGTCTGCACATGTTCTTCACTGTGTGCAAGCATTTGAATGTGTTTGTGTGGATAGTTGAGGGGCAATGGAGACAAAGTTAGGGACATAGATCAGTCTATGTTAAGGGGTCAGTAGTGATTGACCTACTTTAACTGAATCTCTACTACTAAGAGAGAGAGTGTGGATGAAATAGGATTGTGGGTCATAAATGTCATAGGAACTAGCAGTAATATGGCATCTCTAACTGTGGTTGTGTATTTTAGAGAGTCTGTGTCAGAGGTATTTTGTAAATGACAAACCAGCTCGCTGTTGCCTCTCATTCTTTGGGGATAATTCAATGATAGTATTCAATGAATAGGAATACAGTGATGAATTGATGAGATAATTTTTTCACCCTTACTCTGCTCCGGTCACACTGAGGAAACTCCTTTTCAAAAGGCTTCAGTGTTCTGTTGTTCATTGTTAAGTTCTGAGTCACTTCCACTCAGGGGGCAGAGCAAATGAACGAGTGGGTCAGTGAGTGAATGGGTGGGAGGTTTAGAAGAGTAAGAGATTAAGCTACTATCTTACTAAAAGTAAACTGAGCCATGAACGCCTTCCTTTGTAACTGGATCCTGTAATTCCTGACTGGGAAACCTCAGTCGGTCAGAATCAGCAACGCCACCTCCAGCAACACCACACTGACCACTGGCGCCCCTCAGGGCTGTGTGCTGAGTCCACTTCTGTTCATGCTGCTGACTCACGTTTCTGCTGCAAAGCACAGCTCAAACCACATCATTAAGTTCACTGATGACACAACAGTTGGGGGCCTCATCAGCAACAATGGTGAGTCAGCATACAGACAGGAGGTTGTGCAGCTTGCAATCTGGTGTAGAAGCAAAACTCAGTCTCTTAATGTGGATAAAAATAAATAATTGTTGACCTCTCTCTACTGCGCATCAACTGCTCCTCCATAGAAACAGTCAAGATCTTCAAATTCCTTGGTGTGGACATTGCCTCAACACCATCAAAAAACCCAGCAGCATCTCCATTTCCTGCAGACACTGAGGTGAGCAACCCTCCCCCCTCCTATTCTCATCAAATTTACATTCTTAAGGGGGACCATAAAGAGCATCCTGAGTAGAAACATCACTGTCTGGTATGGGAACTGCAACGTCTCAGACTGCAAGACTGCTCAGCAGCATATAGTGAAAACAGCTAAGATCCTAATGGGGTCTCTCTCCCTGCCGTTATATATAGTGCACTTGCACTTAATAGCACGATATCTTCTCCCGGACTGTACTCATTTACATGAAGAGTAATATACCGTATATAAGATATACAGTGGGGTCCAAAAGTCTGAGACCACATTGAAAATCCACCACCATGTTTCACTGTTGTTTTGATCCACTGT
>JAOUQW010000010.1:4101399-4115286 GCA_028565825.1 Olivaichthys viedmensis | reverse complement strand
TAACAGAAGGGTTTATGTAAGGAGACGAACAGAAGAGACATTGATACCACAGTGGATCAAAACAACAGTGAAACATGCTGCTGGATTTTCAATGTAGTCCCAGACTTTTGGACCCCACTGTATATATATATATCCATATTATTATTTAATATTTTAAGAAGATGTCTATAAGTTTTTTAGGGGTACATTCGCTTTTCAGGATTTCAGAATGTGTGGCAGTTTTGTTACATGTGCTGTATGAATATGCGAGTCGACTTAGCATCTCAGAATATCGCATTAGCAGCTGCAGGAGATGTACAACACCTGTCGGCATGGAGCTGAAGTGTGAACACGGCTGTTTCCTAAGTCTGCATGTCTAACACGCTTTGGGTTAACATTCTCTCTCGCTCACCCACTCCCACACCCACATTTTACACTTCCAGCAGTGGAACTGGGCATTTCACTCTGATGCTAATGATACTATTTTAACCATTATGGCACTTAGGTTAAAATTAGTTGCTGTTTAAGCAAATCTATGAACTGTTTGTCTGTATGGTGTATTCAGAACCTGCACTACCAAAAAGTGGTGAAATGTTTTAGAGCTGCACTTAACCCTGTTGATCAAAATCAGCTTAGTGGGCGGGGGTGGATTTGTCTCAGTTGGTTGCCACGTCCTATTCAGGAAAGCAGTTTTTAGGGTAGTTATGAGTATTCAGTTATCATCCCAGGAAGAAGAGAATTTTGTGTGCTTTCCTTTGCAGACAATATTACTTTTGCACTGATGACTAGATGATGAAAAAATGATTATTACCTTTTTTTCCCCCCTTGTTCAACTCTTACCAGTGTTTTATCTTAGTTATCTTTTTGTGCTGTTTTGATACTTAACTCTCATTTAATTTTGCTTACTTATTCAGTCAGTCTTTCAGACAGGAAGTGCTTTCCATGGTAACAGCAGCAGTGGTGGATTTCTCTTTTTCATCCAGCATGAAGGGAGACAATAGTTCTCATATTCTTGGTTTGTGTTTGTGTCTAACAGATGGACATCCCCATTCTATCTTCTATGTATCCCTTCTCATTTTAACAAAAGTGTGATACCCATCATCAACATCCAGAGGCTGATTTATTAAAATGAGAAAAGATAAGAGATATACAAAGAATGGAAGAGAAAGCAAACCTTTTTTCACCCCCATTATCTGTTCCCAAAAACTGGTAAAACTTAATCTGTATTCTAACCTCACAGCTGAGAAAACACGGCGACATTTTGGCAGAAGAAGCTAGGAGTAAGCCTTTCAGAGAAAGAGAGAGAAAGAATGAATCAAAAACAAGTAAAAAGGGCCTGAAAGGGGACACTGTGTTGGCTAGCTCAGTTTCTCCCTCCCTCTCTTTTGAGGAGTGCTGAGCATGCATAAATGTCTGTCTCTAAAAGTTAGCTTCCCCATGCTTTTAGACCTGCAACAGAGCCTGTGAGTAGTTGGACTGTGTTTAAGGAAATACCTCAGATACCGCAGATATGCTAGCACACTTAGCTTGTGACTGCCCAGTTTAATTTAGAGCCCTGTAGTAGAAATGACCTCCTACGTGAGGTAAACATTTTATTGTTTTTGTATTCTACAGTGAATGTTCATGATTTGGCAGTGGTAGAACTTTCCTAAATGTCCGAAATTCATTTGGTCCATAATGTTTTTGAAGGCAATGTGGATTTCTGCATGTAATAACGGCTGGCTATTTTTTCCCCTCCTTGTATCCCTTAACATATGTTAAGCTTACTTCATGATAACCATTATGTGCCAATTTTCTTTTCTGCCTTTTTGCCATTTTATCAACTTAATTGTATACTATACACATATAAAATACAATTTCTTTGACCTAATCTAAAAAACAATAAGCATGCTATTCAGCTCACTCCATGGGGATTACATTTCCAGCTGCTCGCTGCATTCAGAGTCTCCATTTACAACATCGTTCTTAATCTAATCAGTTACCAGTTCTGAGTGTTCATAAAACTTACATAACTTACTTTTGAGCTGCAGGAAATACATTCAAAAAGATATAAAACCATAGCATGCACTTAAAAGATCATATTAATACTTATAGAAATGTATATGACAAGACATTTCTTATGATAGCATTACAAATAGAAATTCCATAAAAAAAATAGGAATACATCAATAAAGGTCAAAGTCAGTAAAAGTGAATATTTTCAGGACCTTTTATTTGAAATGTCAGTGTTCAAGAAATAAAATGGCAATATAAATATTAGCATATAAAATAAATGTAACACTGAGGAGCAGGTGGGAGTATTAGTTTTATAACATGTTAAAGCGGGTGCAGAGCATTACGGCATTGGCAGACACACACATAGATAATATTTATATTTGTTTCTTCATATAGACATTAAGAAGCAATCTTGCACATATGCACAATAGAAATCCCAAAAGAAAAGTGAATTTACAGAGGATTAGGATGGGTTTATTAGTTATTGTGTAGATATTGAATCTATTAAATGAATAGATATTCATTTAAGGGTGATCAGAGAGTAAGAGAAAAACAAAAATATATCCACAAACGTCACAAGTTTCTACACTACGAGTGTTTCACTTTTTTAAAAGTTAAACTCTTTATTTACATTTCAGTTAGTTGGCCTTCATGTGCTAAATTACTACTTTTGCAACACGCAACAGTTTGCGTGAACATTTTTTGTTTGTTTTCTTTTTTTTCTTTTTTTTTCTTCCATTTTACTAAAAAACAAAATTATGCAACACATTCCAGTAGTTAGCCCGTGTTCCAGGCTCCGATTCAGAAAATAATTTCTTGTCGATAGTGTTTTATGGACTTATCTGTATGGGTGAGTATCTATTTACAACAGGTGAAGTTAACATTTCACCAAATGAGTTAAAGGATGAAAAATGCTGAAAAAGGGAGGGAACAGCTATTTACGAACATATTATCCCCACTCTCAAGTGATGAATCTGCATTTGTGAACTAAATCTGTGGCTGGTCAATGTTGAGTACGTATTTGGATCAACTTTATTAATATGAACAGCATCTACACACTGAATTAGTCATTGCAAACAACTCTTTGATACGTCACTGTGCCCGAGCAAAATACTTCCATATTCAACCTGAGAAATTCGACTTACAAGTTTCTCCTTGTTCATTTCTGGTCAGCTGATCTTGAAAACTGAATACTTTTGAAGTTATGGCTTATGGGGGAACGACTTCTCTCTGTTATAGTATTTGTGTGATATTTTATCTCTGGAAATTTGTCTGAAGGTGAAATAGGAGTTATGAATGCACAGAAAAGTACAGTGCACTCATAATTCCAAGATGGGAGTCAAGGTCAAAAGCTGAAGAAAACATACAACAGATAATTTAGAAAAGCAATACAATGAAACTTCTCATTCTAACATCAAACTGATGCTACAAATTGAGCTTATCGCCTTTGGGGGATTTTTTTTCTTTCATGCCATGCATAGTTAATCTTGACATTTTATTGAATAAATTTTTTTGCCTGTGTTATTCCAACAAAAAATTCTCAAAATCTAAACCCTTATAATGCGTTATATTTTGATAACATCCAATAGTGGTAGCCTAAGCAGAGCAACATTTTGATGAAAAATACAAAAAAAACAATCAAAGCACAAAAGATATTTTACAAAACTTGTAACACCTTCTTTCTGGATAAGGCCAGCAAATGCAGCACAAAATCAAATGTCTCTAAAAGAAAAAAAAAAATCCAAGCATGTTATTGTCATAATCATCAATATAATCATTATCATTGTAGTCATTGTCATTATGATAATTACCACAGGTTACCCTTCTCCCTCTGAGTCACATAGTACAAGATCCCCATTGAAAAGTACTGTTATACACTGTAATGACTAGATATATGTAAAAAGTTTAGTCCTTCAAAAAAAATTACTTAAAGAAAATATGAAACGGCTTCCGAGTTCACTCTCCCATCCTCGGGAACATTCAGATAGATAAGAAATAAAAAGGAAACTTAATCCTAATGTGAAACTATTGTACATAACACGTATCCAGCCACAGGTGCTTATATTACATAGAAGTGAGTGGTAGGATAGAAATGGATGAATGGAGTTGGAAATCATAAAAAATAACAGGGGGCTGGAGCTGCACACTGATGTACTGATTTTTTTAAATCATCCAATTAGTTGTACTTCTTAAACAACAAGTGCACAAAGTCTCACCCATGTCTAAAGAAGCGGAAGTAGATATCCATCCCGAACACTTGTCCCTCTCTATCTCTCCCTCCCTAACACACACCTCTCTCCCTCTCTACCTTATTCAACCTGACACCAAAAGCAAAACCTCTCTCTTTTTACTTTTTCTCCTTCTTGGTGATCTTTTTCTTGCTAGCGGGCGTCGGGGCGACTATTGGTGGCTCGGCCTGGGCGATGGTGACCTGCGGAGCGGCCAGTGCTTGCGGGGGCTGCTGGGGCTGCTGGGGGTTGGCGCTGAGTGTGGCAGTGCTGCCGGGGATGTAGACGTTCTGCCTGTAGTCGGGAACATGCTGCAGGGTAAACTGGGGGCCGTAGCGGGTGCTTAGGCCCATGGTGCCAGGGCCTAGTGTGTTAGTGGCCTCACTCACTTCTGTGGAAGAAAGAAACAGAGAGGAAATTCTTTATTCAGCACGATGAATGAAACAGGTGGGTGTTTAAGTAAAATGTGAGGGAAGGTCTATATAAATCACTGGAAACCAATTCTTTCCTAGCAAGCCCTTCGTTTCCATTTTGTTCGACGTGTGGATGTGAGAGACCCACAGCTGCTCTGTTTTACTGCTGAATGTGAGTCCTTATAGAAACAGTATCTGAAAATCTTTACCAGTTGATACATTTCTGCCGGTACATCATTTATACCGCTATACCGCCCACCACTAGTAAAAAACCATAGCAGGTTATTAGAGGTTAGAACCTTGATCCTTGATGGCAAGTACTTGGTGATGCATGGATGTGTGTGAGACCACTCAGCTGTATGTGTTTATGTGGATCTGTTCTTTCTCCTGTTAGTGTCAGAATGATGTAGTACTTGACTCATAACTCTTTCATCCTGTGCAAAGTCGAGCCAGCAAGAATGAAACCCTCCCCCAAGATCCACCATGCCCAGTTATGCTCAGAACACACACAGACACACACGTACAAACGACAACCCAGCTAACTGATGCAAAACAACTTAACTAAAAGCTGTTCAAGCCCCCTTGCCATATTTAGGATTCAGAGTTGTGCTTGCACCAGTTCCATTTTTTCTATTAGGCCTCTTACTCTGGATATAGGGTTTCCCCCCTGCGCTCCTCCTCGCTCACTTTTCCATTTTCTGACACACTCCAGCTCAAGTCTTCCTCACGCAAAACTGTGTGTTCATGGAAACTCTAGAAGCCAAGCAGGCTTTGCTGGAGGAGAACACTGAGGCAATAACAATGGAAATAATGATCACTGCTCCATCTGCATGACTCAAATTACTTGGCACTCTTCCTCCAGTCTGTACCGCTAAACAGAACAGCCAAAAATCTTTCTGTTTTGGTCTAATTTTATGTGTCATGACCACCATGTCCTGAGAAATGACACAAAACGATCCATTCTGTCCTCATGACCTAATGGTGTGTGTGTGTGTGTGTGGTTGGCTGTGTCTCTGAGCCTGCCCCATCACTGCGGCAGAGAAAATGAAGGAATGCAGAGCAAAAGAGAGGAAGACTGAGCCAAAGAGTCTGTGATGTAAGCGAATGAGGGGTCCTTTAGTCAGAAAAGGGTAGAAACGCTATGCTACACTGAACACTGTGTGAGTGTGTGTATGGGGATCTTGACATGTACACATGCCTTCTGTTTATTGCTAATGGCTATGCATATCTCTGATAATAACGTCTATAGTATAAACTGTCAACCTCAGTTGCATGTTTTTGTAAAAACACACATACAAATATTGATTATTTCTGATGGCACTGCCAGCAAGTCAACTTCAGATTACCTTAATCCCAGTGAACATAGTGTAAAATAATTAAAAAAATGTTTGTATGATATCAACCATGAGTGTTATATTAAACATATTACATTTTTTTTCCATCACTAACACACACGTTCTGATACCTTCAACACAATTCCACAAACCTTTTCTTCAGGAAAACTGTTTTGGCAAAACTTTAGGCAATATTCACCATACACAAACTGCAGCTCTCCTAAATTCTTTTTGTATAACCTTAAACACAATTTTCATCAGAAAGCACAATTAACCTATCGTTGTCATACTGAAAACACTCCCATTCAATACACAACACTCCAGTCACCACAATGAAACTCAAATAACACACAGTTATCATGGTTTAAGTACTACCAAGCTTAATTGTTCACACCTATTTCTTAAGATGCATCCAAAAGAAACTCAGTTGAGCTGTTTGATATGTTTGGTGAAATGGAAAACAATCATGCAACTGCCACAGGAAGAGGTAGAGGAAAAGAGGACGTGGCAAATGAAGAGGAAGAAAAGGCGCAAGGCCAAAGAGATACGTGCCATAGAGATAAGTCATCAGCCATGTCCTCATTCATGGCATGACAATGAGAGAAGCCACCATGCCATTGTGGAGGTCTCTGGCATGTGTAGAGGCAATGCCCCCCTCTGGGCAGCAATCAGCCACCGGCATGCCACCCTAGGACCACATACTGTAACAGCACATTTAATAATATTTATTGGCCTTTGGGAGGCTCTGATTGAACAAGAACAGAGAGCAGGAGCAACCAGAGTATCCGTCGTACATTACCATTCGGGACAATGTCAGATTTTGTCACAGTATTCAGGTCTGTGAATGGTTCAACAACCATCCATGTTTCTCAAATGTCTCCCTTCACCTTATTTCCTGTTTTTCAACCCTATTGAAGATTTTTTTCAGCATGGTGGTGGAAGGTATATGACTGAAATCCCTATGAATGGAAAAACGTTCTCCAAGCTATTGAGATGGCTTGTGGTGACAGCTGTAGAGTCATGCCAGGCATGTATTCGCCACAGCAGGGGGTATTTCCCACACTGATGAAGTCCTTTGGCCCGCCCCAGCCCAGAAACAGGATGCTGAGGCACAATAAATGCACACTTTTTTTCACTAATGAATGTATTCCTTCTATAGAACTACAGTATGTTTGAGTAACTTTTTTTTTCCAAAAGATCATTTGTGTGCCCATAAATAAAAAGTTTAAAAATATACAGTACCAGTCAAACGTTTGGACACACCTGTTTTCTTCGGTTTTACTATTTAGTACTATTTTAGAATAATAATAAAGACTTTATTATCATTAACACTATGAACACAGTGACCAAGAAAAATGTTAAACAAATCAAAACTATTTTAGAATTGTTAACAGTGTTCCTGATGAAGCGTTACACACTCTCGACATCTTCTCAACCAGCTGCATGATGGAGCTTCACCCAGGAGGCTTTTCTTAAACTCCCCAAATAGGCCGAGCCACTTGTTGTTCTGCTTCTCCTAAAGAAAACTATGTGTTTGGGCAAACAATTAAATTTAAAGTAAAAACTACTTGTTTAAAGCAAAAACTAAAAAAAATTAAAAAGAATTAAAGAAATACATTCTTAGTCAGAAATAAATGTATACGTGGGCATTAATCTCATTATTTACATTTGTCTTAGAAACAAATTTCAACTATAAGCCTTTATCAAAATGTCTTTAAGACTATGAAAAATATATATTCAATCTAGTGTCCTAACTTTTGACTGGTACTGTATATACAAATCAAATTGGAACTATATTATCATCCGTATCATTTCTAACGTACAATTCTGTTTCCAAACTTTGGGCCACACCTCCTACCTGAGTGTGGTGCTTGCGCGGTGTGAAACCAAACTATGTGCTGGTTTTAGCTTTGCAACATACTTTTAAGGCAATTGTGTGTTGATTTAGGGTGCAGTTTGCACTTCCCTTATTTGTCAGCTACATTGGCCTCGTAGCTCCACTGCAAAGCTAAAGAAGCAAACTTCAGACACCAAACATGTCTTGGCCGATCGACTACATTTGGGGTTAGGGGAAAATTTGGTAAATTTCATTTTTGCCCTGAACGATCACTTTAAAGCAAAGGAACAACAAGAATTTTTTGGTGGAACAATGACCTATCACATGATTATCTCATGAAATCACACCTACATGAGTACAATTGAAGTGGGGAAATCTAGCTGCCTTGCATGTAATAGGCCTTGTGTCCTGTGCAACCAGAAATGTGAATTAGTGAGTGTGTCAGTGATTCTGGAGGTGTATGGTGTCTGTCCACTTCCTGATCCCACATTGAAAACAAGCATGTTGTTTAAAGATGCAAGTGCAGGAGAGACGCAACACACTGCACCTTCAGGCTTTTGGTTTTACAACATTTGGTTTTATTTGGATTGCCATATATTGTTGCTATATAGATATTGGCACACTTTACCCCAAATATAGCCGATCAGCCAAAACAAAGTTTGCTTCTTCAGTTTTTCATTGGAGCTACGAGGTTAATGTAAATGCAAACTGCATGCCTAAATCATCATACACTTGCCTCAAACGGCATTGAATTGTCAAGTAATCTCAAATAGACTTGCTTATATGGTTTGTGACACATTGCAAAGCTAAAAACAGTAGTAGCGGCCATCTTGAAGCCAGAATCACTTTCTTTCTCAGCACATAGTTTGGTATCACTTCATGCACATCATCAGACTCAGGTAGGAGGTGTGGCCCAAAGTTTGAAGGTGAACTTGTACGTAAGAGCTGATGATAAAATAGTTCCAATTTGATTTGTATATATATATATTTTTTAATATGGACTTATTCCTCTATTTCATATATGTACAAATGGCATTACTGAGCAAAGTTATGGATTTCGAGGTGTGTGTGTGATTATTTAGGCATGCAGTTTGCACAATGCTTAAATGGTGGCTATATGTTTCCCTTACATGTGAACAGTGTTAGCCTTGTGGCTCCAGTGCAAAACTAAAAATACTGAAACTTGTCATAGCTGATTGACTACATTTGCGGTAAGAGGGAACTTTGTGTGCATTTCATTCTTGGCCAAAATATTCCTTTAAAGCATGAGATATTGTACATACCCTTGTTTATCCATAAAGAGAGAAATATTTACCTGTTGCAATAGACAAGGTTACCACTAGAGGGAGTTATACTACTTGATTCTGACATTGCCATATAGGAGTGAGAGGAAGCACTGCACTGAAAGACCTCTGTAAGCCTTGAACACGTTAGTCAACCACAGACTCGCTGAAAATGAATCTACTGAATATCAAGGCTGTGATATAGATACTCATAGGTATCATGCTACCCTCTAGGTGTTATGGCTAAAGCCTCAAGAACATGCACTCCATCTTGTGTATATTAATAAAGTAAGCTAAAATAGGTTTACTCTGACAGTCAGTGTACAAATTATACGGAGTTGCCAGTTTATTACCCACCTCCACCTGATAGACCCGTACTAGCGCAACACCCACCACCATGCCACTACCATGTCAGTGTCACTGCTGTGCTGAGAACGGTCCATCACCCAAATAATATCTGGTCAGCAATGGTCCTATGGTGGTCCCTTTCCATTGATAGACGGGGTAGAGGGGGGGGGGATTATGCATCATGCATAGCAACAGATGGGCTGCAGTCAGTAACTGTATACCTACAAAACGTGACCTATATGGTAGGTGCATACAAGGTGGGCGTATCTAATAAACTGGCAACTCGGTGTATATTACTGTATGTGTTGACTATCTGTTGTTTATGCTGATTGTTGTTGGCAGTTCTCACTGCAGATGGTCATCTTGGAACCTAAAAAGTCCTAAAAATGTCATCGTATGCACATTGGGTAACCTTATGCATTAGAAATACAGAATGAAGTCTGTAAATCTCCGAAATGTAGTTTTTTATGCATCTTGTAGAGTGAAGAGAAATGGCATTTGACAGTTTGAGTGGCAAAAATTTAATATCTGCCAAAGAGCATGGCAGCATGCAGCATGGCAAAATTAGGGCAGTTTTTTTTAATGTTGCTTTTGCACCAGCTGACTCACTTTCTCATCTGTCTCATCTCATCCTCGTACAGGAAAGGCTTGATAAATATTTTATGAAGCTTCTGGAGGCAAAATCAGTCAGAATCTGGCATAACAAACCGAATTATTAACAGTGAAAATATTTCTGTGTGACCATACATATCCTGCTATGTCTGCTGCCTTCAGATTGCATGCACTCTTAAATAGTACTTGACTAAAAACATTGCTAATAATGATTAAAATCTATTAGAGGACGTTTTTTTTTTACTGGTAGCCACTGGTAGCAATCTTGGGGCAGCATTTAATAAGCCCTCCTGTTGTGTTCACTACTTAACAATGAAAGTTCCTATTGACACGGGCCATATACTGTATAGATATACAAAGCACAGTCATTTTTAAACAATACATAACAATACAATACAATTTTTTTTAGAGCAATACCTCTAAAGGTGGGGTCAGTGATTTTTATGTCCAAACATTTTTCGTAATATTTGGTGCATTTTTCCACACATTCCAGAAGCTTCAATAAAATATCGGCTTAGAGGAGAAATTCTGGTGTCTGTCGAGCACCAGGCTGTAAACAGGAGAAAAAACACATGATGTGGAACACCAACATCCAACCAATCAGGACAAGGAGGCATCTCTTCTTGCCTGTCAATTCATAAAACTCCTGGTCTTGATCTAGCATTCAGGTGGTTTAGCCTAGGCAGCGTGCTGTGTCCATATGTTTTAGGAACGAGGGGACATTTGAAGAAAGGGGCTGTATTTGTTTGAATTTTGAGCTTCAAAACGGCTAGCATTAGCTAACTTTCACCAAAATCTCGAAAAAAAAGCATCGTTTTTTTTCTGGTTGCTGTAGCCGTACATGTAGCTCTCTATGCACAAAGTTCATAATGTAATACTTGCACTGATGCTGCAGTTTGATATGGCATTTAATGTCGTCCTCTTTGCAGGTGTAAGCAGATACTGTAATATACAGTTGTACAGTTATCCTACCATAAAGTTTAAATACCGTTCGTCTTCTTTTCTTTTCTTTAAAAAAATAAAAAAGTTTATGCTGCAGCTTTCTGTCTCACTCTGCAAACTGATTTTTTTGCTATATTTAAAACTGCGAAGCAACACTGAGACAATAGGCTTCTTTATTTAACTGGTTTACTTAGAAAGTCTCCATTAACAGCAGTTTGCAGTTAGAAAAAAGTAAAGCCATCTCAGCCAAACGGTTTTATCCTCAAAGCCAGTCAAGCTCCTTTCACCAAACTAGTTATTTTAGATTATACTTTACAAGGTTAAAAGAAAAGGGTTGCACTTTTGAAGTATAGATCCCTAATGAGCAAGCCAGAGGCGACAGTGGAAAGGAAAAACTCTCTGAGACGACATGAGGAAGAAACCTTGCAAGGAACCAGACTCAAAAGGGAACCCATCCTCTTCTGAGTGACACCTGATAGTGAGATTATAAATCATTAAGGGAAAAACAAATAGTACTAATGTGTTTAAAGGATGTTTGGTATGAGCATATAGTAAATAAGAGTCCTGGGATGAGCACAGGATAGTCTTTATGATTACAGCTGCAGTCCGTAGAAGATGCAAGTCTGTAGTATCCAGGTGAGATTATCCATTTAAACAGGAAGGTGAGTCCTAGGCATAAACTGTTTTTGGGAAGTGCGAGTCTTTAGGGCATCCAGATGAGAATATCCACAACTACAAGAGGTGAGTCACAAGTGCAGAGAGCTCTAGATGAAGAAGCAGGAGGAACAGGACAGGAGCAGAGCGTCGGGTAGATTCGGCGGGCGAGATGAGCAACAGCAGGAGACGTTGTCAGGATCTGGCACCGGCATCACATCGGCTTTTAGTGTGATTTCAGTCACTGACTCCTAATTTTAAAAGAACAGAAGACATGTCAGCATGGAAATTCTGTTTTCTCTAAGGAAAATCACCAAAATCTAGAAAAAATTTAGCAACACTTGCGAAATGTGTTGAGAGTTTTGCATACGTGGCCTGGGACGAAGACACATGAGCTTCAACCACTGGGAATCAGACATTATGTTTGTATTCAAAAACAATGGGGAGGCAGCTATCGACATTGTTTCTCTCGTAGCATTACACTGACAGATGTGTATCAGTGTGTAAGCAAACAAAAGAAACTAGCTTTGTGAATGCTTCTTTTTAAATGTGAAACTGCTACGGCCGATACATTGCAGTTGATACATTTATTAGCATCATAGACCACCTGGATATGAATAAAATGTCTGTGAGGCCAGCACTAAATGATTAAACGGTCATGATAAATGCTAAGGGAACCTTAAAAGGTAGAGTAAATACAGTAGATTCTGAAAGTCGTGCCTCTCGCCCAGCGCTCGTGCAGGTGTTATCTGCAGGCTGAGTAGCAAAGCGGTGTTTCCGCTGAACTATTTCTGTCCCAGACATACCTCCCACCTGATAAAGCCACATGCTACCAGCTGGCCAAGCACTCACTTGGGCTATCTTTTATCCACAGGCACTTTCTCTGGGTCTCGGTACATGAATGTGTGTGTGGAGTTGACATGTTTTGACCATGGTATGTTATTTGAGTTTTTATATTGGTTTATGATGAAACAAGAGAAAGGTTCGGTATTTTGAACTGAATGTTAGGAAATACATTGTGTTAAAGGTACAGTTTGGGATTAATAAACATGTTTTTCTAGACCTGTAATAATCCTAGAATAATCATATAATTTCAGATATACCTACAAATATACCTTTGTCGCCAGTTTCTTCGTTTCAGGCTTCTGTTTACAGTTTTCCAGCCTGGAAATGAGCTCCGCCCCAACCCAAACAGAGACGCTCAGCTCTGCTCTTTTAAAAGACAACTCACAAGGCATACATAATTTTAACAGAGGAGGTCGGTTTGGGGGAAGAGGAAGGCTTCTCAGTGTTTCTTTGCAATTGCAATTCTCCTCACAGGCAGCAGAGGGCTCTAAAAATTACGAACTGCTCTTTTAGAGTCATGGTAAATGTATGAGGCTATAGCTCCTACGTCACCTAGAAGACAATATGAGATCAGTTTGATACAGTAGCCCGGTGTTTCCTAAACGCTGTCTCAAACTACATACTTCTCTTTTGTACTTATCTAGATAATGTTTTAAGTATACATAATTATCCAGTGTGTTCACACTGAGAAATACAAACAAATTGTGACCTTAGTATTATAAGGTTCTATCTGGGTTAAGATTGTATGGCAGATAGAACCTTATAATATTGAGGTCACGAAATGTAGTATAAGAAAAACGATGCTGGGCTATATTTGCTGAACAAATTGAAGTGTAGAGCAATGGACACTTTTGCACTAACCTGTCCCATCATGCAACATGGAATGAAAGGCAAGAGGCTTGCATCTGATAATGAACAGAACCTCTAATGGCTGCCGATGATGGCTGTCGAGATTCGTCCATAGCGCCGCTTTTCTCGCCATTTTAAAATTGTAACTGTTAAGGAAGTGCACATTAAAGTGAAAAACACATGTAGCACACCCAGTATTCTAGCAATTCATTACATATTACGTATCCTTTCAACACATATAGTACCTTTTCTCTATATGACTGCGTACTGTAATGACCTAGTAATCCCACTATCAGGTAAACAATAAATTGCGTTGAGTGCTACCTGACGTTAACTAGCCTTAAGAATTTAATTAAATTCAATTCAGTTTATTTGTGTCGCGCTTTTAACAATACGTAGACATTGTCACAAAGCAGCTTTACAGAAACACGGATGTAGATCTAGATCCTTAAAGAGCAAGCCAGAGGTGACAGTGGAAAGGAAAACCTCTCTGAGACAACATGAGGAAGAAACCTTGAGAGGAACCAGACTCAAGAGGGAACCCATCCTCTTCTGGGTGACACCCGA
>JAOUQW010000010.1:4085164-4096308 GCA_028565825.1 Olivaichthys viedmensis | reverse complement strand
CCCTGGAGCAGGGAGGGTTAAGAGCCTTGCTCAAGGGCCCAACAGTGGCAGCTTGGTGGAGCTGAGGTTTGAACCCACAACCTTCTGATCAGTGCCCTAACCACTGAGCCACCACTGCCTTATTTAGTACAGAGTAGGCCTATATGGGTTTCCATATAGGCTCATATTCTATCCTCGCTAAAGCATCATTTACTGTCTCAGTTCCTCTTCATCGCATCTTCTCTATACCTATCTGTCAACGTTTTCCCATCATCCCAAGTAGAAGCTAAATTTGTAAACTTGTGGTGTTTTCATTCGCTCGCATTAGACAGACAGATCTTCTGATATTCTGTTTGTCTTGGCTTGGTCCTTCTCTCTTGCTTTCTCCATTAACCTGCGATTCTGCAAGTGTCGGAGGCAAAGCCAATCAGGTAAAAACACTGTGCTCCTCACAAGATAGCGAGTTGTCCCAACATGCAACATGGCATGACGTCAACATGTCCACATGCACTGTATAAGATTAACAGGCGGCGGAGCTTGTGAGCTGTGTGTTGTAGAAAGTACCACGGGGGTTGCTTTTTTGGTTTTTGGAACTTTATTGGTTTATATAACTTAGTTAGCACGAGCCAATTTGTCGGATATTTTGTTGAGCTGACACTTTGACTTTTTTGTTTTGTTTTCCGGATGGAGAGAGAGAGAGAGAGAGAGAGAGAGAGAGAGAAAGAGTGAGAGTGAGAGTAAGAGTGAGTGAGTCGTATGAAATATGGCACATATAGGGTGAGAGTTGGCAGGCGGTTCTCCAATAGCCAACAGAAACTCACTTTCGATTTCTGTGTGTGTGTGTGTGTGTGTGAAGTAATAATTAGGGAGGAGCGGGTCTGGGTTTGGGGTGAGAGGGTAAACACGGCTGGTGGCGGGGGCGCGCAGTGATGGTGGCGGGGGCGCGCAGTGATGGAGCGGGGGCGCGCAGTGATGGTGGCGGGGGCGCGCAGTGATGGAGCGGGAGCGCGCATAAAGGCGTAATTTACGACGCGGGAAAGCAGGGCCTCTCTCTCCGTGAACCAAATGACCGAGCTGCAGATTAGTGTAAGGAAAAATGTTATTTACATTTTTCCACTGTCATTTCCTCCCCTCTCTCTTAATGGTAATAGGCGCGCGAGAGGGTGGCTCAAGTCTCCCCCAAACTCAGTTTTATTAGGAGGTGCGGCCTGTTAGAGTGGTTTTTTTTTCCTTTTTCGTTTGGTGTACACACACACACACACTTGCACACCACTCACGTGACTACAACAGACCCGTATTGACGGGTGACAGTAATTACAGCTCATGCAGATCGTTTCCATTTGCGTTAACATCATCCATCTCGTGCGTGATTTCATATCGTGTTATTTTGCTACTTTATTTTTACGAAAGCGTATCCCATTAACGAAAGCGTGGATTTATTCATTCGTGTACGAGACTGTCACTTAATTTGAAACGAGTGTGCGTTATACCGCGTACATGGACGTACATAGCAATCGGTCATTTGACTTAATCAGGTGCTGCGAATGAGTGGCTCGCCTCTAAACAGCCCATTTCGTTTTCGGTAATTGCAACACTTCCCTTTCTCCATAAGTGAGTCCATATGGGAAGAAATAATCAATCGAAGGGCACCATTGAAACTGAAATGAGCCACTCTTCATGAGCGAAGACTATCAGACAAAAGCTGCTCGGTAATGAGAGGTGGGCTGTAGCCCCCGGGGTCCTGAGCAGCTCTCAAGTTGCTGCTCGCGCCTGTTGGGCTGCTGTACAGCCTTAATGCTGCTTTTCGGTCGTGCCGACGGGAGGCGTCTCCCCACGAATGGTCCGGCTAGTTCATGTGGATTTGGCTGCGGTATTTTCTTTTTCTTAGACCCCCCTCCCGACTCCCAGCTCCCCTTTTCCCGTTAGGATATGCTGGAATGCGTCTCGAACACGGTGTTTCCATTAAACGCGGCGCAGGGGAGTCGAGGAGAGAGAGAGAGAGAGAGAGAGAGAGAGAGAGAGGGGGCACCCGCTGCAAATAAACCAACTGCAATAGTGCAAAGGTGCGCGACGGAAAGAGGGAAAGACCTCTGCACATGCATGCGCAAAGCATTTCCCACGTAAGACGCCCCACGTGCACATGCAAAGCTTGCCACGCAAATCCAGCGCGTCACGAAACGACCAGAGATGCGCGCCCCCGCGCGCGCATTGCGACCTGCCCTCCATGTTCGCAAGCTAATTTTGAACAACAGTCCTTTTACATTTCCCACCAAACCACCTTCGAGGCTAAATAAAGCGGCCATTAAACGGCTCTTGCCAGCATCAGTAACAGTTTGCACACACAAAACACTCCTAAAGCCGAAATTATTGTGGGTGAGTTTTTTAATAAATGCCTAATATGCCGGGATTGAGTTAAACGTGTATTGTTTAGGAGCGAAAAGGCAAGTTGGACGGCTTTAATGTGCGCGGCGTGGTGCGCCTTCGCGTAAAGTAATGAGTCTGGCGACTTCGCGCCTCTGCGCCTGACTGATGCGCTTTCTGCGCGCGTTAATAATAAAGCCTCTCGGCGCGAGTACATATCCACGAATCCAACAAATGAAAGCTCCCAGCCTGGTGGAATATCTCCCGGGATCTCTGCGCCCGACGTTAAACAACGTGTCAAATGTGCAACTTCTCTAAATAAATGAGATTTCTTTTTGGGTGTGTGTGTGCGTGTGTGTGTGGGTGTGTGTGTGCGTGTGGGTGTGCGTGTGTGTGTGGGTGTGCGTGTGTGTGTGGGTGTGTGTGTGCGTGTGTGTGTGTGTGTATGGGTGTGTGGGTGTGCGTGTGTGTGTGGGTGTGTGTGTGGGTGTGTGTGTGGGTGTGTGTGTATGGGTGTGTGTGTGTGTGTGGGGGTGTGTGTGTGTGGGTGTGTGTGTGTGTGTGTTTCTTCTTTATTCGGTCAGAACGCCATCTACCGACAGAGGCGTGAACTGAAACGCTTGTGTACGCCTCCGGCCTCCTTTCACCCCCACGTCTTACCCCGGCGGGTGCAGATAGCCTCGGGGTTTTCTATTTATCCTCTATCGCTTCCTCCTTTTCACACACAAAAATAAATATATATATATATATATATAATAATCAAATAAATAAACGCAGAGGAGCCTCCATCAGAGGCCGGCGAGGCCGAGCCAATCACTTTCCCAGGCCCCCTCGTATTTAATACACAATGCATCATAAACCAAATCCCTCACCCTGACAGGGAGAAAATAGAAGCGCTCGTGGCTCGAGCCCTCCCGATTTATGGCTAAATGAAAAAGACTTCCAGCAATCCAGGAGTGGCAGGAAGTCGATGCGCGGCGGACCGGATGCGCTCTGCAGTTCTCAAGGAACGCCGGCGCATGGGAATCTGTAGCCCAGCCGTGTTCGCCCGGGATTTTTTTCCCCCCTTGTCCTTCCTACGTTCCTACAAAAAAACACAACAATGGACATGATGTGAACGTGGAGTTCAATGCCGCAGATAACGGGCAGGGAGAGTGATTCATCTCCATCAGCGGGCATTACAGGCCCGTCACCAAAGTGCTGAGCGCGAGACGCCCATTGCGCTTTCACCCGACTCTCTAATACTGGAAAGAAGCAGTGTAAACACCGAGCTACCGCGAACTGCAATACATGCCTCATTAAAGCGGCGTCCGCCTGTTATAGGGCTTCTCATCATGCTACTGATTGCGATGCAATACGTTACTGATGAAGCGGCGTTGCTGCACCGGAGACTGCTGGAACGTTTTCAGTGGCTGTCCTTTTGTTAGACCCATTTTAACATAATCCTAATATATCTATGTATTTTTGGGGGAAATAGCCTAGATCCAGTTCCTAAACTTTGGAACCACAAAAGTGTGTGTGTGTGCGTGTGTGTGTGTGTGGGGTGGGTGTGTGTGTGTGCAGAAACTGAAGGTTACAATGAAGAAAGGTATGCTGGGAAGAGGCAGTCCACACACCAGTATATACTGTGACCTGTAGGCTATGTTCATATTACAAAAACCACAGAAAGTGAAAATTGTGTTGCTTACTAATAACTAATGACTATATAGAATATATAATTAATAACTAATAACTACTTTTAACTATGTATTACATAAGACAACTGTGGGGTCACAATAAACAATCTATGTTTACATGAACACACATGTCGACATTTAGTACTGTGTTAAGAGTGGGTCATGCTTTCAGCCCAACTTTTAGCCTTGGCCCATTCCTGACATTCAGGCTAATAAAGTAGCACTCAGTTTTAACACAACCTGTAGAAAGTTTCCAACATGAGGTTAACCTAAATAATAGCTCTTAGTTCTCCTGGGTCTACCGTGACTCTTATGTGTTTTACTGAGGTCTGGTAGTTTAATGATACAGCTGTGGCTCAGTGGGTAAGCGCGCCCAGCCAGCAACCAGACGACCCACTTGGGACAGTGTTGAAAAGCTGTGTTCTAATAGGGTGGCAGAGTGTATAATTTTTTTTAATCTCCCATGATATATTACAGTTGACTACAGCGTAATATTCATAAAGTAAAGTTTGTCTGTTGAGTCAAAATCAAAAAGTTAAATAAAATGTACCACACAAGGACACAGATCCCATCAGTATGACACAGTAACACCCCAAATACCGACATAGTGCTACTGCATTAGAAGAAATAATGGTCACTAAAGAAGTCTAATGTTTGGCCACAGACATGGCTGGGCAAGATGGCGTGAACATCTAGCTCTGCTGTTCAACTGGGACTTAACACTTTAAGTGCCATTATATTGATAAATTAGGAAACCGGATACATACACGGGCTTCCCGCCAAAGCCAGGCTCTACAGAGGGAACGCATGGAAAACAGCTGCTTCTCTGCATGCATACGCACACATCCTTTTGTTCAGTTCACAACAGACAAAGTTCTACTCCATTTGCTACATCAATGAGGAACCTTCTCTTAACTTAAACCTAAAAGGCCAATTTGCACAGCAGTGGACAATAAATATTCTGTTTTATTCTAATATTTTTTTTCTGAAGTTTTTCCTTCTATAATGTATAAACAAAAGAACCTCTAGTTTGGGATCCATGTCTTTTTGTTCTTACAACTTGATCAGCTGTAAGCAATTTGACTGGTGAAGCATTCTGGAGCTCAGACTGCATTGAGGAAACAACAGACAAAAAATTAAAGAACTCCAGCTCAGCTATGCAGACATTTTGCGCACTGTGATTTTACTCCAGTCAGCCCTGCCTGGCGTGCATTGATTAATCGGATTATTGTGATATGGAGGGACAAAAAAAATCACTTCTCCATCAGCACATGGCAGGCCACTGCAAGATGTCTTAAAGAGGCAGAGAACACATGGAAGATCATGGACTCCATGGATGCGAGTTAATCTGGTCTACACATACACACACTTTTAAACACTGACATTCAGCACAAGTCTCATATACTAACAGCTGAATAGGGATGATGGGAAAATGGCTGCCCTAAGTGAGCAGGAAGCTGAACAGGAAAACACATGGAGAGGGTAAAGAACAGAGGATGAGGAAAAAGAGGAAATGGCTGCCAGGAACAGAAAAAGACAATTGGCTATGTAAGATGCACAGTGTCTTTAAAAATACTGCTGAATGTACAAGGAAGGAAAACTAAGCTGCTCTTTACATGATAATGACTCAAAGAGAGGAAAAAGACAAAGCAGGCAGGGGAATAACCCCTTCTGTTTTCTGTCAGTGACAGCAGTAATATAACTTTTTGTAAAAGTACTGCTCTCCCAGAAACACACACATGGCCTAAAACTCTACTCTCTCCTCGACTGAATTTTAGAGCTATGAGATAATACCCCATCCTTCTGTCATTGTTGCAGCTCACAAGCCCTCCCACAAAACACACTCACACACATACAAACCGCACGTGTCGTGCCAGAGGGGCCAGATGGTCTCCTCACGACCTGAAGGCTAAAATCACTCCCAGAGGACTTATAGACAGCACACAAGGGATATGCCGGTGGATAGAAAGAATGAGAGAAAGAACAGGAAATCTCTCCTTTTCAGTCTTACCCTTTAAAAACATGATACAAAGATGGGGGATTAAACAGAGTTCTGCTTCAACAAACAGCAGGTATAAATAACATCAGTCTGAGGTCCCAAAGCCTTTCTACCTCACACATCACATTCCAAATGCAGACAGAGCAAAACATTAAAGAGTCTGACAAATGCCTTTACTCCAGAGAGGAAAAAAGAGAGAATAGAGTAATAATCACTTGTAAATAATGACTACAAAGCGGGAGTAAGAACTTTGTTTAAATTTTCCCACAGCCCTCAATATCAATAAGTACTACTTACAATAAACACATATTTACGACATGTTTTTATACAGAAGAGTTTAGCTGAATGTCTGCAGGAAACCTATTTCATTTTATAGTCTGTAGACTACTATGGGTAGTCTGAATCCTGGTTACTATGGAAATTCATTATGGGATTTCCCAGGACAGACACACGTGCACATTACTGAAGGTCACATGACTAAGGTATGGAATCAATCACCAGCCTCCAGCACAACAGGAAGTCCAGGGTCATAGGATGACCTCTGGAATCCTGTTTTTTTAGCCACCAATTTCTTTCTTTGCACACGCCTGTCCTTCTCTCTGTCCACATTTATCCATCCCCCACTTTCCTTCTCATCTCAAACCTAATTTCTATCTGTCAGGTCCTCTTTTATTTTCTGCCATCTGCCAGCCATTTCTAAATTGACCTTTTTACCTCCCAAAACCGTTCTGTCCTTATCTTCCTCACTCCTTCAATTTTTTTCCCTCTTCCCTTAATCCATTTGCTACCTCTAGAACATTTGCTTTTCTATTCTTTATACTGCATGTCTCTACAAATATCTTCTTTTGCGGTCAACCACTTTATAGTTGTCTCAAAATATCTCACTCCTGTATATAGGTTAAATCTTTCTGTGTCTCCTTATTTTCTCTTTCTATCTTTATCTCTTCTCTCTCTATTTCTGTTTGGTGCTCTAACCCTGGTTTTCTAATTAGATTCTAGAAATCAGAAAAAGACTGACATTCCTAGTCTTAAGTATAATCAAAATTAAAACTCTTCTCGCATGGCGCATCAAAAAATGTACCTCACAAAACTACACCATGGGAAAAGCCATCTGAGCTGATTATATAGCTGAGATTATAACGAAATCTGCCTCACCCATATGGAGACACCAAGTCTGTCACAGACAGAACTATTCAGCATCTTAAATGTTGTCAGCTTGTGTGTCAAGCTTAGCCCTCACCTCATTGGCTGAGTTCAATAAGTGCTTCCTGGTTAGGGTCATGTTTAATGTGTTGTTATGGCTCAGTAGAGGAGTCTTGACAAACACAAAGTCACTCCTGCTGGAGATTGTTGAGTAGCAGGGCCTGTATGTGCGTGTGTGGGGCTCCTGAGGGCCTCCTACCACCTCCATGTACCGGATGGGCCCGTCTGTGTTCATTTGGAGGTGTAGGTCCTTATGGGAACGCTGCTGGTAGGCATGGCGGGAACGTAAGCCCTTCCTCGAGTAGCAGCAAGTTAGGTCATCTTTGTGTCTGAGGCACCGCACCAGCAGCACCACAATGGTCACAAGAAAGACCAGAGTCACACAGCCCAGTGATATTA
The DNA here is from genome assembly GCA_028565825.1 of Olivaichthys viedmensis. Classification (NCBI taxonomy): domain Eukaryota; kingdom Metazoa; phylum Chordata; class Actinopteri; order Siluriformes; family Diplomystidae; genus Olivaichthys; species Olivaichthys viedmensis. The sequence continues at coordinate 4,088,691 of JAOUQW010000010.1, read as the reverse complement.
TGAGGTACAGGCTTATGTCCGGAATCCCGCCTGTTTTTCGAGAAGATGTTTTGTGGAGGTCTGTGGCTGTGTCTGCGCTCTTCTCCTCTATGCTGACGGTGACAGAGACACTGGTGGACTGGTGAGGCTGTCCATTGTCCTGCACAACCACCACAAAGCTGTAGAATGAGCGCTCATGCCCACCTGCCTCATCCTCTGCCAGTTTCCTTGCAGTGCGGAGTTCGCCGGTGTGCACTCCGATACGGAAAAATGCTGCCTCCTCACTGGGTGCAATGTTGTAGAAAAGCCATGCATTGTGCCCGCTGTCAGGGTCATAACCGACTATCTTATTCACAAGATGGCCGACAGGGGCAGAGTGGGGCACGGTCAGCTGGAGGCCGGAGTCACCAGAGTTGGAGGGGTAAAGGATGACGGGTGGATTGTCATTCTGGTCGATGACAAATACATGGACAGTGACATTGGAGCTGCGTGGTGGGGTCCCACTGTCCTGCACCTGCACTTCGATCTTAAATGCATTCATTTGCTCATAGTCCAATGCACGCATGGTGAAGATATTGCCATTCTCCGGGTTGATGTAGACGTACGAGGACACAGGGCTGCCATGGATGGTAGAGGCCAAGATGGAGTAGGTGAGATGGGCATTGCCTCCTAAATCTGGGTCAGAGGCTGAGACCGTCACTATTAAGGTACCGGGGGCATTATTCTCCACAACGTCAACAGAGTAAGAAGGTTGGGAGAATACTGGCGCATTATCGTTCACATCAGAGAGACGAACAACAAACGTCTTTTTGGAGGACAACGGAGGAGTGCCGGCATCTGTCGCAGTCACAATGACAGTGTACTCAGGGACGGCTTCCCTGTCCAAAAGGTCGTCCGTAACAAGGGTGTAATGCTCCCCAAAGGCAGATTTCAGTTTAAACGGCAGCCCTGAAGACACTTTTAATGTCACCTGCCCATTTTTACCTGAATCTAAGTCCCTTGCGCTGATCAATGCAATGACAGTGCCTGTTTCCGCATCCTCGCTGATGGGACTGGTGATTGAGGTCAACGTCACTTCCGGTGTGTTATCGTTTACATCCGATATATCCACTTTGATGTGACATGAGCCCTCCATGGCGGGAGTTCCACCGTCTCGGGCCTGGACGGTGATGTCATATACATTCGCTTGCTCATAATCCACCTCCCCGGTCACCCGGATTTTCCCGGTGTCAGCATCCACGCTGAAAAGCTGGAAGACTCTCTCTGGTGTATATTTGCTAAATAGAAACGATATTTCTCCGTTCGTTCCGGAGTCCACATCAGTGGCGTTTAATTCGGCTACAACAGTGCCAATAGGAGAGTTCTCCATAAGGCTAACCCGTTTCACCGGCTCATCAAAAACCGGCGCGTTGTCGTTCACATCCAACACTGTGACCAGCACCAGCGTGGTGCCGGACTTCTCGGGCTGGCCGCCGTCCACCGCTGTGAGCAGGAGTCGAAACGCGGCGTGCGTCTCGCGATCGAGGCCCTTCTTCAGCACAAGCTCGGGAACCTTACTGCCGTCGCTTTTTCTCTCGACATTTAACGCGAAAAAGTCGTTTAGTTCAAGGTGGTAGGTGCGCAGCGAGTTGACGCCCACGTCGGGGTCGCGCGCGCTCTCCAGGCGGAAGCGCGTCCCCGGCGCGGTCGCCTCCGACACCTCCAGAGAAGAGTTACGAGCCGGGAACTGCGGCGAGTTGTCATTAACGTCCGCTACCTCTACAAGGACGCGGTGCATCTCCAACGGGTTCTGGAGAACTACTTGAAGGTGCAAAGAACAAGTTAAACTCAATCCACACAGGCGCTCCCTGTCGATGGGCTCTCTAATGACTAAGGCACCGCTAACCGAGTTGATCTCAAAATACTGGGCGCTGGGGTCAGAAATAACGCGCACGTTCCTATCGCTAATCTTCTGAAAGGTGAGGCCCAAGTCCTTCGCTATGTTCCCGACAAAAGAGGCCGGTGGTTGCTCTTCGGGCACGGAGTACCGGAGCTGTGGCGTCGCGCTTGAGAGGCAGGACAGGGAGGAGAGCGCGAGCCAGAGCGCGGGCCAGAGCGCGGGCCATTCCGAGCAGCGGCTCCTCTCTCTCCGCTCCATCATGAGCGCGCACAGATAAGTTGTAAGTTTTCTTGTGCTCAAACCATATCTGTCTTCAAATATTGACCCTCACCATGCCGTTCGAAACTTAATCCGTTTGACATGGAGCAAAGTTATACGACTTAAACCATCCATGGCGCCCCGAGAACGTTTCGGTAAGTTAATAAAAAGGAAAAGGGAAAAAGCACGCAACACTCCATCCGGCCGTCTCTCGAACCTCCGTGCGCTGACTGGGCCTCTCCATCGCGCAGAGGGGAGGTGCCTCGGCCACAAAGAGCCTCTTCTGATTGGCTGAGAGTGAGGCCCCTTACACACAACTTCTTCCCGGGTATTCGGAGATACAACACTTTTTTAGCACAGACTCAGTGTGACTTAGTCCGGTTGGGAATCCGCGCTCTAAAGTTGACTCAGTAGCACTTTAATATGGATGTACTGTGTATCAATTCCAGCCTTCAATGATAACTTTTCTTCGACGTATGGAAAATACATTTTTATCCTAGTATTCTCGTGCTTTTCAGATTTTATATCTGTGAGCTACTAAAGGCGTCTTCTGCGTTTCTTATTTTTTCATATGGCACTGGAAAAAACGGAACCCACGAAAGCATCGAGAGGTATAACCCACTCGTTAAGTTTATTGCCACTATTGCAAATTCAAGAGTGAGCCACCTAACGGCGCTGTTTCTTAATCACTTCAATTTTTTCACCTTTTTTTTTTTCTTAGTTTGAAGACTTTGCAAGGACCTTTCTATATTTCTGCTTTCTAGGTTTTTACATATATTCATTCCTGACATTTAGAAATAAGGAAACTAGGCTCTTGCTGGGACATAAATATTTGGGAGGCGCAAGTACTTGGCTTGGAAGACGTTAACATATCTAAAACATATAAACAAACAAAACATCTGTGAAGGTTTGTTTGCTGAAGGTTACTTTTCAGGTTATTTTGAATGTCTAGTAGTAGTAGGTCAAGGTGAATGGACTTGTGCAATAGTCTTGAAATCCTTTTGACATCATCCAAGGAGCTTCATCTGTTCAGTTGAATGGGTCTAAAGCTCTTTTAAGAATTATCAGAACGAATTTCCAGAAAGAAAAGAAATTGCAGAAACACAGGGCGCAGAAGCAGATATCCACTCTCTGACAAAAGAAAAGCAAATTCCAGTTATGGTAAGATCAGGTCAAGCTTCGACTTGTAGAGTTCTATATATCGTCGCTGTCCAATGAAAAACATGTATCTCCACTTTGTGTTTTTTTACTTTATATCATATATGGAATGTGGGCAAAAACCGCCATCCACCCCACAGCAGTTAACATCTAAATGACCAATGAGAAGCTGATAAATCACACCGGGAATTTCAGATTTATTGTGTCTGATTAATGATAATCATCATTCCTGAAAAATTTGAATTTTGGAGAT
>JAOUQW010000010.1:4066710-4078429 GCA_028565825.1 Olivaichthys viedmensis | reverse complement strand
ACAGCCACCACTTTAGTGACAAGATAGCCCACATCTGCTGAACGAGGCACCATTTCAGCCACCAGAGAGCCACCAGTCTGTACTGGATACAGAATCTGAGGTCCGTTGTCATTCTGGTCCTGAATAAAAAAGTTTACGGTTGCGTTACTACTCAGAGAAGGTGAACCGCCATCTTGCGCTCTAATAGTAACGCTGAATGACTTTATTTGCTCATAATCAAATGATTTAATCGCACAAATCGTGCCACTCTGGTAATCAATCGAAACTAACGACGATGCTGGTCTGCCGTTTACATCTTTTTCGACAATAAGGTATGATACGCGTGCGTTGGCGCCCAAGTCTTCATCGTTCGCCTTCACGCTGAGCAAAATTAAAGAAGGCGAATTATTCTCAGGGACGAGGGCGTCGTATGTCTCACGTTCAAACCGTGGCAAATGGTCATTTATGTCAGACACCTTTACTAGCAATGTTTTTGTACTCGATAGCGATGGGAGACCGCCATCTTTTGCTGTAATTGTGATGTTATATTCCGCCGTTTGCTCCCTGTCTAAGCTGGAGTCTATCACTATGCTGTAGTAATTGGACAGAGACAATTCAGTTCTGAACGGGAGGTTTCCGCCAATCCAGCAGGTGACCTTTCCGTTTTCCTCCGAGTCGCTGTCTTGTACGTTGATCATAGCTACTACAGTGCCTGGAGGGGAGTTCTCGGGCAGCGTGTTGGAAAAGGACATAAGCGTCATTTCAGGCGCATTATCATTCACGTCTGTCACATCAATTACCACCTCACAAGAGTCGGATAAACCTCCCTGGTCCTTTGCTTGTATTTTAAATTCATGAACTGTCGTGTCTTCGAAGTCAAGCTCTCCAGCTAGCCTTATCTCACCAGTGGATTCATCGATTGCAAAAAGCTCTCTAATTTTAGGCGTTGTGTGTTCGAAGTAATAGCCAATTTGTCCATTTGATGCTGTATCTGCATCAGTGGCGTTGACTGTAATCAGTAACGCCCCCTTTGCCGTGTTTTCGGGAACAGCTGCTCTATAAGAGCTCTTTTTGAAAACCGGGGCATTGTCATTGATGTCTAAGACAACGACATGGATTTTTACAGTGCCCGAGCGTTTAGGGTTGCCTCCATCTGTAGCAGTTACTGTTAGATAGAAATGTTCCTCCCTCTCTCGGTCTAATGGCGCCTGTAAAACAAGCTCGACGTTTTTACCACTACCTGCTCGACTCTGTGTTTTTAGTGTAAAATGATCGGTCGGGTTAATTGAATAGCTCTGAATACTGTTCATTCCCATGTCGGGGTCGAGCGCGCTGTCTACAGAAAAGCGCGCTCCGGCAGAAGCCGACTCACTGATCTCCAGTTTAATTTCCACTCGTGGAAATGCAGGACTGTTATCGTTCACATCTAATATTTCCACGGTGACTCTGTAGAGCTCGATTGGGTTTTCCACAATGATCTCGAAGCTGATGCTGCACGTAGACGTTGCAGAAGAGCAAAGAAGCTCCCGGTCCATTCTCTCCTTTACCGTGATATGTCCTTTCTCCCGGTCCAGCTGCACGTAGTCACGCCCGCTCGCCGCGAAGATACGAGCCTTCCCCTCGATCAGCCGCCTAGGCTCCAGACCCAGGTCCTTCACGACATCTCCGACTATAGCACTGGGTGGCATTTCTTCCGGCACGGAATAACGGAGCTGCCCGAAAGCGCCATTGAGCAAATGCGCGCAGACAAAAAGCACATACCAGCGCCATGTGAAAAAGCTGTTTTCCCTCATGATGATGCGGCAGCGTTACTGCGTCTTTCACAAGATTAATACACAATATCCACGCGATTGTTCAATAAATAAATCACTCGCTACATTCAATATTCAGTAGAAAAAAATAGAGCATAACAGTCAATAAAATCTCCGGTACCCAGTCTTTGTACAATGGGAATCCAAGACAGTGGACATGCGCTATTGTCGCTAAAGAGGGAAGATGTATCAACAGATGATCAACAGCGACACTTAGGGATCAGTATATGAACTACACAAAACATAAAAAAATTAACTTAGTAAAATAAACCCAAGAGATAATATGACCTGAATTTCGTTAGATGTCACAAATGAACACTTTTACGAAGACACAGGGAAGACATGGAAAAATGTCCTGTTTCACTGGAAACTTTGTGTACTACACGTGTACTATTTTCACTACATCTACCATTATTACTGAAGTACACTGCAGTTACTTCCTGGATTCTTCTTCATATATATATATATATATATAGTCTATTTTATTTTTATTATATCCTATTATTTATTTTTTCCACCCCCTGTTCATGTTAAATCCACTGCTTACTTTGTTTTTCATTTAATCTGTGTTAACGGAGCAACTGCCAAGTCAAATTCCTAGTAAGTAAATTCTTACTTAGCCAATGCAAGTCTTTCTGATTCTGATTCAATGTTGCTTAAAACAAATACATGAAAAATTTGGTACTGTATTAACGGATACGATTTTGGGTGACATGGCCTGCTGCTACTTGTTATCTACATTACCCTCGTAGCTCCAGTGCAAAACTAAAGAAGCACCAAACACGTCTTGGCTGATCGACTATACATTTGTGTTAGGGGGCAAATTGTGTAGATTTGTTTTTTTCACTAAACTGTTCCTGCAAGTTTTCTAATTACAAGTCTATAAAAACTCAACAGTTCAACAAAGTTTGTTTCCTATTCTCATATGTCTTGAAAAAGCAAATTTAGCCTCAATATCTCAAGCATCCATCATCGATAAAGAGCCCAAATAAACTTGAATCAGTGAATCAGTGAGTCAGTTTTGATTCTTACCCCTCTGACACCCGGCGAGCGCCACTAAGAGCAGCAGGGAAACACCGGCTCTCATCTCGGAGGGATTAGATCAGGATGAAGAATCGCTGAAGGATGATGAGGATGAAGGTGATGACGAAGATGATGATGGTCTCTGTTGTTGTCAGATCTCTGCAGTCTGGGTTATTATAGCGCCGCTGGGAGTCACGTGCTCGGCGTGAACAGGCGGCGCGTCCTGCTCTACCTTCCACAAGCACAGAGTGCCATTCTCTTCCCGCTGAATGAGCGCATTGTCCGGGTCAGATGTCGCGCTGTCGGAGACTGGTGTGCGCGTGGAGAACGGAGGGGATGTTTTGGAGGGCGCACTGCCAAAAAGTCAAGGTCCTTTCCTTTCTGTAGTGGACGAATGAGACGCCTAAAATGATCAATACTGACCCAGGGTTAGGCAGATGAAGAGGAGGGGGGTTGTTTTAGTAAACACAGCTCTGAGGTCATTGCAGCTCAAGTGGGACCACCACCAGGCAGATATTCTTTCATTTAGGTGGTCGTTCATTTTTTTTATTAGCACAAATAATACAAATAAATCATAAATGATTTGTTGCATCGTTATTTCCCATTAAAGATTCGGATGCATGAAGCGTCATGCGCGGACTTTTACACAGGCTTATGCTAATATTTATGATGAAAAATAAAAAGCTAGGGGTGACCTTTTTTCTTTTCATTTTGCATTTGAATTTGAATTACTTCAACCTATTTTTAAGCCTATAGTTTTGGTATTGCCGCAGACAGAACAAACATTAGCAGGAGCGCACAAAAGCAATGAAAATCATAATAAACTGTAATGTTTCAGATTTGTTTTGTTTTTTATTCATTTATGCATAGAAATGTTTTCTAGTCGTTGGTATTTACATTTCTGAGGTGTAAAAGTCCGCTTTCACTTTGACACAGGAATAAAATCACAGTGAGGCCGAATCCCAAGTGCTTTCCTATTCACTATTTAGGCTCACTACATAGGGTAGAACATAAAGGCATTGTAGATTATACATAGTGCACTATATGTCTAATAAAACACCATTTGAAATTCAACTACAGAAAAAGAGGGACTCCAATAAGTGCTTACATGTAATCTCACTTTTAGTTCACATAGTTCGGTTTTTTTTTTAGTTAAACAAAAAAAAATTAGGCTAGTGGACTTAATGCACAAGTTAAAAATATGTGAAAATAAAGTATATGTCATAAATAAAAGTGCTTTCCCTACATCAAGCAGCACAAACGTTCATTTAACCAAAAAGTTTAGTTAACACGTTTCCATTGACTAACACTAAAAAATTAGAACTTAAACATTTGAATGTGGACTTCTTGCCTTCATATATGTCAATTATTATTATTTATTTTTTAATAGTATTGAACCATATCACTTGTTCTGACGGCACTTATAGATACATCAAGCCAAATGTGTTTAATGATGGATGAAAATTATGTTATGTTTTAAAAGCAGAAAGTGGTCATACTGGGGAAAAAATAAATAAATCACAGTGTAGGTTATAGAAATCAAAATGCATAAATGATAAGATTTATAAAATCACATTGTGGTGCTCTGAATTGAAAGAAAATTTAATTGTGAGGTCCCTATACTAATGAAGGGAGAGAGCAAGATTAACACACACTGTGCATGGAAAAAGATGTGCTAACAAGAAAGGAGTGTGTGCAGCAAGTATTTAATACAGTGTTGCAAAGCCCAGAAACGCCGCTGTACCTGATCCACTCCTAACACCTCTACAAATGGTGCTCAGGCCTCATGTGCATTCACACTTTATAGAAAATTAAGCTAATAATGACCCAATACAGCAGTTTTATGTACAGTGCCAAACCTCATCGCTCCTGAACCCATTAAATAAAAGGTTACAGACGTCTCTTATAGCATTAACAAACGTTGAAGTTTTATTGCATGTAAACAATGAACATTTTTAGTCTTTTTTCAACTCTAAGACGTATTCAAAAATATACAAATTCAAAAAAGGTGTCAGAGTAATTAGTACAGCTCACACACTTGTTAAAAATAATCCATAAAAAGAGAGAGAACTGTAGCTTGTGCGTCAGGCTGATGATACAGTGAGAGAAATGCACTGGTAATAAAGAAAGAATAATAACAAACAGATTCTTCTTATGCAAAAAGGCTCATGATTTGCAGGCTCTTGCCCCTCAGTCAAAAACAAAACAGCAACGATTTCCTGTTAAATTGTAGTTGGTGTGTTCTTTAAATGTTGATGCATTAAAAAAAAATTACAACACAGTCAGCTCCAGAATTATAAGAAAATATATACTATAATATAAATAGTACTAAATGCAGGGGTGCCAATAATTGTGGTTTTGTTTAAAAAAATAATAATTGTGGATATTTTTTTTTAATTTTTTTTATTGTCTTAGAATAAATTTACTTCAATTAAAAGTTAGATTTCTCTCATATTTCCAGTGAGATTAAGCTAATTAACCACAAAGGTCACTGCATAATTCCAGATGTGTTATTTCATAGTGTTAATGTCTTCATTATTATTCTAAAATAGCAGAAAATAATAAAAATGTAAAGAAAACCCTTCTACGAGCCGAGGTGTGTACAAACTTTTGACTGGTAGTGTACATTATTTTTTTAAATTGTTGAACAAAAGTGTTTTTCCGACTGTAAATGACGAGCGGCATTAAGAAACCAGCAAGGCAAAGGTACAGCGTGAGCGCTAGCCTAGTTAGCAGTTTGTCCATTTTATTATTATTATTATTATTATTTAATAAGGCGCGCCCTCTTTTCTGTTGGCTCACGCTATCAGAAGTTTGTGAATTTGCAATGGCTCTAATTGGAGCTCATGGGGAAGAGAAAAAAAAACACGACCTGTTAATCCGGTCCCTCAATATATTAATTAAAGTTCCTCAATCCAAACCTGTGGCTGAGTGAATCAGGGATCAGGGCTTTGCGTAACTCTCAGGAATAAACACAAATGATTCCAGTAGGTAAAACAATAATAATAATAATAATTAAAAAAATAAAATAAAATTAGCACAGCACAGCTGGTTTCCACTTTGGGGGCCTGTTGTCACTTGTTTTTGTTTGCAAAATCATCCTGATAATTATGGAGTCAAATTAAGGCCACAAAGACTAAATGTTGGTGAATGTTGTGGATTAGAACCACACCGAGTTACATAATTGTATTTCTGTACAAATATTTGCACCCTGCTCATTTTTTTACATGAACGCTTTTTTTTTCTTCTTACAGCAAAACATCTAGAAGTAGAAGAATGTGTCTTTAAAACATGGGCAGTTTTCAGTAAAGGCAGTAGCAACACAGGGAAAGTGAACAAACAGTGGCGCTAATAGCCGAAGATCTTCTAAAATCAGCCAGCCGATGAGGTTAAAAGGTCATTTGTTCTGATTCATGCTAGTATTAACTGGTGCAGGTGTGAATTTTAAAAAAAAGCACCTCACCCTTTCTCAACATCACCGCAAGTCCACCAGTTAATAAGATTAATAAGAAGCAGAAAATTCATTCATCTCTAAAAAACAAAACAAAAAAATCATTCAGAAAATCTAAAAAATTATGAACATGTAGTTAGCAAAGCAAATCAAATGCTTTTTCTTTATTAGCCATATTCACACTTTCGCTCGAGCTATAGCTCTTAGCTCAACTCTTTAGCTATAGACTTTAAATAACGTAGCTAGGTGTAATTTCTTTTTTTTTTTTGAACAGACATAAGATGTCACTGAAATATTTTCAGGCCTGTTATAAAGGTGATATTGCTGGAACTAATAGCCGGGATGCTAAAAGTGCTGGAAGAATGAATGAAATCTGTATTAAAGTCAGATAAAGGTATTATAAGGCATTATAAGGAATAAAGGTGGCCTAAGTAGCTCTTACAAAGCCTTTTAGCCCTTATAGACTGCCTCCTCATTAATATTGCCGGATCTAACCCTTAACCCTGATCAATTATAAATTAACACTTACTAAATTATACGACAGTCCAAAAATAAAATACCCGTTTATCTCCAAAGAACTGAAAGCTTTGGTTCGTTAACTGTCTAGTAATGACGTGTAGATGTGTACGGTCATAGTTAAAGGAATAGTTTAGCCAAAAATGAAATGTACACAATGTCCCTCCCTTTAACCCAAATGTAGTCAATTAGCCAAGACACGTTTGGTGTGTGAAGTTTGCTTCTTTAGTTTTGTACTGGAGCTACTAGGCTAATGGAGCTAACATGTAAGGGTATCGTGCATGTCTAAATAATTACACACTCGCATAAAAAAAAAAGACATCATTTGGCTCAGTAACACTATTTGTACATAAATTAGTTTCATAAAGTAGCAGAAAGAAATGAAATATATATAAATCAAAATCAAATGTGTATATATATATATATATAAAATCAAATTGGAACTATATGATCATCTGATTCACTTTTAATTTAGAATTTGGCCCTCAGACTTTGGGCAACACCTTCTAGCTCAATCTCATGAAGTGATTCGGCTTCAAGGCGGCGCTACGAATGTTTTTTTTTTTTTTTTTAGCTCTCCGACTTTTTTTCCCCTTTTGTCCATGTTTAGAGAGAACAGTGTCACAGAGTGTCAGAAAGCACACCAGCAAGTCTATAAGCTTTCTTTACTTGTTAGCTACATTAGCCTTGTAGCTCCAGTGCAAAAAACCTAAGAAGTAAACTTCAGACGCAAAACACATCTCGGCTGATCGACTACATTTGGGGTAAAGGGGGCCGACCTGTTCCTTTAAGTTCAGCCTACATAGTTTCAGAGTGGTTTATTTCACAACGTCTGTAATTACTGGAGATTCTTTAACAGCTGTTATTTTGGGAGTTCCCTATTTTTAGGAAAGGATTGAAAAGTTGTCACGTCCTTACATTTTCTTACTTACTTTCCTAAAGACAAGCTAATGATGTGCTGATCCGTGTGGTCAAGAAAACTACAGACAAGAACGAATAATAAAAAGCCTCCTTGGACTTCTATACAATAATTGGCATAATCGACATCTTTTTCTTAAAAATCAACACACACACACACACACACACACACACAGCCAGTGAACTTTGATTGTAGACCTCACGACTGTCTTCCATTTGTCGTTTATAAACGCGTCTCTTGCGGCTCTACAGCTCCCCTCGGAGGAGTGCGTGGAGACCCTCCTGGTCCACCTTCGCCGTGTGTCCGTCCCAGTGATGGCGAGCGAGCAGGGCCACGTTTTGGGCCGAGATGACGCTCATCTCCACGGACGAGGCGGCCCACTCGATGGGGCTGAGGTAGAAGAGGTTGTGGTGGAGGATGAAGGGTGGGGGGCGGCGCTCGGGCGCCCTGTAGGACGGATATGCCAGCCAGCGCTTCTCTATCACACGCTCTCGCGAGACGAACAGCGTCCTGAGTTGCTCCTCGCTCAGAGACTCCGGGGAGAAAACCTTCCACACCGCGTTCTGGCTGGCCAGAGGCCGCGAGTAGCCCGGCGCAATTTGGACAGGGTCCACAGAGCTCAGGCTGGCAATGCCCAGCTCCTCGTTATCCGTCGTGAAGACGTCAGAGATGAAAAAGTCGCTCGGATTTCGACGGGCGTCCAGGTAGGAGACGTTGAGACGGCCGTGGACTAGCGTACTCACCGTCTGGTGGTAGTGCCCCGTGAAGTGCGAGGGCAGGGAAGGAGAGAAGCCTGAGAAATTGATATCGGACAGGCCCTGATGGAGGGGTGTGGCCACAATCACGATGTCGTAAAGGGAGTGGGCGGAGCCGGACTCACCGACGTAGTTCACTTCGTAAAGGTTCGCGACGGTGCCTGATCGTAGAGGAGACAGAGGGAGAGTAATTAGGAACTCAAGGTGAATAGACTTGTTCTGCCATTTGAAGATACAAAAGTTTGCACACCCTCAGGACAAAATTGAGAAGACGTCATAGCAAGACGTTTAGTGTGTTGGGCTTCACAGATGTTCCTTTATTATCACAAGTAACAAAAACGGTCAAATAGTGTATGTTAAGATATTAATAGAGACAAAAAAAACCCCCAAAATTATATAAATGAGACAAATATTCTCTACTAACTTGTTTGCCCACCCCTTGCCTTTATAACGGCCTTCGATTTCCTTCGTATCTGCTCGTATCCGTGTTTATAAAAGCCACGAAAGGAACGGGAATTAGCAATTAGCAGAGTGACTGGACGACGAGATAATCGCGATCTTAAGCAGTCGCTGTAGACGTTCACAGCTAGCATTGTAAACGGCCGGCCTCGGGTTAATTAGCCTGTAGCAGCCGCGGCGCCATCAGTGTGATAGTAGGCAGTTAATTGCACCATTGAGATACGATGCTATGCTAATCAGTGGAGCTTTTTATACCAGCTGGATGGAAGCAGCAATTACGCACGCACTAGTCACTAAAAATATGTCTTGTGTGACATTTCTGACTTGTGAGATATTCTAAGCTTTTTATAAACTGCAAACTGACTTGTAAACTCCTCCTCTCCCCGAAAGCCCTCCTAAGCAAGAATATATTTTAATAGGACATTAATCTGAAACGCTCAGCTAATTTTTTCCTCTTGCCTGATCAAATTCTGATCATTTACTTTTTCTGCACTTCCAGGAACTCCAGCCATGTTCATCTTAAGTGTTTCACAGTTCCTCAGTACTTCAGAACCGCAGCGCTTCCCTGCGCCGACACACCACATCCAGCATTAACATCAAATTCGGTATCTACTCCAGTCCCTGGTGGCCTGAACTGACCGTGGATCTTCTCGTAGCAGATTATTTAATTTTTTTTAAAGAAAGAGCTGTACCGCTTTTGGAGGATCTCGTTTTCAGAGCGATGGTAGTCACGCGTGCTGGAATGAGTTCAGCCTTGCTGTGGTACAGAAGCCCAGTGCAGACCTTCTTATTGCCTCCATCCACGGCCCACAGCCCAGAGTCAGCGCCCGCCAGGGACACGGCACCTGCAGAGGAGAACTATGGGAAATCAATGTGTGATACCGTATCTTCTGGACGATCAGACATGTTTTGTTTTTTTGGTCCTCTCGCAGGTAAGTGACACATTAGAAATTTAGCTTTAACCTATGCCCATGTGTATTATTACAGAAGGCAGGCCACTCCAGTAATTACAAGAAGGTTATAATTAGCTTTGCGTTAACATGAGGTTACAAACAAAAGCTATTTCTAAAATGAATTAAAACCATTAAAGGCTGCTATCACGACTCCTACAGCAGGAGACAGTACAACGCAGAACTACGGCAACACCAACAGGACAGAAATGAAAGGAGACAAATTCTAATGCATGCGTGTCAAAGCCACATGCCCACGCAGACGTACCCACGAACGCGTGCAAGCGAACGCTCTGGCCGTAATTGACGCGTGATATCGGGGTGACGATTTCGTTGATGAAGGCCTGAGAAAAGCCGTGAGCCAGCATGGCCTCCTCCAGCGTCTGATTGAGCAGAGAGAGGAAACTGTCTCCGCCCATGGCATGCAGCAGCCGCTCCACACTCGAGAATGAGTAGCCGAACTGCTGGTACTGATAAATCCTGTCAGGACCAGATGGCTGCATTAAATAACTTCAAGAAACAGTTCAGGGGGGGTTGAAATCAAACTTACACTTATGTTCCTCTGACTCTAAATGTAGTCAGATTAGCCGTATGTAGAAAGCCATCCTGGACAACCGGAATCACTTTTTCCTTATGCTGCGTTCACATCACGTGGGAGAATTCAGGATGGAAAACAATGTCGGTTGGAGTTTTTAATCTAACATTAGTTAGCATTAGCATACAGCTGTGTTCATGTTAAATCATGCACGTGTTCATGCACATCTCCGACGAATCTTTAGCAGAGCTGAAGCAGGTGGTGCATTTTATCAGCTGTAATTCATTATGAACTGAAATATAAACTAAAATTCCTATTTTAGACTTTCGGGGCTGTCAGAAAGCTCCCAAAATTCCGACTCGGAATTCTCACTCAGGTAGGTGGTAATTACGGTTATTATTCCCAAATGACGTGAATGCAGCATTAGTGCAGTATGGGATCATTCCGCCCCCTGGGGCCCCGGCACCCAAAAGTTGAAACCAGAATTGTAGCAGAAATCTGGAGAATATACAGGGGAATTTCTAAATACAAACTCCCGCTGCTATTTTACAAAATTTGTTTATTTAAAAATGGAAAGAAAAAAATAAAAGAGAAAAAAAAGAAAGAAAAAGAACCTTAACAATGGCGCTTGAGGCCAGTATATAAAGATTTGGGCATGCATTTACAAAATACGTTTTTGGGTGAGATAGACTTTCCTTAATAGTTAGCTACATTAGCCTGATAGCTCAAGTGCGAAACCAAAAAAGCAAACTTTGGACACCGAACATGTCATGGCTGATCGACTACATTTGGGGTAAATTGTGCAAATGAGATTTTTCTAAATTTGACCAATTCCTTTTATTTTTAATTTATTCTCCTAAACCTCAGTCAAGCCCTCAGATGGTCTTGAAGGCGTGGATTAGCCTGAAGTAAAAATCACCCTCACCCAGCGCAGTATACAACATACTGTATATGTTTAAGAACCGTGTCAGGATTCACCTCATGAACTTGTCCATGAGGCCCTCCACCCACATGTGCATGCGGAGGGGGTTTAAGCCGTAGCGCCAGAGCATGCGCAGGAAGTTCACGATGAACCAGTCGCTCTCCTCGAACGTCAGCTCCTTCCCGTCAAAGATGGCCATCTTTGAGGGGACTTCAGCACGCAACGCCAGACCTGACAGAGGGACGGAGAATTCATCATATCATTACAATGACCACAATCATCAGTACAGTTCAAAACACTGATAATAATTTCTCCCCTCTTCCATCAGAAGAGCAATACATAAAGCTTTGTTCACTGAGAGAGAGAACATCAACTTCATCACAGATACAGAATGTGCTG
>JAOUQW010000010.1:3997495-4009010 GCA_028565825.1 Olivaichthys viedmensis | reverse complement strand
ATCTCCTCCACACCTTCAGCAGAACCATTAGCGCTGATTGGATATAAGATCACTGGAACATTGTCGTTCTGATCCAGAATGAACACTTTCACTGTGACGTTGCTGCTTAGAGACGGAGTTCCAGAATCCGTAGCGAGTACGTGGAGCTGGAACGTTTTTACACTTTCAAAGTCGTAACTTTTCAACGCGTAAATACACCCATTTTCCGGATTTATATTAATAAAGTTATGTTTATTTTCTTCGCCACTCTCTCTCATTACTTCATAGGTGACTATTGCGTTTTCATTTGTGTCTCGGTCAGAAGCCGAAACACAGAATAACGACATGCCCGGGACATTATTTTCCATAAGGTAAAACGTGTAAGGGGAGAGAGAAAACTCTGGACTATTATCATTTATATCTGATACAAAGATACTTATACTTTTCATTGATGATAAAGGCGGTTCTCCTACATCTTTGGCAACTAATGTAATGTCATACTCATATTTCGTCTCTCTGTCAATGGATGATGTAGTAACTAACGAGTAAATATTGTCCTGTGAAGACGGCATTAGTTTAAATGGTATACCTTCAGGGACTGAACATAAAACTTTTCCGTTAATTCCAGAGTCTAAATCGGTTAAGCTTATCAAAGCAACTGTAGTGCCCGGCCTGGAATCTTCTGAAACAGAGCTTGAAAGTGATGTCACCTCTATCTCCGGCGCATTGTCATTGACATCGACAATTTTTATGACCACACTCTTATCTGTTGTAAGTGGTATAGTGCCTTTGTCTGATGCCTGTATGTCAATTTCATAAGCACTCGTGGCTTCAAAATCAATGTATCCCTTTACAACAATTTCCCCGGTGAGCGAGTCTATATAAAAAAGTTTGCGCAATTTATTATCAACACTATTAGCAAACGCATAAACAACCTCTCCATTTGGACCCTCATCCAAATCTGTGGCATTGACTTGTATTACAGTTGTACCTATAGGTGCATTTTCATTCAGTTGGACAGAATAAACCTCCTTAGTAAAAACTGGCATGTTATCGTTTACATCCAACACATGCACAGTTATGTCCATTGTTCCCGATTTAGAAGACCTCCCACCGTCGATGGCAGTTAATAACATTTTCATGCTGTGCATGATCTCTCTGTCTATGGGCTTTTGTAAGACCAGAATGGGAATTTTACCACCTTCGCGATCTTTAACTTGGAGTCTGAAATGGTCGTTTTGACTGAGTTTATACGTTTGAATGGAATTGGATCCGCTATCAGGGTCACGGGCTGCTTGAAGCTGAAAACGCGTCCCAGGTAACGCCGACTCCCATATCTCTAAAAGCGTTTCTTTTTCAGAAAAAATAGGAGCATGATCATTGACGTCTATAATTTCTACAGTCACATAATGAATCTCCAATGGATTTTCCATGGCGATTTTCAGATTAATTATGCACGACGTGCTTTTCTTGCACACCTCCTCTCTGTCTAAATTTCCAGTGACATACAACGCTCCGTCATTCTGATTTACCTTAAACAGTGACTCCCCTGAGGCTGACACGATGCGTAATCCTCTCTCGTTTAAACTTTTTGGATCAATACCTAAATCCTTTGCAATATTTCCAACCACTGTACCGTCCTTCTGCTCTTCAGAAACAGAATATCGTATATGTGCCCATACCGCTCTTCCAAACAATAACGATGCAGCCATGAAGGCAAGTCTTACATGTACCCTCCGCCATGAAGCGCATCTCCTTTGTTCCATTTTGAGAGGCTACTTTCCACATAAAAATCCCCACAAATGAATGCGTATTAATCGCGTAACAACAGCTGATAATAATATAGTCTATACCAGACTATACGGTACCATGTAGATTATGGCTAACGCATGTTTCCTTTTCACTCCCTGTGATATTCAGCAAATATACGAGATCACTGAATGGGCGGGCACAAACATAATCTTACTTTTACGTCATGAAACATCTTCTAGCTTTATACTGACACCTTGCGAATTAAAAGTTCATTGCATTTAGAATTTTTTTAAAAATTAGAGGGATGGCACTTGAGTTGTTCAGCCGTTGTTGTTTGCAATTGGACAGTATTGTGGAAAACATACCTTAAAATACCTGACTAAAAGACCTAACACCGAACAAACGACCAAGCAAAAAAAATAAAAATAATAATAATTAAGAATGGACACAGCGTCACGCTCAGTTCAAATAAATAACGTTACCAGATGTAGTACCATGGACAGCGACTAAATGCCCGAGGCACTCTTCAGTTGGCAGCCCCAGGAGCCTTTCTGTCATTCCTGTTCCTGTTTTCCTGTCATTACACACCTGATTCAGCTCGATAGGTCTTGAAAGGAGTCTGGTACGTTAAAATGATGGCATGGGATTTAAACAAACAAACAAATACTGCGTACATACATACAAGATTGCCATGGATCACATTATAACATAGAAACACGTAACTCCTTCTTACCTCACCAGAAGACCTCCTCCTGCCATCTGGTACCACAAAAGTATTCACATTACTGCCAGAAATTATAGTAGAACCAATACTCATTCTGGGTCCAACTAACATGTACCGTTTATCTCCGGATCTGTACTGGATGCTGTGACACAGTGTCCCGTCATAGGTTGTATCTTGTAAATACTTGGGGGGAGAGTCTGTAGATTTGGAGCACTGCATTACAATCAACACGATAATACTGATGACAAAAAGCACTGAAACTGAGCTCAGAGTGAGAATTAAATAAAATATAACGTTATTTTCCTCCTCGTGTGTTACTGAGTTTTTAACATCAGAAGCTGCAAACGCCTCTTTGGGCTCCACAAGTTTGATAATCACAGTCGCTGTTGCTGAAAGTGAAACGTTCCCATTGTCTTTGACCAGTATGATCAGTTTATGCTCAGCCTCGTCTGTTTCTGTGAATGACCGAAGGGTCCTTATCTGTCCTGTATAGCGGTCCAAACCAAAGAGACTGTGGTCGCTCACTTCCTGTAGTGAAAATAATAACCAGCCGTTGTATCCTATATCTGCGTCATAGGCTCTTACTTTAGTCACCAAATGTCCTGCGTTCACATTGCGGGGAATCTCCTCCACACCTTCAGCAGAACCGTTAGCACTGACTGGATACAAGATCACTGGAACATTGTCGTTCTGATCCAGAATGAACACGTTCACTGTGACGTTGCCGCATAGAGACGGAGTTCCAAAATCCTTAGCGAGCACTTGAAACTGGAACATTTTTATTGTCTCAAAGTCAAAACGTTGTTGGGCGTATACAACGCCATTTTCAGCATTAACACTGATAAAAGATAAATACTTATTCTCTTTGAGATTATCTCTCCATATCTGATAGTTGATCATTGCGTTTTCAGCTGAGTCTCGATCAAAAGCAGACACAGAAAACATCGCTGTGCCTGGAACATTGTTTTCTATTACATAAAACGTGTATGGGGAAATAACAAACTCGGGACTATTATCATTTACATCTGATACTTGTACAGTTATAGTCTTCATTGATGACAACGACGGCTCTCCTGCGTCTTTTGCAAATAATGCAATATCATATCGAGATTCCATTTCTCTATCAAGTGATGACGCTGTAACTAAAGAGTAAACATTGTCATGTGATGATGAAATTAGCTTGAAAGGCATGTCCTCAGGTACTGAACATGAAACCTTTCCGTTAACTCCAGAGTCCAAATCAGACACACTTAATAAAGCAACTGTTGTGCCAGATCTGGAATCTTCCAAAATAGCACTTGAAAATGATGTCACCTCTATCTCTGGCGCGTTGTCGTTTACATCCACGATCTTTATAGTTACAGTCTTGTCTGATGTAATTGTTACAAACCCTTTGTCGGATGCTTGAACATCAATCTCATATTTGTCCTTGATCTCAAAATCTAAAAGTCCCTTTACAATGATTTCGCCAGTGATCGGAGTTATTTCAAAAAGTTCGCGTAATTTAGTATTGACATTATTACCTATCGAATAAACGATATCACCATTTGAGCCTTCATCCAAATCTGTGGCGTTTAGCTGTATTACTGTTGAGCCTATAGGCGCGTTTTCATGCAGCATAACAGTATAGGCATCTTCAGTGAAAACAGGTGCGTTATCATTTATATCCAGTACATTTATGATTACTTCCATTGTTCCAGATCTTGGCGGTTTTCCGCCATCTACTGCTGTTATTAACAATTTAATGTTCTTTGCAACCTCTCTGTCTAGCTGCTTTTGTAATATTAAAAAAGGGATTTTACCGTCTTCATCGCGATCTTTGACTTCTAGACGAAAATGATCGTTGTGACTCAGTTTATAATTCTGAATCGAATTGCTGCCACTATCAGGGTCCCGAGCTGCCTGCAGCTGAAATCGCGCTCCAGGTAAAGCAGACTCCCATATATCTAATTGTTTTTCTTTCTGAATGAAATTCGGACCATTGTCGTTTATGTCCAAAATTTCTACTGATACGTAGTGAATCTCTAGTGGATTTTCAAGAGCAATTTTCAAATTTATCAAACAAGTGCTGCCTCCCTCACAGATCTCTTCTCTGTCTATTTTTCCGTTAACATACAGTCCTCCATTGTCCCGATTTACCTTGAACCTTGACTCTCCTGAGGCTGATACAATACGAAATCTTCGTTCCTTTAGGATTTTCTGGTCGATACCTAAATCCTTTGCTATATTCCCAACCAGGGTACCATCATTCTGTTCTTCGGCAATTGACCATCGTATCTGCGCCCAAACTGCTCTTCCAAACAATAGCAAAACTGCCAGGAAGACGAATTTTGTGTGTGGCTCCCGCCATGAGGCACGTCCTCTTTGTTCCATTTTGCAGCTATCACAACAACGTTCTACCAAAATATTAAGACTAAACCGTGATTATTAGTTTTGTTGCCACGATACTGTTGACATTAGCATCGTCAATCTGTCAAACTAAAACAAACAAAACTATGTATAGAAAGCTCAGTGTTCCAGCTACAATACTACGGGGGAAGACTAAACGCACAGGAAAAATGAAGGGGTGGGATTTGGGTTTGACGTCAGAGGGCATAAGCTGGTTTTGCACTGACACCTCGCGAGCTAGAAATTTATAGCAACGTGACAATCAAAACTGCAATATCAAAGTTATCTTCACATAGGACCAAAGCGACAGGAAATGACTGAAAGGCAAATCTACTACATTTACTCAACCATAAGTGATTTCTTTATAATTATAATTAAGATTTATAAATAAGCCCTCATATATATATAAAACTCACAACCTAACTGATTTTCTTACCTCTCCAGAAGCTCTTCTTCTGCGATCTGGTATCACAAGAGTATTCCCATTACTGCCGGAAACTATAGTCGAACCGATGTTCATTCTGGGTCCAACTAACATGTACCGTTTATCTCCGGATCTGTACTGGATGCTGTGACACAGTGTCCCGTCATAATTTGTGTCTTGTAAATACTTGGAGGAATAATCTGTAGATTTGGAGCACTGCATTACAATCAACACAATTATACTAATGACAAAAAGTACTGAAACAGAGCCCAAGGTAATGATAAAATAAAATGTAACGTCATTTTTTTCTTCATCATTTACTGAGCTCTTAACATCCGAAGCTGCATAGGCCTCTTTGGGCTCCACAACTTTGACAACCACAGTCGCTGTTGCTGAAAGTGATACGTTCCCATTGTCTTTTACCAGTATGACCAGTTTATGTTCAGCCACGTCTGTTTCAGTGAATGAGCGAAGGGTCCTTATCTGTCCTGTATAGCGGTCCAAACCAAAAAGACTGTGGTCACTCACTTCCTGCAGTGAAAATAATAACCAGCCGTTGTATCCTATGTCTGCGTCATAGGCTCTCACTTTAGTCACCAAATATCCTGGGTTCACGTTGCGGGGAATCTCCTCCACACCTTCAGCAGAACCGTTAGCACTGACTGGATATAAGATCACTGGAGCGTTGTCGTTCTGATCTAGAATGAACACGTTCACAGTGACGTTGCTGCTCAGAGATGGAGTTCCAGAATCCGACGCGATCACGTGAAACTGGAATGTTTTTGTAGTTTCAAAGTCAAAACTTTTTAGCGCGTAGGCATTCCCATCCTCAGAATTTATGTTCAGGTAAGATACGATGTTTGGATCAAGGCCTTCCGTCTTTAGAATGTAGTAAGATATCTGCGCGTTTTCATTCTGGTCTATGTCAAAAGCACTAAGGGAGAATAAAGATGTGTCCAGGGTATTGTTTTCAGTAATATAAAAATTATATGGGTTTTGAGTAAACACTGGACTGTTGTCATTGACATCTGCAACATTAATTTGTATTGTCTTCTGTGAGGATAAAGATGGCGTCCCTCTATCCGAGCACGTTATGGTTATTGTGTACATCGAAACAATCTCCCTGTCTAACAGGCTCTTCGTGACTAGAGAGTACATGCTCTTCTGGAAAGAGGGTTTCAATTCAAAAGGGATGCCATCTATAAGGCTACATATAACCATACCATTCGTACCAGAATCTCTGTCAGATACACTGATAAGCGATATAGCTGCCCCTGGATTCAAGTCCTCTGATATCTCAGTGGAGAGTGAGGTCACGTCAATCTCAGGTGCGTTATCATTTACATCCTTTACATTAATAACGATACTGCAATGACCTGTTAAAGCTACTAGGCTTTTATCCGAAGCCTGTATGTCTATTTCATACACACGCTGTTCTTCAAAGTCTATTGATCCTGTTACAGTAACCTCTCCTGTATTAGCATCTATTCCAAATTTATCAAACGCTTTGCTCGTAAGACTTTTGTCAAAATCATAAATAACTTGGCCGTTGGCACCCTCATCTAAATCTGTGGCATGTAGTTTTACCACCGAAGAACCAAACGGGATATTTTCCTTTAATGTTACGGTGTACACCTGACGATCGAAAACCGGGGCGTTATCGTTAATGTCAACAACGGTTATAGTAATATTTACTGAGTCGAATCTTTCTGGCTTTCCTCCATCATACGCTGTCAGAGTTAGATACAACCGGGGTTTCTGTTCTCTATCTAGAGGCTTTTTCAAAACCAAAAAAGGAATTTTGACTTCTTCACGAGTTTTAACATCTAATTCAAAGTGGCTATTCGGACTAAGAATGTACTTATGCAGAGAATTTACACCAGCGTCTAAATCACGCGCAGCGTCCAGTGGGAGGCGCGTACTCTGGGGCATAGCATTTTCAGACATCTCTAAATGCTTTTCACGCACAGGAAAGACAGGAGAATTATCATTAATATCTGTAATTTCTACCTCAATATAATGGACTTCCAAAGGATTTTCGGCCACAGTTTTAAGATTCACTGTGCACACATTGCTTTTCTCGCACAGCTCCTCCCTGTCGATGTTCCCACTCACATAAAGCGCTCCATTGTCCTGGTTTATCTGTAAGAAGCGATTATTTGATCCAGAGACGATCCGAAATCGTCGCTCTTTAAGTTTAACCACGTCAAGGCCCAAGTCTTTGGCAATATTTCCCACAACAGATCCTTGTTTAGATTCTTCTGCGATAGAATAGCGAACCTGAGCCAGAACTTCACCACAAAAATGCAATACAAACAGACAGCGCAAAAACGCCTTTAACGTAGCGTTCTGTGAAACTATCATGACGAAAAGGCAAAATTCCTTTTCACCATCACTAAAAGATGTCTTATTTTCGATGAACCGCAGTGTTGCCGCAAAGTTACACTAATAATTTAGCGTCCCGAGATACAGCAGCAGCACTGCTGGCCCAATGTGCATGCGTCACGGGAGGTGGGAGTAAAGCTGAAGTGCGTGTGTGTGCAATCTTCGTCACGTTTAATCTGTCATGCAGCGACACCAAGTGTATTCTCACCAAAAGTCAACATAAACATTATTCACTCACTGTAGTTTTACTACTGTATACTGACAAAATACTTAAAGTGAAAACCTTAACAGAAATGAAAAATCTTGTAAAACTCACCTCACGACTGCGCCTGCTGGTTCCAATCAATGTATTCCCATTACTCCCAGGAACTATAGTAGAACCGATACTCATTCTGGGTCCGACTAACATGTACCGTTTATCTCCGGATCTGTACTGGATGCTGTGACACAGTGTCCCGTCGTAAGTTGTATCTTGTAAATACTTGGAGGAATAGTCTGTAGATTTGGAGCACTGCATTGAAATCACCACGATTATACTGATGCCGAAGAGCGCTGAAACCAAGCCCAATGTAATTATCAAGTAAAATGTAACGTCGTTTAACTCGTTGTCGTTTACTGAACTTTTAACATCGGATTCTGCAAAAGCCTCTCTGGGCTCCACAACGTTAATAACCACAGTCGCTGTTGCTGAAAGTGAAACTTTGCCATTGTCTTTGACCAGTATGACCAGTTTATGCTCAGCCTGGTCTGTTTCTGTGAATGACCGAAGCGTCCTTATATGTCCTGTATAGCGGTCCAAACCAAAGAGACTGTGGTCACTCACTTCCTGCAGTGAAAATAATAACCAGCCGTTGTATCCTATGTCTGCGTCATAGGCTCTTACTTTAGTCACCAAATGTCCTGCATTCACATTCCGGGGAATCTCCTCCACACCTTCAGCAGAACCGTTAGTGCTGACTGGATATAAGATTACTGGGGCGTTGTCGTTCTGATCCAGAATGAACACGTTTACAGTGACATTGCTGCTTAGAGACGGAGTTCCAGAATCCGAAGCAACAACGTGGAACTGGAATGTTTTAACATTTTCAAAGTCGAAACTTGTTAAAGCGCGTATTTGCCCGTTTTCAGCATTAATGTTTATAAATGATGCCATGTCACTTTGGGTACCGTCTCTTCTGATTATAGAATACGTAACTGCTGCATTTTCATTCATATCTCTGTCATTGGCACTTACAGAAAACATCGATAACCCAGGTGAGTTATTTTCCAGTAAATAAAGTTCAAGGGGATTCTGAGAGAATTCCGGGCTATTATCGTTCACGTCAGCAACCTGCACTTTTAGAGTTTTGTCACTGGATTGGGAGGGCTGGCCTAAATCTATTGCTGTAATAGTAATGTCATAATATGAAATAAGTTCTCTATCTAAAAGGTCCTTCGTCACTAATGAATACGTGTTGTCATTGACTGATGGTTTCAACTCAAAAGGCACGTTATCTGAAAGACTACAAATAACTTTACCATTGAGGCCAGAGTCTTTATCGGTAACACTAACTAGAGCAATCATTGTTCCCTGTTTAGAGTTTTCAAGAACCATGTTGTATAATGATGTAACATCTATTTCTGGTTTATTATCATTCTTGTCTATAACCTTTATGACAACTCTGCAATCTACGGTCATTGGTGGATGCCCCTTATCAGATGCCTGGACATTTAACCTGTACACTTCGTTTTCCTCATAGTCAATATTTCCCTTTATACTAATCTCTCCAGTAACACTATCTAACTGAAATATGTCGTTTACATAATTTTTTAATGATCGTCTGAGTGTATACTCAAGTTCTCCATTTAGACCATCGTCCACATCACTGGCATTAACAGTCGTAATAATCGTCCCAATTGGAGCATTTTCGTTTAGTGTAACTGTATATATTTCCTGAGTGAAAACAGGCCTGTTGTCGTTAATATCAATAACTGAAACTGTAATGTCTAAAGTACCAGACTTGGGAGGATTCCCTCCATCAAATGCTGTCAGTATTAATATGTGCTTGGTATATTGCTCTCTGTCTAACGACTTCTGTAGGACTAAGAAAATTATTTTGTCCTCATCATCACCATCTTTCAACTGTAAATGAAAGTGTTCATTTTGACCGAGTTTGTAAGAACGGATAGAATTTTTTCCAGCGTCCAGGTCACGTGCCGCTGGGAGTTCAAATCGTGCCCCTGGGAGCGTATTTTCTGGTATTTCTAAATACAATTTGGTTTCTGGAAAAGCCGGGAAATTGTCATTAACATCTGTGACTTCTACTAAAATGTAATGTATTTCAAGTGGATTTTCAATGACTATTTTTAAGTTTATTGTGCAAGCTCTGTTTCTATCACATACCTCCTCTCGGTCGATTTTCTTATGAACAGACAAAACGCCATTGTTCTGATTTACCTGGAAAAGGCCGTCATTAGATCCAGAAACGATACGGAACTGTCTGTCCACTAGAGTACTGACATCAAGGCCCAAATCTTTAGATAAATTTCCTATAATGAATCCCTCTTTGACCTCTTCTGGAATAGAGTACCTTATCTGAGTCGAAACCTGCGCCGTAAAGCACAACATCAAAGAAAGGCACAGACCAATCCAGCAGTACTCCCATTTCCGCCTTTGTCTGCAGTAATCCATAGCAAAGAAATATTACGGTTTTTTTTTTAGCAGTAGTAGCAATCACCTTGTTTTCGTTGCAACTATATTTATCTAATTGTAAACATTAAAAGGAAAATCAATTTTTAGTTTTCGACCGATCTTTGAGGTTATATCAGCACATCTCCATCGCTTTGCAATGAACAAACAGCCATGCGCAAAATCAAAAAAGGGGCAAGACCAGAGCGAAAATATCTCCTTGTGTAACACTGACACCAAGCGAAAGGCAACCCGCAGATTCAACTGTCGTCAAATACGTCTCGTCAGGTTCAGCTAATAAAATATTAACGAAAACAAAAAGTAGGAAAAAGAGAACACGCAGCCCCGATAAATCTGTCAAGATATTTAGGTTTCTAAAATAGTAACTAGTTTAAATATTTGCTATGCGCATCAGATGAATGCAGCTGCCCATATTGAATAAACATATATGTACATGTATTTAGCTTATTCATATTCAGATATGTGTAATATATGTGAAGTCTTATCTGAAGTTCTCTGTACCGTATGTCGACAGATACAAAACATATAACCTACCTAATGTGTAATGGTGTCCATCTTTAATATCTACACATAGGCCTATGTACAATAATATGTAAATATATTTCAGATTATAGCCTATCAAGATATACTGTATGTGCATGCTTGCGTAAGTGTGGGAATGATTAATTATGTAAAGCATCGTTTTGCTGAAAATCCCTTTAAAGCAAACGAGACATAATCATACCTCACCAGAAGCTCTCCTTCTGCGATCTGGTACCAGTAGAGTATTTCCATTACTGCCAGAAACCATAGTAGAACCGATACTCATTCTTGGTCCAACTAACATGTACCGTTTATCTCCGGATCTGTACTGGATGCTGTGACACAGTGTCCCGTCGTAAGCTGTATTTTGTAAATACCTGGAGGAATAGTCTTTAGATTTGGAGCACTTCATTACAATCAACACGATGATACTGCTAACAAAAAGCACTGAAACTAATCCCAGCGTGATAATTAAATAAAATGTAATGCTGTTTTCATCTTCGTCTATTACTGAGCTTTTGACATCCGAAACGGCAAAAGCCTCTTTTGGCTCCACAACTTTAATAAGCACATTCGCTGTTGCTGAAAGTGAAACGTTGCCATTGTCTTTGACCAGTATGACCAGTTTATGTTCAGCCTCGTCTGTTTCTGT
>JAOUQW010000010.1:3986315-3997395 GCA_028565825.1 Olivaichthys viedmensis | reverse complement strand
AAAAAAAAATCACGGTTAAAAAATGGCAGTTGTGGTTGCCAGAACTTTACAGTAAAAATAAAGTCTTTACCCATGAAATCTACAGCTTTTGAGAAAGTTGACTGTATTTATGTAAATATTGGTACCGTATTTTTTACTGTAAAGTTCTGGCAACCACAACTGCCATTTTTTAACCGTGATTTTTTTTTACAGTGTAGTGGTGTATATGAAAAAAAAAAAGTATATGCTTCTCAAGACAAAGATTACAACAAATATGCAACCATTAAATACGCAATCCACAACAGAAGAAATTAGAGGATAACCATGATTTATGACATAAATGTAACTCTGGAGCTCTACACAGCAAAGAGAGCAAAATAATACGCATGAATGTAACACTCTGAAAAGCTCACGAACGATCAAAAAGTTCTTGAAAATGCATATTGTTTAGCAATTCATCAATAAAAATGCCTTTTGTCTCTCGATAATAAGCCTTGTACAGTCTACTTTGGGGGAATAAACAATTAAATTCAAAAGGTTATCAATGCGAATGCCTCATAATATTCGTCGCTTACCTCAACAGAAGTTCTCCTTCTGCGATCTGGTACCACTAGAGAATTCCCATTACTGCCCGGAACTATAGTAGAACCGATACTCATTCTGGGTCCAACTAGCATGTACCGTTTGTCTCCGGATCTGTACTGGATGCTGTGACACAGTGTCCCGTCGTAAATTGTATCTTGTAAATACTTGGAGGAATAGTCTGTAGATTTGGAGCACTGCATTACAATCAGCACGATGATACTGATGGCAAAAAGAACTGAAACAGAGCCCAAGGTAATGATCAAATAGAATGTAACGTTATTTTCTTCATCATCTTTTACTGGGGTTTTAATATCCGAAGCTGCAAAAGCCTCTTTGGGCTCTACAACTTTGATAATCACGGTTGCTGTTGCTGAAAGTGAAACGTTGCCATTGTCTTTGACCAGTATGACCAGTTTATGTTCAGCCTCGTCTGTTTCTGTGAATGAGCGAAGGGTCCTTATCTGTCCTGTATAGCGGTCCAAACCAAAGAGACTGTGGTCACTCACTTCCTGCAGTGAAAATAATAACCAGCCATTGTATCCTATATCTGCGTCATAGGCTTTCACTTTAGTAACCAAATGTCCTGCGTTCACATTGCGGGGAATCTCCTCCACACCTTCAGCAGAACCGTTAGCACTGACCGGATATAAGATCGCTGGAATGTTGTCGTTCTGATCCAGTATAAACACGTTCACTGTGACATTGCTGCTTAGAGACGGAGTTCCAGAATCCGTTGCGAGCACGTGGAACTGGAACTCTTTGGTTGTTTCAAAATCAAAACATTTGAGGGCATGAATAACACCCGTTTCAGAATTAATATTAAGGAATGCTGCCATATCATTTTGTGCTCGATCACTTCTGATAATCTGATATGATACCGCCGCGTTTTCACCAGAGTCCTTGTCATAGGCGCTCACTGAGAAAATTGATGCACCAGGGGTATTATTTTCCACCAAGTACAGTTCAAGGGGATGTTGAGAAAACTGCGGTCTGTTATCATTTACATCTGATACCAGCACGGTTAAAGTTTTAATGGAAGATAACGGAGGCTGGCCTAAATCTGTGGCTGTTATAGTGATATCATAACTTGTTACTATCTCACGATCTAAGTTTTGTTTTGTTACCAATGAGTACATATTATCTTGAAAGGATGGTTTGAGTTCAAAAGGAACATCACCTGCTAGAGTACATACGACGTTTCCGTTAAGTTCAGAGTCTTTGTCGGAGACGCTGATGAAATAAATAACTGTGCCAGAATTGGAGTCTTCCGCAACAATATTTGACAGAGACGTCACTTCAATCTCTGGTGTATTATCATTTTCATCTAAAATCTTTATGATTACTCTGCTCTCCACTGTGAGGGGGGGCTGTCCTTTATCTGAAGCCTGTATATCTAATTTGTAAACCTCCGTGTCCTCAAAGTCTACTTCACCTTTAACTCGTATTTCCCCTTTAATGCTGTCTAATTGAAAAACGTCATACACTTTGCGCTTCAAAGTTTTAACGAATGCGTATTCAATATTACTGTTGGAGCCCTGGTCACGGTCAGTTGCATTTACTGTAATCACAATTGTGCCAACTGGAGCATTTTCTTGTAATGTTACGGTATATACGTTTTGACTAAACACAGGACGATTATCATTTGTGTCAAGTACTTTAACAGAAATGTCCAGGGTACCTGTTTTCGGGGGATTCCCCCCATCTTCCGCTTTAACAATTAACCAATAATCCGCTGTTTGTTCACGGTCAAGTGGCTTCCGTATAACTAAGAATGGAATTTTATCTTCATCAATATTTTTGGTGTCGATTTCAAAGTTGGCATTCTGGCTTAATTTATAATTGCGAACAGAATTTGGTGCTGTGTCCTGGTCACGTGCAGCATGCAACTGAAAGCTTGTTCCTACAGGGGTATGCTCAGCTATCTCAAAATGCTGATGTGTTTCAGAAAAACTGGGAATGTTGTCGTTTATATCTGTTATTTCGACAACAACATAATGAATTTCTAAAGGATTTTCAACAGCAATTTTCAGATTTATCAAGCAGGCGCTATTGTCGTCACATGCCTCCTCCCTGTCGATTTTCTTTTGAACAGACAAGACGCCATTGTTCTGATTAGCCTGAAAAAGTGCATGCTTGGGTCCGGAAACGATACGGAACCGCCTGTCCACCAAAGAACTCACATCAAGACCCAAATCCTTAGCAAGATTCCCTACAATGGTACCCTCTTTCACCTCCTCTGGAATAGAGTATTTTATCTGGGCAGAAACCTGGTCCCCGAAGAACAGCAGCAAAGAGAAACACACGGCAATCCACCAAAACTCCCATGTCCGCCTTTGTACTCCATCTCCCATCGTGAATGGCTCATTTACCGCAGTTTTGTTTGGTTAAGAAATCCACAAGCCCTTTTTAGATGCCTCATGCCATTGCAAAAAAAATCGTTTCTGTTTAAATGTCGTGTTATCTCTTGTACTCGTCGAACGGGTCTGTTCTGAACAAAACATGCAATGCACAACATACAACGGTAGGCAGGGGAAAATATTATCTCTCTATTGCTATGTAACACTGACATCGTCTGGTGGAAAACAATGACACATAACACACATAGTACCTAAAATAACTTAAATGAGATGCAAAGTGTCCTGAAAAGCTTAACACCGTGTGAATTGTGGTGCAGTAGTAATCTAACAAACACCTCATAAATCACTCTATGTTTAGTCTGAAATTGTATGATAAATCATGAATCAAGGTAAAGCCAAAGATTAACATTTTTCATCTCCACCAAGCTTACAGTAAGGGATAGATATACTTAGAGTCATTTGTATTGTGTACATCGACTATATAGCTGTTTCTTATTGGCATTCTTACCTTTTACAGGCAATTGTAAGTTCTAATCATACATTTCTACTTTTACTGTTATACTCAGATTTTAGCTGATTTATGGTAACTTAACTTGTGCCATACACACTTGTTTCCAGTGGTCTCTTTCGTGAATGACCTGTTCTGAAGACCGGGCTGTTGATTTCTGAATACTTTGTGCATTTAAATGCAAATACACTTAAAGTTTTTTTTTTTTTTTAACCATTTTATTAATAAAGTTAGAGCATGTAATGCAATGAATCTGTATTTGATCTGTAAGAAGAGTAAGAGCAGTAGGAAACAAACTTTGTCACTATCAAATAAATGTAACTTCTCCTATTGAATTGTTCTTATACTAAACCCTTAGCCATTAGCCTATCCTCTTATAAAGTAATGTTTTGGGGAGTAAACAGTCTTTTGTGAAAAGAAAAGGCACACCCAAATAAGAGCCTACTGAGTTTATGTTTCAGCTATATTTGTAAATATTTGAATTAACAGTATCTGCAAATACATTTGTTAGTGTGTATTAACAGCTAACATTCACTGTTAAAAGGTGCCTTATCCAAAGGACAGTTAAAATTTGGCATAGCTCATACAGAATACAACATTCTAGTCCAGTCAGTTGACTTAACAACTAAGTACAAAAGTGGTCAAAAAGTGTGGAATACAACTTACAACTGACTATAACTTAAATAAAACAAAATTGCTTTAGAGTAGTCCTATTAACTAACATGGCCAGTAAGTGTAAATTCTAAAGCACAAATGTGAACTCTTAAGGTCTAGTTCTTTATTTAGATGTGACTTTAAAAATGGTTTGGACAATAGAGGTAATTGTCTACAACAATATAGTTGTCTGAAGTTTTCACCAGTGAGTTTCTACAAGACAAATTATTATCTATTTTTTTGTATATAAATATTGTGAATAACTGTCACTTCTGAATGACAACAATTTTTGCACATATTATTTATGTAAGAAATTTTGCAATTTTATTCCTAAAATTGCAGTATGATATCAAATAGATTAGAAATACAATGAAAAAAAATCTAAGATTAATGAAATAAAAGTGATATGTTGTGATAAAAGAAGATGGAATGAATCCATGTTGTTCAGCATTTTCTTGTAGGTTGATTTATATGGTCTTTTGTTCTTTACAAAATTATTTAACATTTGTGATTGTGTATGAAAACATATCAACTCCTTTAAAAATGCTAAGTGATTTATATGTAGTGGTAACAGTGTACAGTTTTTTTAATCAAGATTTTTACAGTGACAGGGACGTGTTTGCCAAGTTTAAACCTGAATACTGTAATGTTTGTTTCACAATTAAATAATAATTAGTTGTAATTATAACATTTTGATTTAGTAGGACATTACAATGACAAAACACTGTAAAGATAAATACACAGCAGACCAGCATAGGAAATATTTAACAGATTATGGTGTGCTAAAATTGGTGTGTTAAAATATTTAAAATATGGTATATAATTGCATTGCTTTTGTGAGATGTAGAAAAAAGTGTGTGTGACCCTAAAGAGAATTATGAAAAATGTGCTGGAGTCTTTGAAAAAAGTGGAAAATTGTGAAGCGTTTTGTTCCTGCATCTTAAAGTTAAAAGTAATGGTTTCAGAACCATGGATAGAACCGCTGTTTGTTTATTTCCTAAAAGCTAATTCTCTAGTGCCTTTTGGAAGTGTGTGGCGTGTTTATCCACCCTAATAGAAGACAACAAAAATAACCCTAGATTTTTATTTAGCATAGTAGCAAAGTTAATTAGGAACAAGACAGACAGCAAAGCACTGATTCCAACAGTATGTTGGAGTGATTAGACAGAAAATTCAGAGTATTAATTTAACATCAGAAAACCTGGTACCTAATTATATAGAAACCAATACAACCACATCAGTAGAGCGATTGGAATCCTTTACCCCAGTCCAACAGCCTGAATAATTTAACTTATCTCCTCCTCTAAATGTTCAAGTTGCGTACTAGACCCAGTACCTATGCATTTTCTTAAGCAATTTAACCGCTTTTAAAAATAGTAAACTCCTCCCATAGCATTGGCTATGTATCTAAATCTTTCAAACTTGCAGTAATCACACCACTTATTAAGAAACCTGCCCTTGACCCATACACTAGGCCAATATCAAACCTCCCCTTTATCTCCAAGATTCTAGAAAAGTTGTAGTTGTAGCTCAGCAGCTAAGCTCATACTTGCATAGGAATCACAGACATGAAATGTTTCAGTCAGGATTTAGGCCTCATCACAGCACTGAAACAGTGCTGGTTAAAGTAGTAAATGACCTACTACTGGCCTCCGATCAAGGTTGCGTTTCTTTGCTTGTATTAATTGATCTTAGTGCAGCTTTTGATACCATAGATACCAATATTCTTCTGTATGAAATATAAAATTTTGTTGGTGTTAAGGGAACAGATTTTTCCTAGCTCAGATCTTATCTGATTGACCGCTATCAGTTTGTAAATGTTTGTAATGTTACCTTCTGGATCTTTCTTCTAGCTGTTATAGCTAAACCTGCCTGATGCTCTACTCCTGTTCTGCTCCTCCTGCTTCTTCGGCTTTCTGCACTGACTCACCTCCTGCTGCTGTGGATACTCACCTGGATACCCTAAAGACTTGCATTTCCCAAAAACAGTTTATGCCTAAGACTTGCCTTCCTGCTTCAGTGGATACCATCTTACCTGGATACCATAGAACTGCTGCTGTAATCAGCAAGGCTGTCCCATGATAATCTCAGAACTTCTATTCACAATGCAATCATACCAAACATTGCATATCCTTTTATCACATGTAGTACTTACTACTATAGAGACCTATAGTCCCACTATTGGGTGTCACCCAGAAGAGGATGGGTTCCCTTTTGAGTCTGGTTCCTCTCAAGATTTCTTCCTTATATCATCTCAGTGAGTTTTTCATTACCACTGTCACCTCTGGCTTGCTCATTAGGAATCTAGATCTACATCCGCATTTTTGTAAATCTGTTATGTGACAATGTATATTGTTAAAAGCGCTATAGAAATAAAATTTAATTTAATTGGTTCAGCACACAATGCAAAACAAATAGTAACAAATATAAGAAAATGATTGTTTGAGATTCCATGGTGATGTGTCCAATGAGAATGCATTGTGGTAATATACAACATATAGGGGCAAGTATATATATATATGTGCGGCTTACCTCACCAGAAGCTTTTCTTCTGTGATCTGGTACCATTAGAGTATTCCCATTACTGCCCGGAACTATAGTAGAACCGATACTCATTCGGGGTCCCACTAACATGTACCGTTTATCTCCGGATCTGTACTGGATGCTGTGACACAGTGTCCCATCATAAGTTGCATCTTGTAAATACTTGGAGGAATAGTCTGTCGATTTGAAGCATTGCATTACAATCAGCACGATGACACTGATGACAAAAAGCACAGAAACCGAGCCCAAGGTAATAATCAAATAAAATGTAACGTTATTTTCTTCATCATTTTTTACTGCGCTTTTAACATCCGAGGCTGCAAAAGCTTCTTTGGGCTCCACAAGTTTGATGATCACAGTCGCTGTTGCTGAAAGTGAAACGTTGCCATTGTCTTTGACCAGTATGACCAGTTTATGCTCAGCCTCGTCTGCTTCTGTGAATGAGCGAAGGGTCCTTATCTGTCCTGTATAGCGGTCCAAACTAAAAAGACTGTGGTCACTCACTTCCTGCAGTGAAAATAATAACCAGCCGTTGTATCCTATATCTGCGTCATAGGCTCTTACTTTAGTTACCAAATGTCCTACGTTGACATTCCGGGAAATCTCCTCCACACCTTCAGCAGAACCGTTAGCGCTGACCGGATATAAGATCACTGGAACATTGTCGTTCTGATCCAGAATGAACACGTTCACTGTGACGTTGCTGCTCAGAGACGGAGTTCCAGAATCCGATGCAACAACATAGAAATGGAACGTTTTTACTGTCTCAAAGTCAAAACTCTTTAGCGCACGTATAACTCCTGTTTCAGAATTAATATTTAGGAATGAAGCCATTGTATTTTGTGTCTCACTTCCTCTAATAATGTGGTATGAGATCGCAGAATTTTCGTTCATGTCTTTGTCAAACGCCGAGACAGAAAATATCGACGTTCCAGGAGAGCTGTTTTCAAGAAGATACAAGTCGAGGGGGTTAAATAAAAACTTAGGTTTGTTGTCGTTGACATCTGACACTTTTATGCTTAACGATTTCAACGAGGAAAGTGAAGGCTGGCCCAGGTCCGTCGCGTTAATAATAATTTCATATTGTGAAACTAACTCTCTATCCAAATTACTTTTGGTCACTAAGGAATACATGTTATCCTGGACAGACGGTTTTAACTCAAAGGGCACGTTTTCGTTAAGACGGCATATAACGTTTCCGTTCTCTCCTGAATCCTTATCTGTAACACTAACCAAAGAGATTACAGTCCCAGGTTGTGCATCTTCGGAAATCACGTTAGAAAGTGATGTTATCTCTATTTCAGGTGTATTGTCGTTAACATCCAATATTTTTATGATAACCCCACTTTCACTAGTTAAAGGTGGTTGGCCTTTATCCGTTGCCTGTATATCCAATTTGTAGATGTCAGTGTCCTCAAAATCAAGATAACGTTTGGTTTGAATTTCTCCCGTTGTATTGTCCAGAGTGAATATATCGCGAACCTTTGCATTTACGTCACTGCCAAACGAGTACGTTATATCGCCATTAGAACCCTCGTCTAAATCGGTTGACGAGACCTTCAAAATAAGAATGCCGGGTTTTATGTTTTCTGGTAATGTTACAGAATAGGTTTCTTGACTGAAAACGGGGGGGTTATCATTTGAATCAAGAACTATTATAGTAACATTAAGAATTGCTGATTTTGGCGGAGTCCCACCATCAGCTGCAGTGAGGATTACATTATGTTCTCCTTTTTTCTCTCGGTCCAAATGTTTTTGTAAAACCAGGTAAGGAATTTGTTCTTCTCCCCTTTCTCTGACTTGTAAATCAAAATGCTCGTTTTGACTTATCTTATATGACCTGACCGAATTTATCCCTATGTCAGGATCCCGTGCTGCCTGTAGCTGGAAACGGGCCCCTGTAAGCCTATTTTCTGCTATTTCAAGTATTTTCTCTTTTTCTGAAAAATTAGGTGAATGATCATTTATATCTGTGATCTCTATGCCTACGTAGTGGATCTCTAGAGGATCATCAATTGCTATTTTAAGGTTTATGAGGCAGGTCATACTTCCGTCACATATTTCCTCTCTGTCCATTCTCCTATGCACATACAAGACTCCATTGTTTTGATTTACCTTGAAAAGAGCGTCCTTAGATCCAGAAACAATACGAAATCGTCTGTCCGCCAGAGTACTGACATCAAGCCCTAAGTCCTTAGCAATGTTTCCCACAATGTATCCTTCTTTACGCTCCTCTGGAATAGAGTACCTTACCTGAGCATAAATCAACTTCTCTAAGCAAAGCAGAAAAGAGAAACACAAAACCATCCACCATTTGCTCCTTTGTCCTCCGACAGTCATTGTGAATGATTCCTTTAAATCCGAATTTATTTTAAATATGTCCTGATTGTCCTTTGTAATCAAATGTATCCAAGTTTATGCATGCTCACATTATATCAGTAAAGTTGTCGTTTTGATACATCACGGTATCTTTCGTGCTGTGCTTTTCTCCCCTTTTAATAATAGGCGAACAGACATGCGCAGTGAAGGTACCTTTCACTTTCCCAATCTCTGTATAACAGTGACACCCTCTGGCGCAAGACCGTTACTTTAAACTGCCCTCAAATAAGCGGTTTGGACAAAAAAAAGCAATCCGCCAAAAATGCTGGGTGTCCAAAGTTTTCTTATTTAGTTTTGTTCTGGAGCTACGAGATTAATGTTTCTAACAAGTCAGGGAAGCCTAAAGCTACAAATTTAGCATCATGCAAAAGAGCATATCTAAATAATTCCATACTTGCTTCAAAAGACACTGTTTGACTCGATAAAAGGCCTACCATTCATAAACAGTACATAAACAGTTTAGTAGAAACTTAGCAGAATAAGTTTGTTTAAAAAATTATTATAAAACTAAAATTGGAACTATATTAGCATCCAAATCACTTCTAACATACAATTTCATCTTCAACCCAGGACAACAATGCCTAACTGAGTTCTATGCTTGCACAGAGTGATACCAAACTATGTGCTGAGAAAGCAAGTGATTCTAGCTTCAAGATGACTGCTACTACTGTTTTTAGCTATTCAATGTATTTTTTATCCATTTTTGTAGATTATAGTGTCATACAGTGTCAGAAACCACACAAACTAGTTTATTTGAGATAACTTAATCATGCTTAATCATTGAGGTGTGTGTGTGTGTGTGTGTGTGTGATGATTTAGGAATGCAGTCTGCATGGTGCTAAACTGGTAACTAAAAACTACCCTTACTTGTTTGCAACATTAGCCTCATAGTTACAGTGCAAAATTAAGAAGCAAACTTCAGACAACAAACATGTGTGGGCTGATTGACTACATATGCAGTAAAGTGAAAAATTATCGTAATTACATTTTTAGCCAAACTATTTCTATAGGAAACTTTTCTGAAATGTTGCTTTTGGAACATCAATATGATGATACTGTTTACAAACAACCCTGCAACTATGACCAAGTACGAATAAAATAAAATTTAATGTTATTTTCCTTCTCATATTGTACTGCACGTTTTTTTTAGGTTAGAACCTAAAAAAAGCATCTTTGGGCTCCACAACTTTGATAATCACAGGACCTGTTGCTGTGAAATATAGTCTTTCTTCTGACCAGTATGATGTACAACACCAGAGGTATCTGTGAAAATTACAAATAATGATCATAATTGAGAATTGCACACTCAGGATCAGATGAATACTTATTAGATAAATAATTATCCCAAGTTTTGCCTCTTACAGAACAAAGTTCAAAAAAGGTAATCTCAGTCTCTGCATTTAACAGTTAACAAAGGTTGTACTTTTTCTGCAGTTTTTAAATATAATTTATATGACTCTGTATTGTTACAGTGCAGCGGCACAGGCAGGACACGGGCACAAGCCGTGTAAACTTTGAACATTTATTATACACTAGACATACACATACACCACACGTAACATAAAACAATCAGGAACAAACTGGAAAGGAACAGGAAAGCTTCTTGAACACTTACTGATTACAGACAAACGTCACGCAGGTGGGAACAATCACATCACGAGACAGGGAAACACAAAACATCAACAAAGAGCGCGAGCCGGCGTGCGCATGACATGTATTCAAATAATCTCCCCTTTAATCTCCTATGTCACCAGTTGCATAATCTAAATGAAAAGATCATAAACTAATTGTCTAACAAAGTAATGTTCAATATTAATACCATCATCCAAATCTGATGCATTTAATCTAATCACAACAGTTTCATTTGGCACT
The DNA here is from genome assembly GCA_028565825.1 of Olivaichthys viedmensis. Classification (NCBI taxonomy): domain Eukaryota; kingdom Metazoa; phylum Chordata; class Actinopteri; order Siluriformes; family Diplomystidae; genus Olivaichthys; species Olivaichthys viedmensis. The sequence goes on along the minus strand of JAOUQW010000010.1, from coordinate 3,986,517 downwards.
GAATACATACATGGGTTTATCTGTAAAACTGCAAAGAATGTATGCCTACATCAAAATTACACATTACTTGGACCTGGAATCAAATCCGTAATACAGTTTGTCTAGCTATTTTAAGATGTTGCTCTTTCAATTCAATTCAATTTTATTTGTATAGCACTTTTAACAATGGACATTGTCACAAAGCAGCTTTACAGAAATCCGG
>JAOUQW010000010.1:3889607-3916369 GCA_028565825.1 Olivaichthys viedmensis | reverse complement strand
CTCCAAAGGCTCCAGGCGTGCACGGGGGGACCGATGGCTGCGGGAGAGTGAGAGCCTACGTGTGTGTGTGTGTGTGCGCGCGCGCATGTGTTTCATTCATGTAGGTTGTGTTTCGCAAGGGTTGTGCCTGTTTAAACATAAAGCCCTAAAATGGCTCCTAGATGACCTTTTACGAGTGCAGGGGTCAGCACCAATCAATAAGCTCTTTCTCTCCCATCCCCTCTTCTCTTCCCCCAGTCTTCCCTATCACTATCCATCTTTCTTTTTTTATCCTGTTATTGCTGGCATAATCTAATGAGTAAGGAAACTAAGTGAAAACTCTTTAAAAAAAAGTAAAAAGTATGAAACCATATAAAAAAAGACCTGTATTGTATGTGAATGTAACAGCCATTACTACTATAGTAAAGTCACCTAGGATGTACATATCAGCTTTCAACTTCCTCTGCCATTGATTGTGTGGCTTTGTAGTGCATCACTCAGCATCCAGAGAGAGTGGGGGAGGATGGATAGATGGATGGAGAGAGAGGGAAGATGAGGGGTGAAAGTGGAAGAAGGAGAGAGGGGGAGGAGATGGTCAGTGTGCTGTTTAAAACCAGTGAGGGAAAGACCACAGGCAGAACGCAGGATCAATTGAGAAATCAATGAGGAGATGAGCTGCTAACACACTAACACCCAGAGCTGACTTTGCTGTATCCATCTCTCACTCCTTCTTCCTCTCTCTTTCATTCTTTCCCCCCCCCCCCCCCCTTCCCCTTCGTGAATCATGGTGTCAGCAGTCGCTGAGGTGTTTGTTTTCCACACACAAGTTCCTCACTACCTTTTTCCTCGCTGTATGTGAGTGTGTCTCTGTGCAACAGAATAAGCAAGATATTCATCTTCTAGTCTATTTGCCAACATCTTGTCTGAAGATACATACTTTTCCTTCTAAGACATTATTTTTCTGTTCTTTTCGGTACCGTGTGAATGGGATTGAAAAAGACAGACAGTGAGTCAGAGAGAAAGGGGGAGAGAATGAAAGAAAGCCACAGAAGTAAACTAAATGGAGTGAGAGAAGGCCTGCACAATTAATAATATTTTAAATGTGATTACAAAGTTATGGCTTCTTCAGTTAATTAAGCATAATTGACTGCAATATCTGTGAGCTTAGAAAAAGTAGTTAATTGGCGAACATTAGATATAGTTAATGACTCTGTTGCATTAAAATAAGAGCTCCCCATCCATATGTTTCATCTAATTATGTTCATATTTTTGCATTTAAAAGATTGATGCTCAATTAATATGACTAAGGAGCTGTTTTCTCTTGATTTAAAATTACAAAATGACCAAGAACTAAAACTATCATTCCTAAATGGCTGAATAACTGATAAATAATTGTGATTTCAATATTGAGCAAATCGTGATTCTCATTTTAGCCATTATTGTGCAGCCCTAAGTGAGAAAATGGTCCAGGACTAGAACCTCTTGTGTACGTGTGTATGTTGTTACCAAATTTGTCTCCGTCCTCTCCGCGGGCGCTGATTCTGCGGCCGAGCACTTGGACATGTTTGCAACTGGTGCGACTGTAGAGCTGGTAGACTCGGGGCTGTCGCCGGCTCATGGGGTCGCGTGCACGAGTCTGATTCTCCACGTGCATGCTGAAGTTCACGCCGTCAACTCCGAACACCTGCAGGCATAGGAGCACACATGCAGGTGTCTTATCTCTCCTACCCCCCGATATCTCACTTTTCTCACAAAGGTAGATTCTTGTGTGAGGTACTTATCATCCATACAATGAAATCACTCAGATGAGAGGTTCCTAACTCCCATCCTGGGGATCCGCTATCCTGCACAGTTTCAAGTTTTCCTTACTCATAAAAAAAGAAATCCAATTTATGAGGGTTGCCATAATGATCTGGAATCTGTGCAAGGTTTGAATCATTAATATATATAGAGAGAGCTAGATAGGGCGCATTACTGAAGCCACTACTTCAGAGGCATAAACTCCCTGGAATAAGTATCCCCCATAGAATTTAAGATATTTTTGTTTTCTGATTCTGATCAGTTTTTTCTAAATATAAAGCACTTTAAAAAAAATTTTTTTTTTTAATAAAAACACAAAATCTTACCACTTGAGCCCATAATATACTGTAACCTATAGTTTCTTCCTAAATTCTGACTACAGTTTTTCCCAATATGATGGCGTTGCCTTACCTGCTCAACTGAACTTAGTCTCATAGTCTAGTCTAATCAAGCAAGCTAATGTAGATAGCCAATGCTTGCTGAGAAATTTGGCGTGCTAACTTAGCTAATGATCCTTTGCTTAATTCTAGCCAGTACATGCACTCTTGGAACTTTTTAAGCAATGAAAGAAAACTTTTACACACGTACTTATACATGAAATGTCTGAGTTGTTGCAGGAAAAGGCAGCACACCTGATAATGTTTTAGTTATATCTGCATTTTTTGGGAATTTATTTACATTATGTCCGTGGAGAAGATGCAACCAAGTGGCTTCACTTTGCTCTGTATAGAATGACGTCATCAGCTATCTAGATCTCTTATATGTCTTAATATGTTTCCCTATTCATATCTATTGTGTGAATAGGGAAAACTTGAAACTGTGCAGGGCAGTGGATCCCCCAAAATTAAGAAAACACACACTTAAACTCACTTGCAGAGGATTGCACATCACCAGCATCATCTGGATACACCTGGAAGGAGAGAGGAGAAAAAAGGATAAACTGTATGGTGATCTGATTTCTTTATCCCTCTTTATCCTGAGTGATGTTTTTTTTTTTTTAATCCAGAAGCATACTCTAAGCCTTATTGTCCAAACCTAGTTCCTAAGCCACACCTAATTTATCCTCTGTGTATCAGGACCTAAGGACTGAGCTAAAAAATACAACAATTTATAGTGCCATGACCCTCCAGGACTGGATTTGTGGAACAGCACAAAATCCTTCTTCTAGCCATGGCACCTATGACCAGCTCATGAGCCCTTCTTCTAACTGCACTCACACTGAGCCCAGTTCCCCAACCATAATGATGAACATGACCATAAAGGTTGATGATGATGATGATTTTGAAGGGAAACACCCCAGTGACTCCTACAATGACTTTATGATGTTCTTTGCACAACAATACTTTTGGGAGTTCTCTCCAATCCCTAACCTCTTGTAGTCATCCTGCCTTAAAACTATTTGGCTAGATCTTAAGAGGACTGCAAAGTTATAAACAATAAGCTCACAACTGCTTTTCTACCTCCCAGTGAGCTGGATGCTGAATCTGTCAGAATGTTAAATGCCTGATAATCTCCCTATTCATCTCCGCAGCCCAGGAGGTAGGTGGGAGGCAAGGGAGTGTGCTGTGATTTTGGACGGAGCCCCGTTCTCTTTCCCCTCTCTGTCTGCCATCTTTAATCTCCTCACTTTGGGAGAGGAAAAAGTTGACATTTTAGGCATTGCTCACATTTGTATGGAAACTTGGAGAGTGGTTTGTGCGAGAACCATTTGTGCTGCGTTAAGAGCGAATGGACTAGTGCAGAGCGAGGGTAAAGCTCTTGCCAGGAGCCCTTCAACCCGGCCTAGCAAAACTCAAACTGTTGCTTTCAGGTTCTCTTCAGGATGCGTGAGCCGAATATCTTTGTATGAAACATCAGAAATTGTGACAACAGCCTTAGAGGAACTCTTGGCCTGAGTCCAATGGTTGTCTAAAACAGATGTCAGAAGCATAGTTGAAAGCAAGCAAGTTGAAAGCATATTTGAAGCAGAACAAGAGAAGTAGAGTAGCTGGTATTTGTTTAAAAAAAAACAACAACATATAAACATCAGAAATGCAGTCCAATAAACCCCTTACAGGTGTAGTCAGATTTTGATGGATATGAACTGAGCCTAGCTGTTTTGAAACTCAAATTTCAAACAAATAAAGCCCCTCTCTTCAGTGTTCCCTCCAAAGTAGGGCTGCACGATATCAACCAAAAAAGCATGCCTGGTAAACTGGTGAAACTTTGATGTGTCACAGGTAAAGCTCGGCCTGGATTAATTTGGCCAAAATTAATTACTGTTTTTAGATCATGCAAATGGAAAGAGTTATCAAAACACTCATAGAAAACAGTGATTGGTCAGAGTGCTCAAAGAACATTTTAACATTAGTATTGCAAAGGCCAATATTGAAATAACGATTAACAAACAATGCAACCCTACTCCCCACAATACAATTGTAAGCTAGAATGCTTGAGTATTAATACAAGAGGTAGCTTTCTGAATTGACTGGCAACATGATTGCCAAGCAAGTACAGAGGATTCCTTGTTTTGATTGGTTAGATGCTGGTCGCCAAATATTACAAAAAGTGTTATGACTTAAAAATCACTTTCTCCACATTTAAAGTCAATCAGCATGCAGGACATACTTTGGCACTAATAAGGCCATGCACACTGTATGCAAACAAGTTTACTGTTCACACAGAAGCCTCTCTGCAAGGAAGCACCAGTGTCCTCTGACCTAGTATTCAGGGTCCTAATGCCACTGTTTTCCTCTTCCCCTCTTGTAACATCATGAGTCAGGAACCAATCTTTTCACACACACAGGAAACTGAGTGAAACCTGTGCGGATCCTTTAGAAGAGCGACATCATAACTGCCCCATTATTATAAATAGTGTACTAAAACTGCCATCCTAACTTCTACTTGATAATAACACGTCTTATATACACGTCTAATAACATAATCTGATTCCAGATCTGCTTTCAAGGCTTGATCCTGCTGAGATCGGCTTCGGTTAGGCATGGGAAGGGTGTGTTGTGCACTCTAATGAAGTGTATCGGAGTGTATGTGCCAAAGATGTTCTGTAGTGCTATGTGTGTAAGTACGCTCCAGAGATGGGTGTGCCTTGTTTAAGTGGTTGATCTGCCCACCACAAAAGGAAAACCTGAGGGTGATTGCATAATCCCACTGCCCTGCGCTTGGCAACTCGCTGGATATAAACGATCCCTCAGAGTCTTTCTACTTCCCCTACCTTTTCCTATTTCCTCTCCACCGCTGTCATGTAGTACACTTGTCTTTGTCAGGCCTTTTGTTTCTTCTCTTTATCTCTTTCTCCACACAGCATTCGGCAAATCAACAGTTGAGAACAATATGCAATCATGTTCTCTCTTCTCCGCTTTCATCCTGTATCTGTATTTTTCTCTTTCAGTGTTTTCTCGCTTTGGGTGGTGTGGTGGGTATGATGTCAGCACTGGTACGGATGGCAAATAGAGTGGTAGTGAACTGACCGGACCAGTAAGTAAGGAGGAAGAGAAGCCATATTTCCACCAATGGTCTGGAACCTTTTGAGGAACTAAAGTGTTCCGGAACACCTGAATAAAAACTACACAGTTCCTGAATGAGTTCCTGGTTTGTCTTTCCACCGCACTGCAGGAACCATGACCATTAAGTAGGCTTTAGTAATTGCTTATTAGCTAAACACTAATGTCTGGTAAAAGTCATTCTGTGATGATTGTGTTTAACCAATTGGCGACCTTCAGTTTGGCAAGCTCCACCTCAATAGTTCCTGGTCTACAAAAAGTAGTTCTGAATTCAAGTTAATAGCCATACCGTGCCACACCACAGTCCACTTATCAGGTGGAAAAGTGCTATATGAGTGAGAGTGTGAGAGAGAGAGGGGTCCATGCTGGGTGTCCTTAAGAAGCTATGCAGTTCCAGCAGTGCTGCATCAATGAAAGTCCAGTCGTTTTCTCACACTCATATCCAGGCATTCACTTACTGATTGCAAACGTAATAGGTCACCAAGCAGTTAACACTGGGATTCCTAGTCCATTACAGTCTCTATTACAATATAATCTGTTTGAATTGTGGCCTAGTTGCGGCTTCACAGCAATATTAATTATTTTTTTTGCGACTGTGATAAGCCTATGATTTATTTTGAATGATTCAACTGGAACCTCTTCCTTGTTTACATCCTGAGACTTCACACCTCATTATTACATTACAGGCGAAAACATGTGGAGGTGTCCCAAAAATGAGCAGAATGGAACAGATATGAAAGGAATTGAAGGAGTGTTTCTCATCATGTCGTTTTTAAATCCTTTCTCCTTTCTCTCCTTTCCTCTCTCATTTCCCTGTCTGGTTTTAGGAGAATGGGAAGACTCCCCCAAGCTGTCCCAGCCACAAAGAGATATGAAAGCGAGAAACAGAACGAGGGAAAATAAGGGAGACGGAGAAACAGTGTCGGCAGCTGGCAGCTGCAGCAAAGCAGACACACAGATGCCGAACACACATTCAGACTCCCATACATAAAACTGTAATGAAGAACACGCACACACAAGTCACCTCTCTTTACATCAAACATTGCTCTACGTACATACAACACACATTAATAATCCTTTTATACAAGGTGTCATACAAACAAATCAAACAAAACATTTCACCCATATTCCACTACACTAATCCCTGGTAATTAATCTGTAATTTCTAAAATTACACACATGTGTTACAATTTAAATGCTTTACTCAGACATTCACAATATCTGTTTTAATATCTAAAGTCTCTGTAGCAGCTGTGCTATTTTTAATACTCTGTAATTTAAAAAATAGACCATTATTCAATTGAACTTTAAATAGTTCCATCTGACCAAGAAGAAAATTCAGTTTGATCTGAAAGGGATTTGGAACAACAACAAAACATGTTAAAGCACTTTTAAGATCATTTCATATGGAACCTTTATCATAGGGGTCTTTTTCCATCTTGTAACGCTCATTTTTCTGTGACCACAGGCAAAACATTTCTCCTTTTGTTTGTCATGCTAAACCAAATTCCTCAGAAAACTTAACTAATCCTGACAGTTTTCATTTTGACGAAAGTTTCTCAAATCTTATGTTGTCTACTATGCTAATGAAGCACTTTACCCACAGACAACTAACTTTATTCACCACAATTGTATCACCCCATTTATGTGACTTTATAGTGAATAACAAATTACACACGTACACAAAATTGGCATTATGTGCATCAACTGTCTCCCCACAACCAGGCCTTTAAACAAATTCCATTTCTGATTAAAAGTCACACAAATTCCTTTGTCTCTCTTTTTCTCGATTTCACTTTCTTAAAGTCAGCCAAAACTGTTTTGAAGACCATCATTATTTTTCGATATTAATAATAAATTGGTTTACATGGTCATTACACAACAGAAAAGGGCACAGAAATGCCTGCACTTTTACCGCCATCAAGAAATCCATATTATATGAATATACAAACTGGAAACTCCCCCAACCCTACATGCCCCAGCCCCTAGCCCTGGTAAACTGGTGTTGCATGGCCTGTATTTGCATAGTGAAACATGACAGGCTTTTATATTTTATGACACAATAACACTTACCTGTCAAAACTAACATTGGTTTCTCACCATGTTTCTTAAAACAATGTGGCAATACCGCTGCAGTGGCAGTTCTCACCACAGCGCCAATTCTGCGCACCCCAAATTAATTTCCATGAAATTATTGAATCATAAAAAAAGTTTTAGAATGTTTACGGTAACTTTGAAATTGCATCGTGGACTCCCACCTGAAATAGAAAGAGAGAGAGAGCTATTTGGATGTAGAGCCTCATTAGAAAGAGGAAGTCAAAGTGAAGGAGCGCGAGAGAGGGAGACAGATGTCTCAGATGTTTGAATGGTGCTGCTGGAAAATCATCTGAATGAAATGACCTCGTCTCCTCGTCTCTTTCCATAACCAGTCTGATTCATCCTGTCCTCACGCGGTCCCATACTGGCCCAATGTGTGTTTGCACTCTGTCTGTGGGAATACCTTCATCGGCCATGCATAACTGCAAACTGCCAATGGGGTTGAACAGCACTGGCTTTATGTCTCTGTATATCTTACTGGCTATCATCCTTTTTTTACAGGGTGGTCGTCCTGTATTTCCCACTGGCTGTCTTCCCTCGGCAAAAATGGACTAGAACGAACACCTTTGGGTCATATAAGCTGTGCATGGTGGCTTTATATCCGAACAGACTGGTTCAACATGTGTGCACACTGGGAATGCACCAGCTTTGGGTCAGTGCATATGGAGCGAGCAGTGGTATGTGCTGGCGGGCCGATTGTGTGTCTATGGTCTGCATGCACCTGTGTGTGCTGACTGTGCACCTGTAGGTACAGACTACACGGGTAGTGGAGTGTGTCGGCCAGGTGCTTGAAGGCATTGCCTGCATCTGCTGACCAGTTCTACACCTGTGGAGAAAAACGTGGTGGTTTCGGGTACTAAGCACATACCTACACATACAGGTCATGACTTATGCTTTCTACGCATTTTACTTTTGCATTGATTTGTGCTGTCTGGTCAACTATTACTTCCTGGTAACACATATTACACGCATACTAATTCACAAATAATTCCATATCTAAGTAGACTAGCTCTACATACAAGATGTGCGCACTGTATAAATAAGTTGACAAACTAAGCTGAGTCCTTGGATCTCAAAGTATATGTACCATACCATGCACAGTCATCTACAAGCATTGCTTGTTATTCTAACTGGTATATGCCTCCAGGTTTACTGTATCCATAGACGTTAAAATCAATAGATGCTTCAATACCATATATATACATATTAGAGACCTAGATACGAGACATAGGGCGCACTACTGAAGCTTCAGCAGGACATACTCTCCAGAAATAAGTGTTGCCCAAAGACGTATTTATTTTTGCTGATTTTTAAGGATTACATCCATAGACAACCGTTCCTTATACATCTGACAGAGAAAGCATCAGTATGGCAGCAGTAAGTGGCTTCACATTGCTGTGTATAGACTGACATCATCAGCTTTCTATAATATGGACATATCAGGTCTGTACATGTTCTATACATGTCTGTGAACATATTGTCGCCTTGTCTCTAGGATTTCCAGCATCTCTGCATACATTAACTCCAGACTGTTCCATACACTGAAAAAAGCGACTTCATTCAAATGTGTACATCATGTCCACATGTATAAAATTTATAATATCAACACAATTTTGTTATTTAGTTTACTTACTTTTAGCAATAATCGTGTTGGTGTTATATATTTTATTCATGTAGAAATGATATACACATTTGAATTATGTAAATTCATTGTTTCACTTTTTTGTTCAAATAAATATACAGTATTGTTCAACCACAAATCTGTGCAGCCTTTGAGTGCTGGCTGCTGTTCATCGGGTGTTATTGATATGTGCATTTATGCACGCTATCTCCATATTTATACATCCTGCTTGCGGACATATGAGCACTGGCTGCCTGCTGTGATGTATGCATGCTTCATCTACCTGCCAGCGCTGGCAGCGCAGGTGAAAATGGCTCTGTGCTCTGTAAGAATTCTCAGCTGTTCAAACAACGCTGTTACGCTGAGAGAGGGAGAAAGCTCAAAAAGAAGAGAAAACGAGAAGAGAAAAAACTCTTTTAGCTGCAACTTCGGATTCCCCCTATCCCTCCCAAACCGCATCGACCCTGAAGCCAGCCAGAGAGAGAGAGTGAGGGAAGGGGGAAAAGAGGAGAAAGAGTAGCTGGGAGCTCTTACTTTACAGCACTGTGTGGTCATGAGCCAAAACAAGCAAGGCAGTGTGACATCATCAGACCTGAGACAGGATTTGTCCTAAAGGCGTTTGAGTGTGGAAGATGGGGTTCTATCCCAAATCACCCATAACCCTCTTCCTTGTGCACCCTTCAAGCAGAGTTCATTCTCTTCCACACCTCGCACAAATTTTGACTGTCTCGGCTGAAGCGGTATGGCAGAAACACAAACCAGCTAATCAGGTTGCAATGTAGTGTTACTGCCACATTACACAGTGCACCTTTCACATCTGCTAGGCAGGCCGAGGCCAAGGGCCTGGAGGAAGCAGTTGGTTCTGGACTGCACACAAGAGACTTGAGAGTGATGAAATACAAGAGTTCAATTGAAATAGATGGATCCTATTGCACCTCTCTCAGTCTGTGCAGAATTCAGTACTGCACATGTGGTAAGGTTTAGACGAGAAACACAAACACTGCATATTGACATTTGTAGACTTGTGCTCTAAAAAGATGCATACGTGCATAATCACAAAAAGTCAAACTTAATCTAATTCTGATGTCATTGTAACCCCTTCTACACCTGATCTCTCAGTTTAACTCATCTACACTTCACAAGGCTTCGTCTTTCTTCAGTGGTGACTGTAGCAGTCAGTGAGCCACTTTTTCAATACAGATCTAAACAGCATTTTATTAGATCATCTCTATGGAATGTATTTTTTTTACCTAACTGAACTTCTTAAACGCTCAGCTAATACGGTAAAAATGGCTGAAATTTCTAAAAACTGCTCTGATGTGCTGTGCGGTGCGTCAACCTTCCAGTAGACGTGTGCTACTCTTGGCCAGAGTCTCGCTTTCTCTCTCTATCCAGACAGCAGATAATGTGCCAACTAGCTGACATCCTTGAATATTATTAGATAAATTGGGGGTTCTGGGGAGGAAGAGAGAGAAATAGGAAGAGGGGGCAACCTGTACTCAGGTTGGGAAAGGAATGATAACCATCTCAAGATGACTGTGTGTAAAAAGGAAGAAAAGGAAAATAAAAAGAGTTGCAGGGCACACTTTGGGAGCGCACTGCAAAAAAAAAAAAAAAAAAAAAAAAATCCTGGAGTTTGTTTTCTTTGGATGAGGCACTCTTACCTGAGAGCCCGACTGATTGACACCCGTGACCATGGCAACCCAGAGGGGGTGATGTCATTTCGTGCACTTCGTGATTATGTATGCAAGACTCACAGCTAATGCGTGATTCCGCATAGCTTCTGTTTAGTCACAGAGTAAATATTTTACGCGTTACAGTTTACAGGAAACGGCTTCTATTAACACGTGCAGGAGTTCAGCATTAGGTAATTAATGACTTACAAGACAGCCAACGTAGAGAGGAAGGACCGCATCGCTCCCTGCGTCCGGCCGAGTCGCTCCGTGCGCCTTGGAAAACAAACAAACAAACAAACAAACAAACAAACGCCGGGTCAGCGCCTTCGATTCCGCCAAAGTTCACGTTTCAATCCCGCCGTTGTAATCCTGACGGAAAGGTCACAAGGTCAGCGGACGCTCCCGCCGGCACCGGGCGGCGCGCATAGCTTCCCCCTTTGGAAGGAGGTGCGTGTGTGTGCGTGTGCGTGCGCGTGTGTGTGTGTGTCAGTGAGGAGTGCGAGACGAGCGTGCCACCGGGAGCGGCTGTAACGGCGGCTGTTGCTTGTGCGCTTGGTAACGGCTCAGGGGCGGGGCAGAGCGCGCGGGAGGAGGAGAGCAGGGGTGGGGGGTTAGGCCATGACAGCTGGTATTCTCCACGGGTTACGGGGGACAGGTGAAGCCAAGTTTACCGGGGCGCCCTCGCGCCACTCCCGGTCCGAGGATCACCCGAGTAAAAGGCGCGCGAAATGAAAGCGGTTTTTGCTCTCAGTATTCCAAAGACGTTACAGTTCTCGCACGCACTTGCTCAAAGTGTTCCTCAAAGGTCTACTGTCCTTTTAAAACCGATATATTCTGAAACAAACATGACACATGAGTCCAGGGGAGCGGAAGAGACACGCGGAGAGAGGAAACGGGAGGCGGACTGGCTGGCCGGTGCGGCGGAGATTTGCGCGCGGCGCGGGGCACACCAAGCGCCGCCAGCCGGCCTCGGTCATGGCTGCGAGGGGTCCACTACGCAAAGAATTGGGAGTCAGCACCCGGTCGAGGTCGGTCCAGCTCAGGGGGTGAGGGGAGAGGACGGGCCAGGAGGTGCGGAGGCCAGGAGCAGATGCGCGTGGCGGATCCAGCCACCCGCGAGAAGCGGCAAACACACCGCGGCTCTCTGCACCTGGTTTCCCGGAGTTCACCGCGCCCGCTGCCCGGCTGTGGCTTTCCCGGAGCTCCGGCCAAAAACGCGGTGCAATGACATCATCTAAAATGTTTGAAGGAGGCGGGTGTGCGATCCGAGCGTTTTATTCATTTATCTCTAAGCAGAGAAAGTTTGCGGCTCCACTAAGAAGCAGCTGCAAAAGTCTGGTTTTCAAGTGGAACGATAACGCGGTCCTCCTTTGCGGAGATTTCTTTCTTTCATTTTTTTTTTTTTTTTTTTTTTGCGTACGTCCTCTTAATAGAGTGATAGAGTGAAGCCCGAGCTTCGCCACCTTCTCGTCTTCTGCCCCTCACGTTAACAAGTAAAAGCAAAAACGATGGGAAGATGCACACTGAGAAAGATAGAGGTGAACGTGGTGTCTCCGTGCAGACCAGACGCTTCTCTTCCAGAGCTAAAAACTCACTCCGAGAATGAAAACACAAGAACAAGATTTAAGCAGTGGCACATAGATCAGTCCACCCTCCTTTACAAAATCCCCAACCCCCTTCTCTTTCTTTCTTTCTTTCTCTCTCTCTCTCTCTCTCTCTCTCTCTCTCTCAGACGCACTTGCTTTTTATACGGATCCGTGCGCTGCGATGCCGAATGACTCCGAGCAAAAACACACTCGCTGTAATACCCGTCTGTGTGTGTGCGTAAAACGGAGGGTGCAGCGTGAGCGCAGTTTTAGCGCCTTACCCAACGGGACCGTGCGCTGTTTCTGTCTCTATTGCCACCGGGCTAGACAACGAGACCCCGGGGAACTCTGCCTGCACCTCCCCGACTGGCTTTTAAGACGGTATTTTCGCAAATCCTGCTCTCGGAGTCCCCATTAGCTGCATATTTCAGTGTGTCCCTGCCCTAACACACCTGACTCAGCTCATTAACAAGCCCTTGATGGGGTTCAAACGGATACTTGAGCATGGAAAACGCCACAAAACAAATGTGCAATGCAGGGTTACACCGGGAGCAGGGCTGGGAAACAGTGCATTAAGGTAATAAAAAGTTTCTTTGCGCACAGGGACTTTTAGTGCCTTTTGAAAGAGTGATGCGTTTTAGGATCCTGCGTTTCATAACAGTGGAAGTGAAGAGAGGAGAGTTGAGAGGACGCTTGAAAGCGAGAGGGAGGTATGTAAGCACAGGGTCGGCTCCAAAAGGAACATTTCTCAGGGAATTCGGCAGAAACGCCCGCTCTGCCCCCCCCCTTCCACCACCACCACCACCACCACCTCCCCCTTACCGCGACAGAACCGCAGACGGTCAGCCAAGCCAACACACTCACTCTCCCTCCCTTCCACCCTTCTTTCTGTCTTTCTCACACACATAGACTCAAACACAATTCTTTAAGTGCTGTGTGCAGGGGTATTTCAGCCTCAGAAAGTAATGATAGTGTCTGTCGGAGAGTTATTAATAGTGGTCCATCCGGGAGAGTCTGTAATTTACAATAGTGGATAGTGGAATTGCAGGTCAGATCTCCAGTGTTCCCCACACTCAAACATCCTTGGCTGCTTTCGGATCTATCGCTGTTTCGTCCTCCTCCTTGTGACCTGGCTGCTCCTTGCCTGACTTCTCCCAACTTATGAAGAATGTGCTGTTGGATGGGAAGCTGTTTGTCAGAGGAAGAAAGAAAAGGAGGGAGGGCAAGAAAGGGAGGAAGAAAGAGGCAAATAAGGTTCAATATAAATCCATCTAACATGCAGGGAGCCGTGGAGTCCTTTCAGCATCCATCAGGCACAAGCCCCAGCTGTCCACTGACCTTTGTTTCTACTCAGAAGTCTTCACTAGGGGGCACCACTATGGGAGAAACAGCTGAGCAGGCTCAATACTTACAGAGCCTGTTACAAAAACATACAAAACTGTGCATTCCTCAATCTGAACACAGCCTTCGAAACCTGATTCAAAACCATATAATCAACATTGCATCCTCTGAGCTGCACAATACAAGGTGGAACAAGGTAGAATTGGGTGTGTTAGAGCAGTAAAAACATCAAAACTGTGAAAGCAGAGAAATTCTAGAAGCAGGATTGGGAAGCACTAATAAATACCTTAACAATACATATAACACATTAACTAATAAATGATACTGTGGATTTTACACTACTACTAATAATCAAATTCTATACTTCTATAATTTTATATTGAAAACTTACTTAACTTATACGTACTTACTATACACACTCAGAAAAAACGGTATTAAACTGGGGTTTTAAGGTACAAAGGCTTTTCCTTGGGGTGATACTCTCATGGGTGCATCTTTTGCACCTTTAGTTAGAGTAACAATAGTAACAACAGAAGAGTATATTGATGCATTTTAGCATAATACCAACTGACACACACCTTATTTGAGCCTTAAGACAATCATTTTGGGGATTATTCCACAAGTTCACAAGTTCAAGCCTACATCGGCTGTATTTCTTGTGTCTTCCCAATAGGAATTTTAGTCAAATGGCTTCATTTTATCCCATTCTGTTTCTCATTCATTTTTTCCGTCGTTCTGCTCTGTCTCTTTAATTCCTCTTGGTTTTTTCTGTCCCTCCTTTGGCCTTTTCACGCTGCTTGTGGCCCGAGTATTGATTGCCCATGTCTTTGCTTTTGCAGCTTCGGGCTATTGATCTTTGGCTGAGACGTTTTACACACATACTTTCCCTCTCTCTTTTTTATTCCCCCTCTCTCTCACACACACACACACAATCATGACTCCAGCCAGTATTGTCTTTGTTTGAGATGGCTTGCTTTGCATTGGGCAGTGGTGCGAGAGGTGTCAGTTGTTGAGTCCTTCTTGGCTGTGCATCTGGCTCTCTCTCTCTCTCACACGCTCTCTCTCTCTTTTGCTCTCTCCCTCTCTCTCTCCTTCTCTGGGTCCAGCTCTGCAGGCGCTTTCTGAAGCCTGTTCAATACAGCCATTCGGTCCCGCAATTAACATCCATCACCCCACGTCAATATGGGTCCAGCCAAAGACCTAAAAGTTGCCTCTGTGACTGCTGCAGCTGTGTGTGTATGTGTGAATGTGTGTGAGTGTATGCGTAGATGTGTATGTGTATATATGGTCCAAGGCCCCAAAGCTCTTTCTCACACATTGGGCTAACTACACCCACACACACACCCACACACACACACACACACACACACACACACACACACACATAACCTAGCCCTGCTGTGTTTTAATGCTGGTATTTATGTCAGGCCTGCTGTAGGGCTTAGCTGAAGGTCACAGTGTTAACAGGACCTGAGTCTGGCTGCAGCCCACCAGCTTCAGACTTTCTGTACTGGTCCTAGGCACATGTGTGTGGCGTGTGCATGTGGTGTGTGCCATTCTGCACCATACTGTCACCACACAGTGAAAAATGAAGGGACTGTTTCAAATGCCCTTTAAAATGATTCAATTTTCTATTGTCATGTAACTGCTCACACATGTCCCACACAGACTGTGCAAGACTTTGTGCTGTCAAATGATCTCATGCTGCTTCTGCCTCTCTCATTCAAAAGAAACACTGAAAACAGTAGAGAAAATAAAACCGACCAGACTCCTCTTTGCTCTGCTCAGGTATGAGATGTGCTTTATTTTAAAATGTCACCATATAATTCCTGGTCATTTTTAGTCTCATGGAGTGTCTAATCTTATTGTTTAGGTATTGGGACATAATATTTGTTTGATAGTTAGAGTTGAGGGTAACACTTTATAATAATGACACTTTATAAGTCATCTATAAGCTTTTACTTCATAATTAACTGAACTGTTTTGCGTGGCACAGTGGTGCAACTGGTAGTGTTGGTGCCTTATACCAACAATATGGGACTCTGGGGTATGATCCAGAGTTTGACATGTTCTCCACGTGTTTGTGTGGGTACCCGGGTACTCTGGTACTCTGGTTTCCTCCCACTTCCCAAAAACAGTGGATTGGGTATTGTAAATTTTTCCTATGGGTGTGTGTGTGATGCCCTATGATGGACTGGTGTGTATTCTTGCACTCACTGTTCCTTGGATAATCGGATCTACTGAAAACCTGACCAGGATAAACCGGTTACTGAAGATGAAATGAACAGTGTTTAATTCATAACGAGCTAATAATAAACCAATCAAGTATTTAAGTTATTTATTTTGAGTACCTTCACCAACAACTTGATTCCAATCAGTCTTGGTCTTTTTTTTTGGTGGAAAAAAGACTGGTGGAACAACTGTCCAGTGCGAGCTTGTCCACCTCGGGAGCAGGTCAGTTTAACCCACTCACATTTCAGTCACAAATGCATCGCCAACACTTTATAAACATTTAACCAGCCAGCATAATGGAATTGTGGGACGCTGGATGTTAATTTATGGCATACTCACTCCCTCACAATCATCCAGCTGATGAAGAAATCCTGGATGAACTTGATGAGTAGACTGATGGGATTCAAATTGTCAAAGAGGATGATGAAGACACTAATAACTTTTAATAGCTGTTCATGATTAGTTAAATATGAAGTAAAAGCTCATAAATGCCTTACAAGCTTTGTTGAGTCTTAAGAGTGAAACTGGAGTTTGGGTTGAATTCTGCATGCACTGAGCTTTTCCAGGTAAATTCCAGTTCAGGGTTAGTCCTGAACTTCTGCTCCATTGACAATATACCTTTAGGTCTAAACAAAAAAGAACAGAGCAGCAGGCCTTGTGATTTTGTGGTTTCAATAGTGCCCTTTGTGTGTGTGTGTGTGTGTGTATGTGTAGGCCTGGTTGGCCAGAGCAGTGGTGATTACATTTCTATGCTGCAGTCTTATGGTTCTTATTAGAGAGGCACTTGATAGAATGGCTCTTGTAGCGCGGCACATCTTTTCATAAAGTCATTATCTGCAATGAAACCCCTTTTATCAACAAGCCTCTAAATTTAAACCAATGTGTAAATGTATGAGACACTTTATTAAGTGTCTTTGATGATGGGCTTTGGTGGAATATGTTCAACATGGCTCTTTGAAATGAGAACCTGTAGCACGAGCACGGACAGATGTGTGATGAACAGGACAGAAACTAATTAGTGTGCGCTTATTATACGGCGCTTACACTCATGTGTGTCTATTACTACTATGGGATGAAGGTAGGAGAGAGAAAAAATAGGGAGAGGGAGAATAAGAAATGAAATATTGTTTTTATTAGCGACGATGTTGGTGGTGGGGCGTTGGCCCTCGAGCTCTGAGATTAATCCTGGGAAAGTGGGTGAGTGTTGCTTCATGTTTGGAATCCATCACAGCTGTCTCATGGACTCAAGGGATGCACAAAATGAGGAATAACTTTACTTTTCTCACTCGTGATGTGTGGTTCTTGTTAAAAGAAATACAGAAATGTTTAAAATGATAACTTCAACATGCGCGTTTGGAACCCCACCAATGATATTCGACAGCTTGTATTCTCTCCCATGTGATGTGAATCCACTCAAACTAAGCAGTACCAGTTGGCGTTGGTCTTTCAATTAGCTCTCATTGAAGTGAGCTCTCCACCTGGCTGCTATAATCAGTAGGAATGTCCAACCACACTTTGGTGGGGAACCATCTGTTCCTAAAAGAAAAGGCCAGAAGGAGGTAATGGTTGGACTCAATTTGCTAAGGTCTTGAGTGTAGCTAAAATGAAAGTCATTGGTAACAGCTCAGTCCTCCAGGCCATAGAAATGCCAATTATGTCTGCTTTCTGGTAGTGTATAAAGCTCAGTTTGTCAGGCCCTCAGCCAATCAGTTCTTAAGAAACATCGCCACGCTTGACGTGTTGGTTTGTTATCCGTTAAACAAACTGTTCTTTTGACAAGCGGGATTGCACTCAAAATATGAGTTTCTTTTCAGTATTTTAATCACAACCATGCCTGTGCATTCTGGGACCAGTTTCTTTAACCAATCATCAGCCAAAAAGATCAACTGCAAGGGACACAGATTGGCTGGTTTATTTGTGATACATCATTGTGTTCATATGAACTTCTTCTTAAGAAGTTCAACGTATGCAAGTGGTTGTAAATCCCTAACGTTCTTTGGCACTCTGACTTGATGTTCCTTGTTCTTTCGTGAACACAAGAACTCTAATGTTTGCAGCTGGCTTCAGAACATTCAGAGAAAACACTGACAAGCCAAATGAACTTGTCTAAATGGAGGAGAACATTTTTGAAACTTGCCAGCAATTACTAACAGGTATGGCACTCCAGCCAAAATGTTTGGGTTTGTTGGGGAGATTTGGGTCACTTTGAAAAAGGCTAGAATGAGAAAGGGCCACTGAGTGTCCAGTGTCTAAAGAGCTCTACAAGGCTGGGAGGATGAATGTGTAATTGCGTAATTAACAGCAGGCATTGTTTTTGAACAGCTATCTGGCGCTGAATAAAAGCATATTGGCAGAAATACCAAACTGACATCATTGTATTGCACTGCAGCAGAAAGCTATGGAATTTGTCCTTTGCAGCACCTGGGTAACGAAAAATAAAGCAAATGTGTTTTGCTCAGTAACGCACGCTATGGTTGGAACAAGACAGAAGGCAGAGGGTCTATCCTTCATTTTAATTTCTTCAGCCTCTCTTTCCTATCCTCTCACTAAACTCATAGAAAAAAAAGTTCCATCTAGGAGCCTAAAGTGTTCTTTGTTTTGTTCCTCTGGGAGAACCCTTAAAGGTTTTATGTACCCTACAACAGAGGGTTTCCCTTTCAGAAAAGGTTCCAAGTACAACCTCTTTAGAAAGCTGGAACCATCCAAAGAGTGCTTGAGGAACCCCTTTTTTAAGAGTGTACATCCTATCATTGGCCAACACTTCCTTCATCTCTGTCCATAAACTCTTGTTGGATCTCTCCATCTTTAGCTCTTTATCTATGATTTTTGTGAAAGACAACAGTACACTGGAAAGATTTAAATATTTCCAATACACTTGCACCGATTTAAAACTGAGAGTGTTTATTGATTATTGCTATCTCCCATCCAATGAATTAGGAGTTGGACTAAGAGCGTTTTCTTGTGGTTTCTCCCTGTGCTGTGTGTGTATTGCACGCGTATGTAAAGGCAATAGGTGGTAGATTGGCGTGGGCTGGAAGGCCCAGGGCATGTGCCGCTGTAAGATGTATGGTATGACTATGTATATTTAGAATATGAGGTCAGGGCCATGCGTCCTGCATTCCATGGGCTGGATCCATTTTGATGAGGAAACCAGATGTGGTTTTTGTTGGATTTGTAATCCTGGATGTCATTTTTTTCTCTCTTTTTTCTTCTTCCCCCCTTCTTCATCTTCTTAAACTTTTTTTCTTTATGATCAAAATATGACTTGGAGTCAAACACCCCTTTATACCTCCTCGAACTGCTCTCCGTCCTTCCACTTTGTTTGTCTCCTCACACTCCTCTCTTTGTGCTCATCCATCTATCGTGCAGTGACTTTTTTTCACTCATTTGCGAGCTAGCCATCCCTCTGGGTAGAGGAGGAACGCTAATGTTTATGAAAGCCTTTAATGTGCTATGTAATTACTCTGGCAACACCTCCTCTTATTACTCACTCCAGTAAAGCACCTTACAATCACCCTGTCAGAGACAGAGAGTACGAGAAAGACTCTCCAACTTTCCATCTCTCATTCAAACCCTCTGCTCCTTCCAACATTCTTTTTTCTGATCTTTGATTTTTCTATCCTTTCTTCTTCACTGTCCTCCCCAGCGTATATCACCTCCATCCTCTCTCTTCTGCTCTGTCTTCCCCTCTCTCTCTCTCTCTCTCTCTCTCTCAGCTTTGCCAGCTTTGCAGGTGGTACTAAATGCTACAGTACATTTGTCTTTGGAAAAACAAAGGCATTCCTTGGTCTGGCTCAGAGAGAAGAGTGTGAGGAGAGAGGAGGATGAATGGAACTGTTGCTGAAGAAGAATGAGAGAGGGAGTGTGTTTAGGGATGAGTAGGCAGGGCCATTGAGGAACTGAACACTGTGGGTGTGCATGTATGTGTGTGGGTACATGCAAGAGTGGTCAACCCTGACGCCTGCCTTTGTAGCTTTCACACTCTTTGTTACTCTGGACTTCTAGTGAACAACCCAGTTCCGACCCAGTTGCACGGCATTGTATTTTCCTCCTAACCCTTTTTTCCACTCTCCTAAACCCCTTTTCACACTTCACGATCTATGACTCCCTAGCTTTCCAGCAGCATTCTTTGGACAGGATTTGGATTTAAATTAAGCTCTCGATTATTTGAGCTTGGCTGTGTGGAGTAGACTGTAGGCTGCACTCTACATTAAGCTCATGGAGGCAGAAGCACCTCAATCCTTTCTTCAGCCTCTGGGTTTAGGAATAATGCTTGCAGCACACCCCTCAATTTGTAGAGTAAACTGAAGCTAAACCTCTACACCAGGACCAGCCCCTCCCCAGGCCTCTCCACTCTCATTCCTCTCGTTTGTAAGGCAAATATTATAACAAATTAAGCAGGATAACAATGGGAGGGTGTGGGGCCTGACGTCAGTCTGCGTTTCATTAGCATGGCTTGCTAACGTATACCATCTGGAGGGGCCATGAGTGAGCTTTGCCGCTGCCCAGCATGCTGTGCCCTCGTCTGGATCGCCCATCCTGCACAGCCCCCTACTTCTCTAGATCCCCAACAGTGGCCCCTTCATTATGTCATCTTTAATTTAAGCCCGTCACACATCACCTGACACCCACACTGCCAGGCCCCAACCTTTTGTCCTATAACAGAGAGAGAGAGAGAGAGAGTGAGAATGAGAGAGAGGGAGGTGAATTTGACCTATGAATCAAAATCTTTCTTTCTCTATTTTTCTCTGACTTTTTCCTCCTTACTCTTCCCCACACCTGGCACATACTGTACCCTGGAGGAAATCGTATGGAGAAAGATAAAAGAAAATGAGAATCGGATGACACCTCTTCCATCACTCTCTCCTCCTCACTGTCACTGTGTGCTTCTTCTGTTCAGACACACCAAGCAGCCATCACAGCTGGTTCTGAGCGGACACAGAAATATAGAATGTGACAGAAATGTGGAAGCCGACAGACCACTAGAACGGGACACGGTTTTAGACAGAGACCAAAAATGGAAAGTGACAGAGTTCTGAAAGACTGGGAATATTGGAATTCCACACAATCACAGAACTGTACCAACAGATACAGTACATGATAGTAATCTGGAAAGATACACTGCCAGTCAAAGGTTTTTGAAAACCTGGATGTTTATTACAGTACCTGGAGTTTTATTACAGCTCTATTAGTGCCACAGACAAAACAAAAAGGTGGCAAATAGCAATTAAATAAGAACAAATATCAAACAAGTCTTCCACCAAAGACCTACAGTAAATCTTTGTTTTTAAGAACTAGATACTAACGGGACTCTAAATGAGTGATTTATTAAAGGCAGGTGCATTTGAAAGGTTAACCAGCTAAGTTTATAGGTTAAACACTCATAGGCCGTGCTTGGATCAATTGTCAGATGCCTTTTGCAATCAAGTCTAGATTCTTTCCATTAATGAAAAGTCACAAACATTTCTCAATACCTATTCCTAACTTAGACACTTAGACAAGTATTATGATATATAAGATAAGATAATGAAACTGTTGCTAAAGGAGAATGAGAAAGGGAGTGTGTTTAGCTGTAAGTAGGCAGGACCAGGTAGGTAGGTAGGTAGGTAAGTAGGTTACAAGATTGAATAAGAGGCTCATATGAATAATAAATAAATAAATACATAATAATAATTATTATTATTATTAAAATTCCAAAACAAAAAAACGCTAAAAGGATACTCCAAAGCTTTTGACAGACTATATAGAAAACTCTAGAAAATGGTAGAGACAGGGAAAGACAAGGTGTGAGTTCTCTATTAGCTTGTGTACTTGCCAGAGAGTTGATAAGTGGGGTGCTGATAGCTTCTAATGATTATGCATGTGTGTATTAGAACGTGTGTTAGAGATTGGCAAACATAAGCTCTAGTAAAATGTGTGTGTGTGTGTGTGTGTACTGGAGGAATGTGTGTCCTTCATCACTAGTGAATTTGGGGTATTTGTCTCTCTCTCTCTCTCTCTCTCTCTCTCTCTCTCTCTCTCTCTCTCTCTCTCTCTCTCTCTCTGGCCTTTAGAGCAGCAGTAGAAAGTAGGTGACCTGAAAGTTGGCCCTAATAAGCAAAGCATTGCCAAAATATGTTCCAGAATATTAAGTACATTAAGCACATGATTTTTGCGATGTTTGCAAATGCAGTTTCTGTAAGTTTGTCACTTGGCTAGGTAACTTGATTAGCCATCTAAAGCACTAGTGTTCCTGATGTTGGAAACTGAATGAAACTTGGCAGCTGCAAGGTTGAGACTTGCAATTGCAACATGTTAATTGAATGGTATTTTTATTAAACATGCCATGGAGAGAGGATATTGTAGTTATTATAATTAGTATGTACTGTAAATACCTATGCTAGCTGGCATTTGGAAATGCCTAGTCTAGTCTTAACAAACCATGCAAAAAGTGAGTACTGTGATTCTGATTTGCGGCACACATACAAAGAAAGCAGTGCATTTCACTTCATCACATCTGATTTTGGTTTAGACAAACTCATTCTAATATTCAATGGCTATGTTGCAATGTTCCATTGCTATGTGTTCTATTTTGTCACACAAACCAATATATTAACACATACACTGTTATAACTCTCCCTAAAATCCAATATGTTCACTTGCTAGCCTACTGACATTAAAAAGGTAGCTATTATTAACTTGGCCTGCAGTGGTTGGCTACAGCTCATTGGTAAGTGGTGATAAATAAAATCATTGTTTATGATTTAGCTAATAGAAAGCCTCTCATATTTGAAACACTACTCTTGCCTCCTTCAGCAGGTGATGAACATGAGGACAGCCGACAGGTCACAAACACTTGACATATTTGTTGCTGCAGGTGATTTTTCTTCATGGGATTGTATATTTCTCAAAGCTGTTCTAGCCAATTAGCCTACTAATAAATTTTGTCCTCTACAATTAGACTACACGGCCAGTCAATTGTTTTTAGTCACCCTATATTTTAGCATTATTTGTTCAACTTCAAGCAGTAAGCTAATTGTAAATACTTATACTAAATCTAAGTAAGGAGTAGGTATAAGTAATGTTTGTGATATATTTTTTTAAAATTTGGAAACAATCTAGATCTCATTTAAAAGAAGATAAGTCTTGGTCACTTTAATTAGGCACGACATATTCTTGTCTTACAGTTGATACTAGCTCTGGCTATGAGTCGTCTATCTATAAGCTTAACTGATTTATCCTCTAAGTGCACCTGCCTTTAATAAGTCCCATTAAGATCTGAGAACAATCAGTTAACAAGTCCTTACATAAAAAGTTTTAGGTCTTATGTGAAACACTTGTTTGATAATTATCCCTATTTAATTGTAGTTCTGTACGTTTTTGTTTTTTAATAGACATAAGAAACTCAAAGTGTCAAAAAAGTTTGACTGACAGTGTCTATTAAATGTAGTAATTGTCACGATCGCGTAGCGGAGCAGCGGACACAAGCGCGAAGCCAACATATGTTTTTAACATTTATTAACACTCCTAACAGACAATACACTATACGCCATGACAGGCGTGGTAATACACGAAACGGAAGACAATCGGACATATAGACAATCAAGGACAAACTAGACGGAAACAAGGAGGGCTTTTAAACACTACTAATTACGAACAAACGACATGCAGGTGGGGACAATCACATCACAAGACAGGGATCATACACACACACACACACAGCAGCGCACGTGGCGGCTGTTGCCATGGCAACCACGCGCACAGCCGCGCACGTGACACACACACACACAGCCCTGTTTGTCATTTTCCTGAGACTTATATTTTATGTATCTATAATTGTTACTGTTAATAATTATTATTATTATTATTGTTATTATTATTATCTTTTCACTCCATCGTTGACATTTTGATACGACTAAATGTGTTTATTAATATGTCAATAACAGTTCTTGTTCTGTTTGTTTTTTCCCTGTGATGCTTTGGCAATACTGTCACTGTATATGGTCATGCCAATAAAGCTTACTGAATTGAATTGAAGAGAAAAACAGAGAGAGCGAGACAGACAGAGCGAGAGAGAAAGAGAGAGACATTTACTGGAGAGAATGTGATGACGCACGTCTCCCTCTTCCTCCGTCACTCCGCATTCACACAGCGACTGTAACTGAGACACCAACCACACACACACACCGGCCTCACTGGCCACACACACACAAAAAATAATGTAGGACTGCTGTTCTGTTGAATCATTCTGAAACAAGATGACATCATCAAAGCACGCCAGACAATCACACGTGGCCAGGGGCCGAGTCCCAAACTGCAAGCTACTATACTGTAATATTAGGCTAGGTCAAAATAGAACACCCTTAAGTTAGCGTAGCAAATCGTTCAGCAGGCACAGTAATGCTTTCCTGTTACCATGACAACAGCTATTGTCATACACTATTTAACGCATCAGCGTGCTGTTTAGGACGTGTCACACTGACCTACAGAGTTCTAGAATGTAGGGTTTAGAATTTAGAACTCCGGCATTACATTGTAATGATTAGGGCTGTAGAACTCTAGAACTTATACTGTGCTCTAAATGTCCTTATAGTAGAGAAACATTCACACTACATAGTGCACTAATGTAGGGAGCATAAACACTATACTGGACTGTTTGAGCAGATCATTATACAGAAGGTGTGTGTGTGTGATGATGTGCGTGTGTGTAATGGTGTGTGTAATGATGTGCGTGTGTGTGTGTGTGTGTGTGCATGTGTGCAATGATGTGCATGTGTGTGAATGTGTGCAATGATGTGCATGTGTGTGAATGTGTGCAATGATGTGCGTGTGTGTAATGATGTGCGTGTGTGTGTGTAATGATGTGCGTATGTGTGTGTGTAATGATATGCGCGCGTGTGTGTAATGATGTGCGTAATGATGTGCGTGTGTAATGATGTGCGTGTGTAAATATGTGCACGTGTGTGTGTGTAATGATGTGCGCGCGTGTAAATATGTGCACGAGTGTGTGTGTAATAATGTGCGTGTAATGATGTGCGCGCGTGTGTGTGTAATAATGTGCGTAATGATGTGCGTGTGTAATGATGTGTGCGCGTGTGTGTAATGATGTGCGTAATGATGTGCGTGTGTAATGATGTGCGCGCGTGTGTGTAATGATGTGCGTAATGATGTGCGTGTGTAAATATGTGCACGTGTGTGTGTGTAATGATGTGCGTGTGTAATGATGTGCGCGCGTGTGTGTGTAATGATGTGCGTGCGTGTGTGTGTGTAATGATGCGTGTGTGTAATGATGTGCGTGCGTGTGTGTAATGATGTGCGCTCGTGTGTGTGTGTAATGATGTGCGTGTGTAAATATGTGCGCGTGTGTGTAATGATGTGCGTGTGTAAATATGTGCGCGTGTGTGTGTGTAAATATGTGCGCGTGCGTGTGTAAATATGTGCGCGTGTGTAAATATGTGCGTGCGCGTGTGTAAATATGTGCGCGTGTGTGTGTGTAATGATGTGCGCGCGTGTGTGTAATGATGTGCGTGTGTAATGATGTGCGTGCGCGTGTGTAATGATGTGCGCGTGTGTAAATGTGTGTGCAATGATGTGTGTGCGCGTGTGTGTAATGATGTGCGTGCGTGTGTAATGATGTGCGCGCGTGTGTGTAATGATGTGCGTATGTAAATATGTACGCATGTGTGTGTAATGATGTGCGTGTGCAAATGTGTGTGCAATGATGCGTGCGCGCGTGTGTGTAATGATGTGCGTGTGTAAATATGTACGCGTGTGTGTGTCTAATGATGTGCGCACGTGTGTGTACTGATGTGCGCGCGTGTGTGTACTGATGTGCGCGCGTGTGTGTACTGATGTGCGCGCTGATGTGCGCGCGTGTGTAAATATGTGCGCGCGTGTGTAAATATGTGCGCGTGTGCGTGTTTAAATGTGTGTGCAATGATGTGTGCGCGCGTGTGTAATGATGTGCGTAATGATGTGCGTGTGTGTAATGATTGTGCGCGTGTGTGTAATGATGTGCGCGCGTGTGTGTGTGGTGTGCGCACGTGTGCGGTGCACGCGCAAGTAATGATGTGCGTGTGTGTAATGATGTGCGCGTGTGTGTGTAATGATGTGCGTGTGTGTGTAATGTGTGTGTAATGATGTGCGCGCGCGTGTGTGTGTAATGATGTGCGTGTGTGTGTAATGATGTGCGCGTGTGTGTAATGATGTGCGTGTAATGATGTGCGCGTGTGTGTAATGATGTGCGCGCCCGCGTGTGTAATGATGTGCGTGTGTGTGTGTGTAATGATGTGCGCGCGCGCGCGTGTGTGTGTGTGTGTGTGTAATGATGTGTGTAATGATGTGCGTGTGTAATGATGTGCGTGTGCGTGTAATGATGTGCGTGTGTGTGTAATGATGTGCATGTGTGTGTAATGATGTGCATGTGTGTGTAATGATGTGCGTGTGTGTAATGATGTGCGCGTGTGTGTAATGATGTGTGCGTGTGTGTAATGATGTGCGTGTGTGTGTAATGATGTGCGTGTGTGTGTGTAATGATGTGCGTGTGTGTCTGTAATGATGTGCGTGTGTGTCTGTATGTGTAATGATGTGCGTGTGTGTGTAATGATGTGCGTGTGTGTCTGTATGTGTAATGATGTGCGTGCGTGTGTAATGATGTGCGTGTGTGTGTGTGTAATGATGTGCGTGTGTGTGCAATGATATGCGTGTGTGTGCAATGATGTGCGTGTGTGTATAATGATGTGCGTGTGTGTGTGTGTAATGATGTGTGTAATGATGTGCGTGTGTGTGTGTGTAATGATGTGTGTAATGATGTGCGTGTGTGTGTGTGTAATGATGTGCGTGTGTGTGTGTAATGATGTGTGTGTGAGGGTATGATAGTGTGTGTGTGTATGAGAGTATAATAGTGTGTGTGTGTGTATGTGTGTGTGTGAGGGTTTGATAGTGTGTGTGT
>JAOUQW010000010.1:3838075-3851829 GCA_028565825.1 Olivaichthys viedmensis | reverse complement strand
GTATAAAAAAACTTATAAAAAACCCTATAACAGCCCCATGTAAAAAAAAAAAAAAAAAAAAAAAAAAAAAAAAAAAAAAGAGCATTGCAATTAAACCTGCAATGAGGGATGTCACACTGTCCATTTAATCTCGATAGCAACAAGTAGCTGATTGGATGTTAAATCTATATAGATATTTTTTTTTTACTCCTGTTCCATGCTTTATTTTTTTATTTTTGTAAAAAATGGTGTGTTGTGTCTGTTCCAAGTTAAAAGTAAATATCATGGTGCATACTACCCATCATCAAAACGACTTCAAGTATCGTACTATGATATTTTTGCCACAAATCTGAGTAAACAGTGCTGCTTTCCCTCACACTGTCAGAGGCAATGATAGCACACCAACAGATCAGTTCCCAAATTTGGTTAAACAAAAAGACTTTAATTATAAAGCCATCGTTGCGGTTCTCCTTTACTTTTATAGTTCTGTCTCCTGAGGCCGAGACGATGTATTTGTCATCGAAGTCGACAACATTGACGGCGGCGCGGTGGCCCACGAGCACGCGGCGCAGACTGATATCAGTGGCGGATGCCATGTCCCACACCGCGATGGAGCGATCTTTAGAACACGTTACCATCAGGCCATTACAGAAACGCAGGTGAAGGACCGCCTCGTTGTGGTGGATAAGAGTGTTCAGAACCTCACCGGAACTCGCGTCCCACACCCTGATACAGAGAATGAGAGGAGAACCAGAGAAGAGAGTAGTCTTTAACTTGCAATTAAAGAGGAATACCACAGTTCCAAGTTAAGCATGCTATAGATGTACGTTTAAAAAGCATTAAAGGTCTACTCCAGCGTTCGTCTTTTTTTTATAACAAAGGTATATGACTGAAGAATGCTCTAAATCTTTATAAATGCCATATAAAGACAAGAGAAATAAGATTACTTACATTAGACAACACAACACTCCACTACCAATTTTGTATTCGTAGAATAATGCAGACATCTCCCATTATATTTACAGAAGTCAGATGAAATTATTTTCGAGGTTAGATGTCGCAAAACACGACAGAACAGATTCTGGAAGATCCATTACGTGGCGATGTAAAATTGCTTTAAGCCACTTCAAACTGTAGTTTTAAAATAATTAAAAAAACACTGCACCTGAATATTGCACAGTCAATACATTTGTATGAATAGAAAAAGTGGGAAATCAGTTGTTTTTTGTTGCTGAAACAGTCCCTGGAAAAAGTTACAACTAGAGAGCAAAAGGTTGCTATGGAAATTGTGTCAGTGTTTCCATGGAGAGTAATCAGTAAGCGAGAATAAAAGTAGGAATTTGAGAGCGAGAGAATGTACAGAAAAATCGAAAATATGTTTACATATACACTGAGAGAAAGAGTGTTTGCCGCGTTATGAGCTTGTTCCTCATTATCTCACACACGCACGCACACACACACACACACAAACAAGTACCATCTAAAATGATTTCGTGAAATCAGAATATAGTTCATCTACACGGAGTCGCCATTTTATTAAGTACACCAACCTTGTATCTACAATCATTAACCATTTTATCGAACCTACCATATGGGTCACTTTGTAGATGTACAATTACTGACTGTAGCCTATTTGTTGCTATGCACAATCTATCAGCCCCCCTCTACCTCGTCCATCAAATGGTAAGGGACCACCATAGGACCACTGCTGACCAGATATTATTTGGACGGTGGACCATTTTTTAGCACAGCAGGGACACTGACATGGTAGTGTGTGTGGCGCCAATATGAGTGTGTCAGGTACAGCAGCATCGCTGGGGTTTTTAAACACCTCAGTGTCACTGCTGAGCTGAAAAACAGTCCAGCAACCAAAAATCTCCAGCCTACAGCAGTCCTGTCGTCAGAAACTGACACTGATGATGGGCTAGAGGAGAATTAACACAAACTGTGACGGGACTAACTGTACACCTACAAGGTGGACCTAGGTAGGTGTGTGACTGATGCATTCATACTAGTGCCACACACACTGTCACTACCATGTCTGCGTCACTGCTGTGCTGAGAATGGTCCACCACCCAACTAATATCTGCGGTGGTTCTACGGTGGTCCCTTTGCCTTGAAGAAGGGAGTAGAGGATGTCTGGCAACATTGTTCCTATCAACAGATGGGCTACGGTCAGTAACTGCATGCCTATAAAGTGCATCTGTATGGTAAGTGTACCTGATAAAATGGACATTAAGTGCAGCTTCAAAGTAGGTCTAACTAATAAACTGGCAACTAAGTGTATAGAACTCATTTTGGCAGGAATAGTCTCTGTAGAGATAGACACCATGTAACAACTTTGACAATAACAATACGGAATTTCATCGCCAATACAGATTTTAAATGCAGGTCTAAAAACCACATTTAAACATTACTAACCGCACCTTTACATGAAAAAATGTTTAATTCTGGTGTGCTCCCGGCTTTTAAGCCCATGCAAAGCACTCTGAGCTCTATTCCATTTATAAAAGGTTGTAATCAAATAAAAGTCTAATGTCCTCGAATCATTATTTGCGAAAACGTCACATGGTTGCCGCGACATAATCCTGTGTACCTGACAGTAGAGTCTGAGGAGCCGGTCACGATCACTCGGTCATCATACTGCAGACACAGCACTGAACCAGTGTGACCTGTCAGAATCTTCAGACACTCCAGAGTTTGCTTGTCCCACATCTGAGAGACAGACAGACAGATTGTATTCGTACATTGTAATATTTTATTATGTTAGCACTGTTGACTGCATGTTCATGGGTCGCATGACACTAAATGGAAATGTGAAATATTCTTCTGCAGAAGCTGCACCACACAGCCACACACCTTGATGGAGTTGTCTCGGAGGCCGCTGATGATCTTGTCGTCGTCGTACTGTAAGCAGTAAACCCCTTTGCTGTTCTCTGATCTGCACTGGATCCTCTGCAGGTTGTGTCTGCCACAGCGCCAGTTCGCCTCGATTGTCTATACACACACACACACACACACACACACACACACACACACACACACACACACACACAAATACAAATTGGAAGGACAAAGAAGGAGGCAGTTACTAACCAAAAAATTACCCCAAGAAACAATACGCAGTCAGAGGTGAACCATATGCTCAAAACAAACGAATGAATTCATTCATAAATGAATGCTCACCTCAATGTCCTGTATAATTTTAGGGTAAAGAGAGTGATAGTACGAGTTGGGTGGGACTTCGTTTGTGCGGTTCTTGAACAAGTACTTCTCCCTGGAAATGGGCAGAAAACAAAAAGACGATTTCTTTTATGTACATGCTTTAAGCTTGCACTTCTCTTTACATAGTCACTGTTCATATTGTTCATTTCCTTCTGCCTTTTGGACTCTTAATCATAATTCAGCACGCTAAATCGGAAGTGTTTCAATCTTATAAAGAAGCCCCATCAACCCCAACTACGCAAAGTTCAGCAAATCTGCTTCTATAAATCATCATCATCATCATCAGAATAAAATATGTACTTGTTTAGCCTGGTGTATTCGTAGGTTTGGGATCTTTAGTTTTATTTGATTTTTAATGATTAGTAGTTATTCTTTTATTGAGTTAGTTTTTTTTTGTGCATGATTGTAGATTGTTTTATTATTGTGATTTATAATGAATACTTTGTTTAGTCTTTGAACATTTTCGATGTAAAGCACCTCAAGGTTAGTATTTAAAATGAAAAGTGCTACATAAATTATAGAATAACTTATTATTATTATTATGCAATTCAACAATTTGTATTTTGAATCCTTCACCAACGAACCTAGCATAGAAGTTATTACCATTATTAGTCTAAATTAATCTAATCAACACCTTTCTTAGTCTTGGATATTTACCTTTAATTTTTTAAAGTTGAACTTTAAACATCTTATTGAGCACCCAAATCTAAACCTCAGTATAATCCAATTATAGACTTGTATAAAACCTTTATTTTATTGCAAAAAAGAGGAGTCACTGATCAATTAAATTCCTGCAGAGGAAAAATCTACATGCTATTCCAGTCTGGTTTCTCATCATAGCACTGAGACGGCATTAGTCAGGGTAAATGACCTGTTGTTAGCTAGTGCTCTAAACATATTCTCCTGTTTTTAATCTAAATGTTAGAGACCTGCAAACATGGAATACATTTCCACTGTTATGCTGATAAACCACAATTATATTGGTCTGTTAAGCCAGTGAAACAGTCGTGACGTGGAAAAGATTTAAGAGACTTTCTCAGGAGATTACTAGAAGATAGACATGTAATAGTAAAATACTACTCAAAAGTTAAAAAGACATTTTGAAAAGAGAAATAAACGCTTTTGTGTGCCATTGGAGAAGTAATTCCAGCCAGAAACATTAATCAGGACGATTCTGTGACGACTGCATTTGACCGATCGATGGTCTGCACTATTTTTTAGCTCCACCCGTATGTCCTGGCTCGGCTCACCTGGTACCTGTACAAGAGAGGACTACAAGGACATATATTGCTGACATAAAAAACAATACACAGTTTAGACACCTATTTAAGTAAACGAATGACCTTCTATAACCCTCCTTGTTTATTATTATAAAAAGGGCAGGGCCCTAAAATTACAGATCAATCTATTAATTTATGTTTTAAATTAAAATACTGTAATGATTCTCAAATCCAGGCTAAAAACATATTTTAGTCTAGCTTTAAGGTACAGCTTTAAGAATTTGTACATGTCAACTGCTCCTAGACTGAGTTTATTCTGTTTATATGTTCGGATTTAAAACTCAGTGCTGTGGATGGGTTCAGACTGGGACAGAAAGTTTGGGTTGCCTTTAAAATTTCAGGCCTGATTAAAGCTCAATTGTGGATGGGGACAGAATTTCATTCCAGTGCAGCTCTCTGAACTAAAGAGAACTGAACTCTGCAGCACAGTAGCTCCCTCTAGTGGGGTGTGGTGATTATGTGCGACAAACCGATCCACAGAAAAAAGCCAAAAGAGAATACGTCTACGATTTCCAGCTTACCACTGATGTCTTTCAGACAGGCCTTTCCACAGTGGATCCGTGCGCACCATCCTCTCAATGAGCTTCTTCCACAGCATGCCCTCCGAGATGACCCTGTGCCACTCTCGACACACCAGCTCAGCCGAGCACAGAGAGCGTGCGTCCAGGAACGACAGGATGTTTTCCGCTATGTGCTCCAGACCCCGCGCTGGAGATTCAAACACAACAAAACAGAGGTTTTTTAGAAGTATTTCAGGAGGATGATAGACCATATATCACGGCTAAAATAAGTTCTCCTTTCAAAAATATTATTTCTAATAATAATGTTAATAATAATACAAGGTAAAGTATAATGTTTCTATTTGTAAGAGCACGGTAAACCTGATTGAAGAAACTCGTGCCACTTGTTTCTAAGAAAGCACAAAGAAATCCCAACTACTTTTTGGAATTAAACAAAGAAGTAGTGGGAACATCTGATGACCAAAGTCTATGAGAGGGTGTGTGTGTGCGTGTATATCTAGAAGTATGATTAAGATGTCTCTCTGTAGTATGGGTATGAGGGGGAAAAAGTATGGGTGTGTGTATGTGTATACCTTGCAGGGAGCTTAAGAAGTCTCTTTGTACTATGGGATTTAGGTAAGAGGTGTGTGTGTGTGTGTGTACCTGGCAGGGCTGTTATAAAGTCTCTCTGTAGCATGGGTTTGAGGTAAGAGTTGATGTGGCCGTGCTGGTAGTGGCACATGCGCGAGATGAGATGCTCCACAAATTCCACCTGATCAGCCTCTGACCACTGCTCGAACATCTGGATACACATCTCCTTCTCCTTATCAAAGGTGGCGTGTGATAAACGCTTCCTCGAGCCAGACAGAGTACCGTTTCCCAGCTAAACAACGCACACACACACAGGTCAGAAAGGTTGTTGCCTCACAAAACGGTTCCCAATACAGGCAGCTCTGCAACCGATCGTTGAAAATAGACTAGAAATTAAAGCATGGTCTAATGGCAGATCAACGACATTCATTGAAGCAAAGTAAACAGCTGAAGTCTACATTGGCATGGCAGCAAGTTTAAATTTTGGATTTCAAAAATGGTACAAATTCAAAATTAAAAAAAAGGTCATTTATGAGGAACCGGTTGTGTATTGTGACATAATTAGCTAATCAATAAGCACACAAAGGCTAACAAGAACACAGTATTACAGAAGGAAAAATATCACACTTCCACAGCATCCCTAGTGTTCACCCCTGCAAACAGCTGAAAAATCACAGATGATTCCAGGTAAACTTTCGATATACATTTAAGCCTCTCCTTCATAACAGTGTTATATTGCTCTTGTTAGAACAAGAGTGTTGTAATGTCAT
Source organism: Olivaichthys viedmensis (assembly GCA_028565825.1). Taxonomy (NCBI): domain Eukaryota; kingdom Metazoa; phylum Chordata; class Actinopteri; order Siluriformes; family Diplomystidae; genus Olivaichthys; species Olivaichthys viedmensis. The sequence continues at coordinate 3,845,484 of JAOUQW010000010.1, read as the reverse complement.
GTATTTGATTTCCCCCAGGTTCTGAAAGTAAAATCCTACCTTTAGCTCCTCTTATGACTGATAAACAAACCAACAAAAAAAGTCTGGCTCATGGCTAGTTAGCAAAATCAAAGTTAAACTTAGCTAAGCTTAGAGTTCGTCTGGATCATGTTTTAAGGGTGTTAACAGCAATCCAGAGAAGGAACCCAGTTGAGGAAGCTTGATTGAGCAAGTTTAGGGCGTTACTGAGATCCTTCAAAAAAACAACAACAACTCAACAGCAGTGGGGGTGCAGAGAAAATATTTTCAGCCAATTCCCTTACTAATCAGGACTGTAATATTAATATCATAGCAATCTTTCTACTACCAGCCTTTTTAAAGGGGTTGGACTGAGCTTTGTTTTAGCTGCTTATATTTTTTTGGAAGGGTAACAAATCCACCTGGAATCAACATTAAACAACTAATTCTAAGTGAACAAGGGTCATGAGGTGCCGCGCATCTAAACGCTCACTCTCTCACAACCCCACACACACACACCAACCTTAAAAACAGTCGTCTTCTTTGGCGAGAGGTCGTCCGTGAGATTCTGTGACTCCATCACTGTCAAGTTCTACAAAAAAAGCAGAAAAGACAAGGAGAGCATATTTAGACAGCTGTGTGCGTGCGCGTGCTTGTGTGAACGTATGCGTGCTTGTGTGTAAAAGAGGGAAGGTGAAAGGGTTGATACGAGGGAAGCATGAGCAGAATGAACAGCACGTTCTTGGCACATCATTCATGACAAAAGTGCAGGTTTATGATAGATGCCAGAGGATAAAATAAACACAAAGCAAAAAGCCACGCGTCCTGTTCTGACTTAATGGCTGGTTAAGATTATACATGAATCAGTCATTCATAAATAAGGCATGAAACACGTACACTTGTGCGGGTATTCGACAAACAGTTTGTGAGAATATGATCCGTGTCAGCGAGTGCATTAGCCGAGTGCATTTAGTGCCTTATTTAACATCCTGAAGAAGACGTGTTACTGTGTTTCTCCTTGATGAGGAAACATGGCCCACGCCTGTGCTGATAATCAGTTATACGATATACAGTACCACGATACTCAATATTATTACGGTGGACACTTCAATACTGTCAGTACACTCTTAAATTAAGGGTTCCTCACATGTTCCTCAACCATTCTTTAAATGGTTCTAACTTTCTAAAAGGGTTCTACTTGGAACTTTTTATTTTTCTGTAAGGGAAATCATTCGTCGTAGGGTTCAACATAGAACCTTGAAGGGTTCCCTCTAGTCCCGCAAGCCAGACTAATAGGTTTCGCTGGAGAGTCTGGTATTTTTCCTCACTAAATGTGGCCAAGAACCGCCTAGTTCACAAGAAGACGCAAACGGCCGACGAGATTTACTCGCCACTATGTGTTTCAAACAAAACTCTCTCATAACTGTTAAAGATGTCATTCTGTGAACTTTTTTCTTTTAATTCAGTGACTATCTTGCTCTGAAAAGCTCATTGTGTCACCGTGTTCAGATTTTTTTTCCTGGCTGAAACTGGTGGACAAAATTGCGTGAAGAGCGGGACTTTGGTTTTAACGATCGGGATTTGATTGGCTTGCAACTCGGATGCTGAGGCTAACGTTGGTGCCCGCGAGCATTTCGGCGTGTCACAATGGTAATATTGCCTCGTACACAACGCCGAGTTCCCCGATATTCCCACCTCTTCAAAAAGTAAAAATTCGAGCCACCGGGGCCGTAACCAGGGTATTTTGGGGAAACATAAAAATCAAAAATGCACTTTCTGCCCATGATGCTGCTTGCTAATCGATATCGCTGCGAATGTGAGGGGAGGAGGAGGTGAAGCGACACAAAATGATTGGTTATTATACTTTTTTTGTCCCAGCCTCAAGTCTACCAGTGATGATCAAAATCAGAAGCCGTTTAGAGGCAAGAAAAAGTCGTTGCACTTTAGTGAAAGATTACGGACCAAGTAGAATTTTGTCTTTTAAGTGATTAGTACAGATGAATCAGTGCACTGATAAACGACACGAGCTAACAAGGTAAAAAAAAGGTCCATTTTGATTTCACCTTGTATTTAAAACTTTCCCCTTTTTCTGTGTTTTGGTTTAATCGTTTATTTTTGTAATATTTTTGAATAAAATGATTGGACCTAGTTTTTCATAATGCTGCTGTTTTGCTCGTATGTGTGCTCTAGCTTTAACCCTAGCAAATATTAATATTGTGATAAATATTGTGCAATGTGAAAACATATTCAAGTATTGTGATACGATATGTCTGCCCATATCGCCCACCCCTCGCGATATCAATATCATATAGTCATATCATCCAGTCCTGCATGGCAGACAGAACTATCTCTCTGAATAATTTTTAGTCATGTGGTAATGTTTTAAAAATACAATACTGTGGTATCAGTGATAAAAGGTATGAAAATGAAAAATTTATATCAGCCCATGGCTACACTGAAGCGCTTTAAAGCTTGAAGAGGTTTTAACGAGCCTTTCAGCCTCCACACTGGGTGGGAGTACGGAGTAGATCATCATGTGCTGTACTGCTCACGGCTTCTCTGCATGTAACATAATTACAGCTGCCCACTGAGAACAGACACAGTCCAAACTCACCATCTTTAAGCCAGTACACAAAGACACACTGTACCCTGAAACCTGGCACTTAAAAAGGAACTTTTAACTGCTGAGCACACACTCACACAAAAGAGCTTCAATGCGCAAAAGGCAGGTGCATGCTTGAAAAGCCAACAGGCACAACAGCACACACACAAAAGGTAAAAAAAACAAAACATGCACGCACTTGAACAGATGAGAGGCAAATAGACGTTATGACGGGGCTCAGCCTGAGTCAACACACACCATTCATTACAGATAATAGTGGTTTTGCCCGAACATTTTTAACGCTCGACGTATGAAATCTGAACTTAGCCTAAGATGGTCATTTTCTTTTCTTTAAATTGTTAGAATTGTATAACAAATTCATAAATTCTTTCATGACATAAGAAATAATCTCCATCATTGAAATTCATCACCGTGGGTGTTTTCACAAAGAAGAATACAAAATCTCCAAAGCCATTTTTGTCATCGCCTTGTTCACTTTCTGCAATGTGATGCAACTGTTCCTGTGGTGTTGAAAGTTCAGCTCTTCCGGGGACATGGAATGACCCACAAACGACAGACACACGGGCCGTGTCCTTTTCAGAGGTTCACCGGTAACAGCGGAGCAGAAGGGTATTTCAAATGATCATTTAACCCGAGTGAGTGCTTCATGTGTAGGGTAGAAAAAGACGTACAGGAAAGGTTCAGGCTGCAAGTTTAAGCAATAAGCTACACGACCAGACAGACTGAATACAGAGTCGGTGGCAACACCACACAATTATAAACTACACATATAAGTAAATAACAAAACAGAAGCAAGAGATGATTAGGCCTCAGTCTGCATGACTCTCTGTAATCTACACCCCACACACCTGCCTACGTCTGAGCCACGATCACCACTGAACTGTTACAGATGTGCCCTTATTCACCCACATGCTGGACAAGCTGCTCTAAATAAAACCCCATGCAAATTTGGCCACTATGATGAAATTGTCTGGATAATAACGGAAGTTCACCGAAAACATAATCAGCAAAGGGTGCTTATACTATTAGATTTTTAGAAAACCTAAAAAAAAAAAGCCTCATGAAATCACGTTATCGTTTTCTTGCTACATTTTAAAGGCATGCATTAGTGAATTCGTGTCTTGAGCCTTATTTTGACAATAGAATAACCATACTTTTTCAAAAAACGGTTTCCAGGTCTGGAAAATTAGTGTCTTTAAATTCCATACCTTTCCAGAGCTGCGCAAGAACCCTGAAATAAGATTAATCGTGCTGCCCGAGCTCACAGGCATTTTTATTATGACAAATCACCTCGGGAACAACCTGTCTGGCTTAAACTAGCCAATCCAATCTAGTACTGACAATGGCGGGATCTTGTCAAGCGGGGATTTCTTGGCTTTTCAGGACCAGTACTTCCTACTTATTACCGGTTTCAGTTTACGATGTGAACTACCTCCAGCTTCAATGTGCATGATGACACTACGATGAGCTGCCAGCCAACTTGGTATTCACAGACCAGATTTAAGGCAGATCTCTGCTAGAACCAAATATTGCGGAAATACGATAACTATGCAAAAAATGCACCAATAAAAAATAAAAACCCAACAACAAAAACCAACATTTAAGTAAGGACAATCTGAGCTGTGTGAATGCTGACATGACGAGTGGATCCACTGTGTGGAACAGTAATGATGCTCAACACTTTCCTCTATAAAGAAGAGCGGAGTCCGAGATTAGGTCTAAGACTGTAATACGAGATCTAACCTTCCAGTAATCTTTGTGTCATGCACTCTGTCTACTTATCTCTGCTCTTACGCTGTTACTCTCACGGACAACAAGGCATGACGTAAAGCACTGGAGGACAGAGAGGCAGAGTTCGAGCAACGCTGACTTTACCCAGACCTTATAATGTACATTATCTCCATCATGCTCATGCACAATTTCCAGGAAACAAAAGCTTGAATCTATTTAGAGCCCCGTTACTCGACGAGACCCTCCTGAGGCCAGAAGCGGCCGTTATTACCAGACGGAGCGCGAGGCCGTGAGGTGAGTAAATGGGACAGAGACACAGATGATGGGTGGATTGTGGGGTGGCACCACAGAGAGGAGAAAGGAGAAGGAGATGGAAGAGAGGAGGGAAACAATAGAGGGAGTATTGAAGAGAAGAGCAGAACCTGGTTGTGGGCCCGGGAGGTGGGGATGCTCTGCAGGCACCTGAGAGCACACAGGCTCTCTGCCACCGAGGAACAACCCAGCCAGAGAGAGCGAGGCAAAGAGCACTGCGTCAGAGAGAGAGAGAGAGAGAGAGAGAGAGAGAGAGAGAGAGAGAGAGAGAGAGAGAAGAGAAATGAGCCATGAAAGGGGAAGTGTTAAGGGGAAAAGAAAAAGGGGCAGTTAATAGTGAAGAGGAAGAGAGGGGACAGAACGTGGGTGTGTGATTTAGATGAAATTGTTGAGAAATGACAGGCAAGAGTGAGAAATAGAAAGAAAGAGAGGAGGAGAGGTAAAGTGAGAAGAGGAAGAAGTGAGAGAGTGGGGTAAGTGAGGGAAGAAAAAAATAAACAGTATTAGAGCAACATACAGTGAGCAAATACGAACACAAACACAACCCAAGACGCACACAAAACATTTAAGCATCAGGCCTACATTATGGAGTGGGTGGGGCTTTGAGAGAGGGCATAGCTCAGGACCACTCATTCCGCTTTTTATCTTAGTTAGTGTTCATGTTAACATTCACAGCAATACAGTACACACGACCCCACCCATAGTCAAAACGCACAATCAGGCACAGACGGACGGCAGCGTGTCTGAGCGGCTGTATTCGGACTGAACTGTGGATCACAAAAATACACACAGAGCCACTAGTTCAGCTGGTGATGAAACATGAATCTAGGAAGTAAGCAGGTCAACAGTGTGGTTATTTAGTATTTAAAAAGTGCTTGTGGGAAAGATAGGCGAATTCACAGTAGTGTAGACTGCATAACAGATTTAGTGCGACACATGGCATAGTTTGGTGCAGGTTAGCCCCTGTAGCAGGACTACGACGACACAATGCTAATACAATGAAACAACAATGCGACCCCAAGCAGAACCCCACACAGCACATACGCAGAGAACTGCGACCTGATGGCCACGCCAAATGATCACGCTACAAAAAAAAAACGCGGTACACACTAGGGCTGGGTGATATGACCATATAATATCGATTCGATATCATAAGAAATAACCTCACAATACACTTTTCCGAGAGGTATCGTCAGTACTCATATAGTGCTGACCAACTCCAGTGTTACGCACACGGACACACAGCTGATTCAATGTTAAAACCTATTTCTGAACCCAATTCCTCCTTTTCCTCGTCACACAAATCAATTTTGTCGATCTACATAACCAAAATTAAAACCGTGCGTTTTTCACATTTTATTTTTCATGTGGCACTTCTGTCTAGCTGCCATTCAGACAACCTAAAGAACGTGACACATTGTGCATCGTGGAAAAAGTCTTCAAGTGTCGGGATTTTCATTTGAAGCCCAAAACCCTTCCAGATAAAAGACGAAAGCGAAGACCTTATGATAAAGAAGAAGAAAAAACGAAGAAGAAAAGAAAGAATCGCCAATCGTTAACGAAATGACTGCAAATCTACGGGAGCTACCACAGCTTATGAAAACGTGTATTCAACCAGATAAAAAGCCCCGATGACGACAAAAAGGCCGCAAACAAACAAATCCGCTTCTTGACCTGGATTTTAAAAAAACGCCGACGTTCTCTGAAACACTACTCCAGAGTTTGACGTGTAGGCCTGCCCCCACCTGAGCAACGTCTTTACCACGGCCCACGTTTAGTGTAGCTGTTGCGGATGAACCTGGCTGGCCTGATGAGTAGAACTGTGCACCACCATCAGCGTGGAAGTGAAAGCCAGCAGCATTACGTTCGTAAACGACGTGCTCCGAGGATCTGCGTATAGAACGAGAACAACAGAGGGCCGAAAGCAGAGCCCTGTGGGACACCTTGTGATATTTTCCCACATCCTCCAGCCCTAGTTCACACGGCTAGTCGCCCCAAAAAGAAAAAGAAAAAGGATGGCAACACCATCAGTAATGACACCATCAAAACAGTAAATGCGATGCTAGCCATAAGCCGAGCTTGTGAGCATTAGAAAAACACAAAAACAACACTGGATAATGTGGATAATGGAAGGTGATTTAACAATATCCACTGTAACTGTTACTTGGTCTGGGACAGTCAACAGTTATTAGCTTCCTTCCCTTCCTCCCTCCTTCCCTTCCTCCCCTTCTTCCCTTCCTCCTGTGCAGAATGAAACAAAACCGAAAGCCAACGTCAGCATTTTCATTCACGCCAAGGCTACAAGGAGGAAATATTTTTGAACAGTTTAGCTCATTAGGCTAAATATCTAGCTACTTATCAGGCTAAGAAGATGACTGTTTAAACGGAGAGCCGTCTGGCCGACTACACGCCCGAACGGCGCAGCGACACCACCGCAAACGACCGGACGCTCCCTCGCCATTGCCGCTGGCTCCGTCCCAAACCACATACAACCGTAAACAGACAAGTAGTGGTCAAGTCAGTACGCCACCGATCATCGCCATGGCTACGGCCATGGAGTGAGCACTGTGGGGGTTTTTTTGGTACACTATTAGTCCTGATATGAGGTGATTTTGAACGCGGCCGTTTTCCATCAACAACAACAACAACAACAACAACAACAACTACGCAGTTATTTGGGCCGTTTACTCAAATGGGGTTTTTTTTTTTTTTTTTTACTCGTAGTAAATACTTTTTTTTTTTTCTT
>JAOUQW010000010.1:3822166-3832364 GCA_028565825.1 Olivaichthys viedmensis | reverse complement strand
TTAGCAGCGCGCGCGCGCGCGCCCCTCCACTGGCGCATCGCTCACGAAGCCAGGCTCACTGACGCGCCTCAGGTACGTTTTGTCATTCTGTAAGAAGCATTTGATTCCTAGGACAAAAATAAACCTAGAGTGATTTCTCCACGAGCAACGCTAGCTTTACACAGCTCCAAAGCAAAGCTAGGACTCGATCCAAATACGCTTTTGATTGAATTATGAAATCACTTCATGTCAATGCCCGAGATCCCCGAGCTAATGCGATGATCCATATGTTGAAAAACTGAAACAGATGAGACGAGACACTCATTTCAAACGGCAAAAAAGAGCAAAATGGACTAAAAAGTCTAAAATAAATAAATAATTATCACTAGGAATATGTGAAAACAAATGAAACCATGAGCTAAAGTAAGAAAATGTTAAAAACACCAAAAAATATAGCTTGGAGTCCAGAGGGTTAAACCAAAAGCAGTGGTAGGCTCAGCAGATCAGGCTCTGTGCTAGCGACCGGATGGCTGCAAGCTCAAATTCCTGCACCGTCAGACCTTCTGTTGGGACCTTCACAAGAACCCTTATACTTAAGCTGCACACTTTGCCTAAAAGTGTGTCAAAATACAAATACTGAAAAAAAGAATAGCCTAGAGAATACACATTACCCAATTAAGGCCAGAGAACACCAGCAGGTAGACTCGCAGGCCACTGCACTCACCTCCAATTCCTCCAAAGCCCTTGACAAACTGCGATCCCTCTTGACTTTTGTCTGTGACGATCTCCAGCGTGGCTCCAAACTTCTTGTAGCTATTAGCAAACCACTCCAGCAGCGGCATACACTCAATCAGCTCGTGCTCCTGCCCCGTCTGACGTACACGGATGATGTAGAAGAAAGACAAAATGTCTGTTTACTTGCAAACACTAATACAATTATTATAACGAGAAGAAGTAAAAATAGGGCTTTAAATGGCACAGTTTGTTTTTCCTCTTTTAAAAGGACATGGACATTTCCAAAAGCAAAGTTCAGTTTTTGTAGACAGGTACGGGCCTTCAAAACAAAATACGACCGTTTACACAGATCTACTTGGCCCAGGAATGAATGCACAACACACAGACGCACGGAGACGGAGACACCACACGCACGGAGACACACACAGACACACACACCTCCTTGTCTGTGAAGTGGGACTTGTCCTTTTCTTGCTCAGGTGTCAAATAAATGGTTTTCTCATCTGAAACAAATCAATCAAGAGTAAAGAAAATGATCCAAAATGAGGCAAATGTTTTATACAGTTTTACACATTAAAACAATTATGTTGAATAATATATTATCTTCAATGCTCAAGAAACTACCAAAATTGGCCTAGGAACATCACTACCCATTTACCCTCAGACAAATACAAGGGTTTATTGTACAACTGTACTCTAGTTTACCGTAGGTAACATGATGCACATAGCTAGGCCGCTAGTTAACTAGCTTGCATTTAGACACGAGTGGGATTTCAGTGCATGTGTCTCGGTTTGCAATTTATTTAACAGTAACCAAACCCGTCAAAATATATCAGAATTACGATTTTGTTCCAACATTAGCTAAGTTAGCTAGCTAACTACCTTAGCATGCAGGTTCTCTAGCTAAGAGTTTCCGGATACCACGTCATACTATAAAACAAACAAAAACAAACAAAATAATTATATATATAATTTGCATACTGGACGCATTTCGTCATATCATAAACTTTGGTCATTTGCAACACACTATCATTTTTATGGAAGTACTAAGAAAGTCTTCGTTAAAAAAAAAAGGTACAAATTTGACCCGAATAACAGTTTATATTATGGCGATCAGCTATCTGAGTTCAGGGGTAAAGAATTGTCCTACACTTCTTAACCCCTTTTTGCATCTTTTCATTTCGCTAGCTCAGCTGATGCATGTTTGACTGCACAGTTTACCACATACATGTACGAGTTAAACACTTTTTCCCCAATCAAGTAGGTCAGGATCAGGAATGCAGGCAAGAAACTCCACACACCTGACAGCTGACTGATACAGCCCTAACAGAACTGGCTCCACTCGCATTTACAACTCCGTCTGCTCCACTGCCCTTGACTCCTTTTCTCCTCACTGTAAACACGCGTCTCTGTGTAGCTATAAACTTTGTGTGTGGTCACATAACTTATGTATCTTGTAGAAAGAATCTTATTGTGTGTGTGTCTCTGCTGTTTTCTATTTGATGTACCCACAGGATGATCATCATGGTGTGTGTGTACCATTTTCCGCGCCGTTGAGCTCAGCCCCGTGTACTCGTAGGATGTATCTCATGGTGTCCAGGTTTTCGTAAACAATGAGGATCTCCACTGCTCCCATCTCCAGCGCCTTCAGCGTGTCCTCCACACCAAAGCAGTACTTCCCCGTGTCCTGGCTGATCTCATCAAAATAGCGACCTGTGGAACAGAGGGAGCGCTCAACTAGGGCTGCAACAATTACCCGACAAAACTGATGATGAAAAATCGCTTCCCCGGATTTGTCATCATGTCGTCTACTGAAAAAAAACAACAACGTTGCATTATGCAAAAATCACATTATTTCCCAAAACACTCAGCAAGATGTTTGATTCGTCACAGCGTGTACCTATTAGTTTCTTCTCTTGGATGAATTTGACATTGGAGAGGACCTCGGCCGATAGCTCAATGGCCTGGTTGAAACCATTCTCTCCTCCGTAAGAGATGTCCACCAGCTTCAGCACTTTTGCCTGTAACCTCTGCGACCAAACACAAACACAGACACACAAATTAGGCACGTTTCATGTGCGTCAGTACGATGCCTAACCTTTGCATACACTCTTAAGGCAGGAATGCCAAAACCTAGGCATTTGAATAGCATCATTCTTGTTAACAGCACACTGACCAGGTCAGTATTTTGACAGATGTAAATTGGGACCTTAAATTATAGTGCTTTGCTAGGGGGGAAAAAAAAGCTCTAGACTTAAAGGACGGTGATTAAAAGTTTTAAACAGATGGTGGCAGGGAGTTCCATCGCTTGGCCATGTGTAGGGGGCAGTACAGAATGTAGATACTAAAGCTGCATGGGAATAGGAACAGCTGTAATACTATGATTATCCGTGGGCATGTGGACCCAAAAAAAAGAAAAAATTAAATAAAAATTCCTGTGACAACGGGACGGGATGGGCTTTACAGTGTTCCCATGAAATGTTAATAAAATATGTATTAACACCATGGTAACAAATAAATCCAAAATCCAAGAATTAGCGTAATGCTAATATTATGCTAGCCGCATTTACAGTAAGCCAAATCCACAATACAACTTCAGCTTTGTAAGGAAAGGGTAAAGCTCTGCGAGTCACGTGTTTAGATGACGATAGTGAGGCTGGGGCATACAATACGACATCCCAGAAAGCAGCTGGAGGGTTTGGCCACCTCCACCAGCCCTACTGAGGTTTATTAAGACAGGAGAAAAGTAAGGTGAACAGTATTTAGGGTTTGCAGTCACATTGGAGAGGAAAAGACATGCTGAGGTAATGTTGGTGGCCTCATTATGACCTGCCAACCCTTTTCCGCTTCCACGCAGGATTCAACTCTATAGAGCGAAAAATCTAACTTGACCAGGAGGAGATAAAGGACAAACTTAGATTCTCCAAGTACAGGACAGCTGATAGTCTATCAGGATAAAGAGTAGGGAGAGAATGTTTAGGAAGGTCAGAGTGGATAATACATCACGCAGCACAAATGATCTATTGATCTGATACCGAGTAAAGAAATGACCGTACAGGCCACGTCTCTGGGAGCGACGATATCGGAACAGGAAGGGGAATGACTTCTGTAGTCAAGTGTCTGTTCCCACCATCCGATTATGAAAAAGTCCAGCAAAACTAATTAGATCGAAGCTGTGACCTTCTTATTGGGCTTTGGATAAGTGAAATCAGAAAGGCCAATGGAGAGAGAGCGATGAAAAGCAAAAAACCAAAACCAAAGTGAGCACCACCTTTATACTCTCAGCAAACAAAAACTGAGAATGTCAAGACTGTTAATCTCTTGGATTAGTTACAATAGCACTATATACACACACAAGCCAGTAACACAAGCCAAGAAGAAATAATGCCAATTGAGAGGCACTGAAAGAGGTATAATTAGTGTGGAGTTTTGCACAGGATGCAGAAAACTACTAAGATCTGGAACTAAGGTCACTCAATGAGCAAAGATGTTTGCCAAGATATGCATGCATGAAATATTTGCTTCAAATAGTGTTTTTCCACTGCACATTTAAAAACAAACCAACAAGAACTGGCCCATACAGGAACCAACAGAACTTTTATATCATCTAATCTAATTCCTTTTCCACCAACTTTAGAGATGACTGGAACTGCCATAGTGACAATAAAAGCGACCGCATCACTACAGAGCACAACGACGCCATTGTTAAGTTCAACACTGGAGAACCTGTGTTTGGATGAACACTGTTCCTTTGTCTGATCGGCCGTTTGGTTAACCAGCTTATATTGGCTGGTTATATATAAATTTGACGAAAAGGCTTGACGAAGGGTTTTTAAATTTCGTAAAATCGGTAACAAGACGAGAAGTCCACACTGTGACGAAATTAAAATTATTTTAACTGTAACAGATTGTTGACAAATATCACAAAACGAATGGGAACACTGAAAGGATGTCACAAAGGATGGCATTTCCATTCCTTTGTGCTGCAAAAACAGCGTTTGTATTCGGTATGTGTGCACATGTGCAGTGAATTGTTGAATGAACACCCTTAGCTCCTGTTGGTACCAGTCTTAAACAGCTACCAAATTTTTTTTCCCCATTTCCAGGACAATGGAAAAAAACACGCAGTTCTGGTTTTCTGGTGCCAAAAGTACTTTGTGCAGTGGAAAACAGGTCCAAAAAGAGTAAAGATTGAATCAAACTCGGTGTGCATAATTGAAAACTGTTTGCAATCGTACCGGGTCGAACATGTCGGACTGGCTGAGTTCAGTCTTGAAGTCTGCTGAACCAGCTAACACCAGGCCAGCTACGTTGACTTTATCATTGGACACAAAGAGCTGCACCGCTGTCTCAGCCACCTTACGCACGTAGTTGTGCCTCTTCTCCATCCTCAATCGTGCAAAACGCAACGCAGACTGCCCTCCTCGACCTGACAGGGAGAAGAAGAATCAGTTTCGCCCTCCTGCACCACAAGGTTTTACTGTTCAGAGTGAATGTACGAGCTCCAACACAGGGCAGGGGATGACAGTGAAACTGTAGTAAGCTGTCAGACCAATTACCATTCAGCTCTGCAGAGCTACTGTATAGGTGTGTGAAAGTGTTTAGTACCGTGTTTTTTGGGTAGGTCCACTGTGAATTTGTGCAGCACTTCTCTGGTGTTGCCCTGTAAGGTCCCGAATAACGCACCGCTTCCATCAATCACAATAAAGCCAAACTTGCTGTCGTCTGACAACAACGCCGTCAGAGCCTAAAGCAGGGAAGGAGAGAGAGAGAAATAACAGTGAGATGACTGTGTCAAACTCAAACAATTGTGTATACTGGCAAAACACTCAAAACGCAGGTAGGCAAACGGATAAGGGCAGGGGGGGGGGGGAAACCTGCAGGGCCGGTAACGGCTCAACAAAGCAGTTATACTTTAACACAACCATGGAAAAGGCCCAAGCCAAACGATCTCACACACACACAGGCATAAGCAAGGCTGTGAAAGTTCTTTAAAAATTGAATTTGAATTATTTAAAAAGATTCAAGCATTTGAACAAATGAGCCAAACTTTATACTATCGCAGACAGAACATTAGCAGTACCACTACACTATGCATTCGTATATAGCACCACAGATTTGCAAAGAAAAGAAAAGAAAATCGAGCGAGGCAAAATCATTTAAACACAATCTTTAAATTAGTCTTTTTATTCACAGTAATATTTGTGTTGCTGATATTCAGCTGGATTTTACTTTTCTTACGCTACTTGGAGTCTACATGAACATCCACCTTCAACACACATTCACGCAGGGGTCTCTCTTTTTATGTAAGCCCCTCCAACACACCTAGGCCAGATCGCACATGGCTTTCTATTCACTATATACATTTACTACATAGGGTAGTATAGACCCATGTAATGTACTACACGCCCATCGGAATGGCATTTGAGATTCAGCTAATTTTTCAGCTAGGAAAAATTGAGACTCCAATACGTGCTTGTTACATGTAATACCTCTTTAAGGACATGTATACGGTGTTCATTTTTTTGTATTCAATTTTAAAAAATTGATACATGATTATAATATGTTCAAATAAATTATGCCATAAATGTCATGCATTTATTCAGACCCATTTTCCTACATCAGGAAACCCCCATGTGTCATTCAGACAAAGTTTAAGAAAACGCGTTTCGATAGACTCACGGTCGGCGACTAAAAGAAGAAAACATGAAATCGTAAACATTCGAAAGGCGGACGCTTTGCTTTCGAATAATTAAGCCATGTGAAAATTCGAACAGTGACGTTTGTTCCGACAGCCTGGTTTTAAGGCTCGTTTCTCAGCGGAAAAATCTATACTGAAATAAGCTGTATTCAATAGGTTCCTAACATGGACAGTTAGCAAGCACACAGGCTGTGTGAACTACCACAGCCTCTGACTGAGGAGGGTGAACTCCAGTGCGGGTGTTAACAGATAACCGCATGGGGAGCAGAAGGCATTATCTTATGATAAGATTTGGGAGTCATCTAGCAGCTTAGGCTTTTGTGCAAAACGTTCTTTTAACGTGGGTGGAAATGGTTGCTAATAATCTGAATTCATCGAATTAGTACAGAGTGATGTCAGTGGTGTGTTTGAACAATAAAGCAAGACAAACCACAGGCATCTTGTGTGATACAGAGTTGAAAATAGATACCACTAAATTCAAATTAAACAAATTACTTCTCTCGTGTTTAAGCAGATTGCCTGCACCTTTTTAGGGTTTAACGTGCCTCTGCTTTTCTGCACACTAATACTGCGATTAGAAATGATTGTCAATTGGGTAATAAGCATTTATTTTATGAGCTATCTGCAACTAATCAATAAGGTTGATTAGATCTGGGTTTGTTTTTTAAAACTATATATTATTAGTGCTATCTGGATTCCTTTTCTATTAACAGCAATGACATGTCACATAAAACAGGTAACCTGCTGGGTTGCAGAAGCACATTACTGCTAGAAGTTGGACTTGCTCATCATATTCATGTGATTTACATAAGCACACAATTCTGAACTCAAACCGGTTGAGTTTTGCTGAAAGAGCACTATTTAAAAAATAATAATAATCCTCGCACAGAAGTACATACCGCTTCACACAGGCGGTCTCAACCCCTCACTCACAAACACTGCATCTTTAAACAGACCCAAACCCGAACTACTGCCCCACTTACCTCAGTGTGAAATTTGTTGTCACAGAGATAGAGCGAGGTATTGATGGGTTTGAAAGGCTCAAAGTCAATGTTGACTTTTTTCTCTTTGCCTTCTTCAGTCACAATGGTCCCACAGTAGACTACCAGACCATTTGGTGGCACTGCAAAAAAGAAAAGGCAAGCAGAAGCACAAGTTAATGAAAGAAGTCATATTTAAACCTAATGTTAAGGTTTAAAACAACATACATCACTGAACTAAGCTCAGAATAAGCTGGTTCGAGTGTGCAATAAAGATATAAATGTAACCTTGTGGAGATACATTTGAAACAATATTAACAAAGCGATGTGCATGAAATATACTTTAGCTGTCATACACGCTCACAAGGAAACACGGCCAATTCCATGCGCCGATCACGACTACACGTCCGCTTGCACCAAATCATCACTTAACATCGGATAAGTTCATATTATTTTACAATTTCCTCCCACAAGTACGGTGTCTTAAAATGTCAAGCTACATGTATATTGAAACAGGCAGCAGAGCCGGTCTGAACAAACTAAAATACACACCCTTGTTGTAGAGTTTGAGTCTCTGCTGTACCGAGGTGATGGCTCCCAGCACAGACAGTCTGTTGACTCTGCTTTTGATGTTGGAGGCTGTGCCAAACTCGTCAGCCAGCATCTTGGCCACTCGTGAGATCTGATCTTTAGGAGGGATGATCAGCGAAATCATACTGGTCCCGTTACTGAGAGAGAGAAAGAGAAACAGACAGTCTTAATACAGACAGGCGGCAACCAGGAAAATAAGTTTGCCATGTTTGACTCCCTAACCACCTCCACTGCGAGCACAGCGTGGCTAAAGCTGGCCAACCCCTGCCTAAAATCTCAGCCTTCACATCCTTACACACACCTGACCAAGCAGATCTTATAAAACTGACAAATGTACAAATTGTACCATACACAAGTTCTTGACACAAACTATAAACTAACACTGTAACTTATTCACTAAGTGTTAACTTGTTTCCAGTATTACATGCTATACATTACTCCACATTAGACTTTTCTGAGACATTATGGGTACCGTCAGTACTCGTCGGGTACTTTTTAATAACACTGCAAATGTGGTAGAGACCAGGTTAAAAATGCTATAAATATGTATTTTTTTGTAAACATGGAATACATTTTTTTTTTTTACTTGCTTTCTGATAATGTGTAGTATCGTGATCTATTTCCCCCCCCATTTCGCCCAGCCTTAGTTGGGAGTAGACAAAACTTGGTCACCAGGGCTGAAATGTAGAAGCCGGACATGGAAAACAATCATAGCTGTAGTATTCTGGCCACACGGGTTGTAGCCGGTGAAGCCATAACAGACAAGCACCACCACTCTGCCAGAAACCCAAACACACAAACATTATTACTAATTGCAGTGATTCACTCAAATGTTTTATTTAGCATTTTGTGTTAAGTAGCGATGCAACATTTTTCTAGCAAGAAGGTAATGCACTGTATCATTTCGCAGGCACATTGAGGCATGTCACTACGTCTAACGTAACGATCAGGTGGCCAAACTGAGTGTGCGTCTGATTGAACCTTATAACAATAGCTTCAGCAAAGTGAGACGACTCCAAGCCGTGGACAATACAGTAAAACAACAGGAGATCTGATCAAATCTCTTTGATAAGAGGGGGAAAAACAGGCTACGCCAAAAGGAAGAAAACAATCCCAGATTTAAACAGTGCCTTCAAATTCTTTGCTCAAGCTGAAACGCAACCTACCCCAAAAAAAACAAGAAACAACACTACAAGAACATCTTGGACGAGACGGAGTCATTGGTATCCAAAAATAATAATAATAATAATAATAATTCAACCTACAAGAGCATAATTTTTCACTTTATTGACAAACTCAGCCAAGCACGTGGTTTCAGTGTTGGGACAAAGTGTTTGGAGCCAGGCCTTTATGAAGGACAGATACATGTAAGCAACTTTAAGATGTTTTGAAATTGCGAGGTGAGACTATGGCAGACACGTGAGAAAGAAAGCTCTCTTATTCTTTTTTTTTTAAATCATAATAATTTTCAACAAAAGAATATTTGGCTCAGTAAAAGAGATTTAATCCTCTAAATCTCAAGTTTTTTTTTCCTATAATGGCACCGACATGTTTAGACAGTGGCTCAGCTCAGCTTTTGCTACAAAAGAACACGGGCACCAAAGACAACGTTATTCACACACACGCCTGAGCATGGACAAACTGGAGCACTTCACCAAACGACGGAGAAGGCAAGGTGCGTTTACTTTTAGAGAGAACAGTAAGCAGATATGTGCCAACACATGCAAGGTCGGTTCGAAACGAACGCCATTTCTTCCCTGTGCTCTTGAACGCAAATGCCCAATATCCATGTTGACTAACTTTCTGAAGGCACAAGATAAACCATCTAGGTGTTCTGTTGTTTTCCCGGGGGAAAGTATTATGACGTGAATCCGCCACAATATCCCATGTTACCCACACAAAAAGGGCAAACCCGCATACACACACAGGCTGTCCTTGAATGAAGGACTGAAGTGTGTTGTGTCCTCAGCCCATAACTACCTGCCAAAAGGAGGGAGGGAGAGTGAAGTGTGCAGTGAGGGAAGCGTGCAGTGAGTGAAGCGTGCAGTGGAAGCGTGCAGTGGAAGTGTGCAGTGAGTGAAGCTTCTAGTGGAAGCGTGCAGTGAGTGAAGCGTGCAGTGGAAGTGTGCAGTGGAAGCGTGCAGTGAGTGAAGCTTCTAGTGGAAGCGTGCAGTGAGTGAAGCTTCTAGTGGAAGCGTGCAGTGAGTGAAGC
>JAOUQW010000010.1:3790658-3801567 GCA_028565825.1 Olivaichthys viedmensis | reverse complement strand
AAGGGCCCAACAGTGGCAGCTTGGTGGAGCTGAGGCTTGAACCCATGACCTTCTGATCAGTAGCCCAGTGCCCTAACTACTAAGCCACCACTGCCCCAATTTATCAATTGTTACACATTCCTGTCTTACCCTCTCCTGTCTTTCTCTCCTGTCTTTCTCTCCTGTCTTTCTCTCTTCAGCTCTGCTATTCAGTCTTACTCTCTCCACCCTTCTTTTCTTCTCTTTGGCATTCCTCTCTCCCCTCTTCACCTCTCCTTTCCTCCTATCATTGTCTTCACATGTTAAAATAAGAGTTAAAAGAGCAAGAACTCTTTCATTTCAGATAACGAGATTTCTGTTGCTCTTTTTGTTCCCCAAAGTTAAACAGAAATGAATCATTTTATATCCTTCCTCAGGACTGTGTTGGGAAATACACACACACACACACACACACACACACACACGTACACACACACACACACACACACACACACACACGTAGTAGAGAGTAATAAAAAGATAAATCTGAAATGAAAGAGAGGGGAATTGGCTTCTTAATGATCCACTGTAAGACAGAGATGCAGATAAAACCATCAGATGTGAAAAGAAGTTGCATTAAAAAGATTAAAGGCTATAATAATACACCCTTTACTTCATTAATACATTCATGTGCAATGTGTTTTAATAGAAATAAATGTTGGCTTGGGATATGGGCATAACAGGAGCAGACAATGAGAGAGAAGAAGCTGAACAGGAAAACAAGGAGGTGAGCACCTGTAAGACAGACTCATGAAAGAGCATGTCTGAAAACTACTTCACTCACAAGTGTTCTGAAGCCTCAAGCACTAATGAAGTCTATATATCTGCTCTCATTAAAGCACAGACGGCTGAGAGTGTGGGGACTTTGTCCTAGATTTGTCTTCCCCGAGAGGAACGTGACGTCAGTCTCAGGAGATGCTTTCATGAGAACACAGAGATGCAGTAGCACTGTATGTTGGCAAAATCTATAATAAGAGCTAAACCTTTAATTATCAAAAAGGAACAGCACAGGATTCATCTTTACAGTAGAAAAGACACAAGTGTTAAATACTGGCAAAATTTGATCATGTTATTAACTGGGATGTCAATGCTGAACATAAAAGACTCGGTTCAGCCAAACTGTAGACTTGTTGCCAATAATAATAAGAAAATATGTAGGTTGGCAGGGTATTTACCATTGGACAATTTTGGACACATGGGGACATGGGAGTTTTATAGATTTTGACATTTTCTAATGAAGGTAAAGGTGTAGAGATGATTCCAGGCCATTTTTAGTAGTTTCCTAGGAGAAAAAATACAAAATTATGAAGTGACACGTTTAGGGTACTTTAAACTATATGAAGTTTTGGTATATACATTACTGAGGAGAATCTAACGTCATTGATGTGACGAGGTTGAAACAGTCCTTTAATTAGAAATCTCACAGCTGCATGGTTAATTATTATATAAAACATCTGAAGTAGAAATTAAGAATACATTTAGAGGGAAATAATTCCCTCTGGCCTGAACCTAATATTAGCATTATTGATGACATTAATTAAAAGAATATGGGTCTCAAGATCCCTCTGTTGTAGTATGTGTGGGTGAAACATGCTGTTCTGTGTGTGGGAGTACACTCCATTCTCAATGCAAGAAAAAAAAAGAAGAAATTCACCTAATTTAATTGGCTGTGCTCTAAAACTTATGCTATGCTCTGCTCTGCTCGTCTGTTCTTCAACACTCTATGGGTGAGCAAAGAAAAACATCAAATTGGTTCAAATTAAGTGTCTGCCCAGTCACTGCTATAGAATCAATAACTCTGCAACTCTGATTGTTCTTTCTGTCAATACCTGAGCACCTAATGGTCCTTTAGCACCAAGCAGAGAGTGTAGATTTAGGTTTCTATTATGTTCAATAGAAACCTAGTCAAATAAATGGATTTGTGTCAGTTTGGTATTTAATTGGACAGAGCTAATTAAAGTTTCTCACAGTTAGAGGGGAAACTACACGAAACCATCCACTCCTTTTCCAAAAATGTTTACTTAGGTGAACAGGTCAGAGTGACTACTGCGCTCAGGTGCATGGTGAAGCGACATTTCATACACACACACAGAAGTGAGCAGGAGATTATCTTGTATCTGTGTGTGTAAGTGTTTCTTCTCTGATCCATTTTGGAGTTGGTGAGAGATCAGGGCTGGATCCATTCAAACCTCTCTGTTCCTCAACCTGACATGACACACACACACACACACTATGCCATCCAAGATGTAGTAATTCCCTCATGTTTCCTGTCTACATCTCATCCTCTATCCCTCCATCTATTCATCTTTCTCTAACCATATTTCTTTCTTCCAGTTGTTGACTAAACCAATATGCTGTTTCTTATAGAAAGGTGCAGCTTTTAAAATGTCAGCTATATCCTGACATTTGCCTGCTTGTTCCCATTTATTTTTCTTGCAGCATACACACACACACAGAAAATACACAGAAATGCGCACACACCAGGAGACCTTCATATACTGTGGAAACATACAGACACATTGACTCTTCTGTATGTTCTACTATGGAGTGTGTGTCTCTTGTCTCAACCTGTTCTAAAGGTTACTCCAAGAACACAGTGTCCAGTTAATGATATAACGGCCAATTTAGCCCCAGGACAGTAACGAGGCCTTATCCACAGTCAAACACTCATCGATTTATTCCTCTGCTGCCCTGAATTCTACCTGAATTCTACCCCCCCACACACACACTAATAATGGCCCCTAGAGATAAGAGCAGGAAGGAAACGGACAGTGAATGAGGAAGACTGAGATAAGCATTAGCATGCAGCAAGGTTAAAGGGCGATAATGCAGTCTGAGACACAAGTGTTTAATGGTGGCGAGACGATAACAATGAGCTTAAGGTGAGGATTCACCGGGACTGTGGACTCTGAGTTTACGCTTAGTTTTCTGAAGGTTTTATGGCAGTAAGGAATTTTGCATTGAAATGTACACGACCTGAAATAAAGATTCTACTTGGTCAAGTCAGTTTTGTGGATTTAGTGCAGTGTGGGCAATGTGCTGATACAGCAGAGTATACTAGATCTCAGTCAAGGCAGGAACAGATTGGACAGTTCAATCATTCAATACAGGGGCATAATGATAACATGGTACTAAGGTATTTATATAGTGGAATTGATAGCAGAAGCATTGAGTTGTAGTGTTGCTTTAAAGGTTTAAGGTATAAGACACACACCCTAAATTCTGTCTGCTTCATTAAAAAAATCAGTATATACGTTGCTTTGCTGTATATGTCACGTTTTATTGTACAATAATGTCTGTAAAACAACACTTCACTTCACAGAAATACTTTTGTTTCTGTCCTATTTATTTAGTGTTGCCTTAGTTAGGCACTGTATTGCTTCCTGAGCTGAAGCCTTTGCTATAATCTTCATCTTAATCTCTGTCAAACCTTATGAAGAAGTCATTATATGGCATTTTTTTCAAAGCTGAAATCTTGTCATTCACTTCATAAGAAGCTTTTGCTTGTCCAATCATTGCTGTAATTTACACTAGCGTGGCTAAGGGATTTTCAATGTTACATTTGCGCAAAGCTAGTAGTGGTGGCAATTTACCCCATGGTGTGCAAACTACTGTAACTGCTGGAGTAGCACACTACTGTAAAAACACGAACAAATGGGAATGTTACAATTAGGCTAATGCAGAAATCCTAACATACTTCACTTCACTGCACAAGTAGCAGCACCAGCTAGAGGGCAAACACGTCGTACACTCAAGAAATCAGTGTTATCAGGCTAATAATGCTAAATTTAGCATCAGCAATTCACATTTGTAGAGTAGTAAAATAGAATTTATTGTCAGTATTTAATTGTGCTACAAGCTCTGTGTGTGTGTGTGTTTGTGTGTAGAGGAATGGTTTGTAATCCAGGAATCAGAGGACAGGATTATAGAGTCTATTCTCCTTATCTCTGAGCGTTCATCTCAGGGGCACACACACACACGCACACACACATTGGGTAAATAACACCACATGCTCGCTCATAGTAATCACTGATTGCTGACTCCACTGCCCTTGTTTGTGTGTGTTCGTGTGCCCGGTGCATCACACATTCTCTTATATTAATCTAATCGTTGACTCCACTGCCCTTGTGTGCGTGTGTGTGCGTGTGTGTGTGTGGTGCCAGTGACCTACAGCAGGAGCATATTGTGAGGTGTAATGAGAGTGTCAGGCTCACATGCTCACTCAGTTGCCCCTGTACTGCTATCTGCTGCTCAATGCCGACTCAGCAACACACACTTCAAATCAGTGTCGCCAGATTGATGTGATGATTTCCAGCCCAATAAGTTTTCAACATCTGTAAAAACACACCAGATACTCCCAAAACACACCAGATACTCCCCAAACACAAAATAAACTGTCTAAATACACCCTGAACTGTCCAAATGATCCCCACCACAAAAGCACTACTATGTGGCCAAATGCACCAGAAACTGTCTAAATGCAAAACCAGCTCAAGTGCACCAAATCCTGTGCAAAAGCCCCCAAAACAGACCAGATGCACCCAAACCTGCCCAAACGAATCAGAAACTGCCCAAATGCACCACTCTCAGATCTCACTCTCACTGCAAGAACTCTCAGAATGCACGAAAAACCACCCAAACTTTATTAGTTTCCCTCAGCCGGCCATGTCAATGGCTTTAGATCAGAATCACATTCCCATTTTTTCCTATGGGTTCTTCTATTTTCCCCACTTTCATTGAAAGCAAGAAGCCAGGCTAAGGAGTAACACTAAGCTGTCACTACCACTACACTGGCGACGAATGCCATGGCGACGACCGCCACATGCGCAAACACGCGTTTTTGTTTTGATTTGTTCCCCGTCACGTGTAGTATGTTAAATGTTCCCAGCTGTTCCTCGTCTGTCTCCCCTTGATTTCTAAGTGTTTAAATACCCGCTTGTTTCCGTCCTGTGTTGTCTTCCGTTTTGTGTGTCACCACGCCTGTCGCGGCGTGTATTGATTTGTGTGTAAACCAGTGTTAGTGTATCTTTAAAATAAATATGTTTAATGTTCTGAGCGGCTTCGCGCTTGTGTCCGCACTCCCGTGCACCCACATCGTGACATACACTGTGAGGCTGAGATTGTTCACAACAGTTGCTTCAAGTGGGCGTGGCTAAGTGTACCTTCTGTCAATAGAAGTGAATGAAATGTCCGTCAGTCTATGTTTTGATTAATGACTGTTTGCAGAGAAAATAGTCTATTTCATTTGAACGGAAAAGCATAGCAGTTTGTGAATGTTATATTTTTTAGAGCCCTTCCAAAATTGTCATCCCGCCCAAGTACATTTTATTTCTGCACAATAGAAATAGTGCAGAGGAGGTGAAGCAGAGAGCCAGAGAGGGAGAAAGAGAACTGCTGGTGTTGCATTTTGGTTTCACAATCTAAATGTGATTTTTTTTTCTGCTGAGTCATTAACTCTGATTTCAGAAGGTTGAAGGCAATTTTCTGTGTGTGTGTGTGTGTGTGTGTGTTGGACTGTGGCTAAAATCTATGTGTGCTTAAGTGGGATAATTTGATTAATAGGCCTTTGATAGAGTGTTCAATGAAACACTGTATTGCTCCCCTTCTCTCTCTCTCTCTCCCTCATTCTCTCTCTTTCTTTCTCTCGCATTCCTTCTCTATTACTCACACACATCTAAATAATTAGAGGCTATTTAAAATGTTTTGCTTGTAATGTTAGAAAAATGTCAAGTTTATTTAACACTTCAAATTTGATCATATTAAAACACACTAATTATAAATCAACATAGTTTTCCCCCAAAGTGAAATCCTACTGCACACACGTGCGAGTCTAATAACAGAGACGTGAACACTCATCTGTTGAAGAGACGGGTATCTGTGAGAGACAGAGATCTGTAGGAAACAGGGATTTGTGAGAGTCAGGGGTCTGTGAGTGACAGAATGCGAAGATTAGGTTCTGATGTGACTGAATGCTGTATTAAAGCTGCCTTGTGTAACGCAGGTGAAGCAGGTACACACTCACAGAGTTCTGATGCTGTCAGCTGCACTGTAACAGATTTGATGATGAAATGCTTGTGGAACTAAAGCGTTTGGTGTTGAAAGCTGCGGGTTAAAGTCCACACGGCTGGACAAGGTGCCCTCTTTTAATTCTTTAGTTGATGTTGGTGTTTTCTTACATTTGTCTCCTCCAGTGTTGTGTTTTTGTTCTTCAGAACACAGTTGTGTGTGCTAATGTGCAGAAAAAAAACCTACTTCAGTTTTCTGAGCAATCTCAATCTTATGACTGTAATGGTTTAAAACAGTTTAACATGTGTTCCTGCATTCTGTTCTTCCACAAGTCTGTAGATAAAGAATAAGCCTGTTTTCACACTAGCTGTGTTTTCCTCAAACTCCAATGCATTCTTTACATGTGACTCCATGGGAAGCGGTCAGAATGCCGGCAATTTTAAAACCGCTAACTTCAGTATTTTCTTTGTCAAAAATGTAAAAAAAAAAAAATCAGAAGAGCACTGAGGCACTCAAGAGTTTTTTTTTTTTATCACCGGTCAATTGGGTTGCAGTTCAGGGGGCATGTGTAAACAACCAAGTTGGAGGGTAAAGTGCTAGAGGGGAAAGTAATCTTGTTAGTGAATATAAGGAGTTTTACAATATGTTGAATCAGAGATATTTCACAAAGAAGCAGTTTGAGACCAAATCGGAAGATTACTGGGCATATCTGTCTTTAATCATGACATGGTTTCTGCTGTTCGGTGGACATAATTAGCCAGCTAACTTTTTTTTTCATATCAGCACAAAATGCGCTCCAGACAGCACTTTTTTCTATATAAAAAATGTCTAGTGGAAATGCAGCCTAAGGCTTAGTCATACTAGCTTTGTATTGGAATGCAATCAGCGGTTTCGCATTGCAGGCTTCATATAGCAGTGTAGAAGGTATAAAATAGAGGAATACCTAATTTTAGCAGTGTGCAGGCGTGACATTTTATATAATACTCTCCGACCTGACTATACATTATTCCATAAAACAAGGGCGGAATGATGTGCAGTCAGTCGGCAGACTGGGTTAGGTGTAACTATCTTTTACTTTTGTATTTTTGATTTGCTAGAAAAGAAGCAACGAAGCAAAGAACAAACTGGAAATGTACAAAAGTTTGAATCTCAACAATGCCAGAGTCCTCTGTGGCTGGGTGTCCAAGACCTTGTGCATACAGTATAGGGCAGTTACCACGCTTCTCCAGTGATGTTACATGAGCAGCAATTGGAAAAGATGCGAGGGCTGGCTTCATGTGTTTTGGAGTAAGCCCAGATTGGTGGGTGTAATGCAATAGAGAATAACTAGCTAGCGGGGTGGGAATTGGCAGCAATAAACTTGGACTAAAATTGGATAAAATTATAATAAAGATCAGATGCATACAGATTCTGGACAGAAAGACATACACATTAATGGACAGACAGATACAGAGAATAATCAGGCCAACGTCTCCTGCCATAACAAATGCTTTGCATATAGAATAGAATTCTTCATGTGATGTGACTTGGCTGCAAACCAACACAGTTTTAACTTACACTGAGTTCTCGCTCTGTAAAATCACAAACAACAGTGGACTACCCAAATCAGGTGTGTGTATGTGTCTGTGTGTATGTGAGGGTTGATTGGTGTTAAATTGATTTTCTTTGTGTAGTCCTGTCAATTTGCAAGAGACACTTGAAAAACAAGCAATGTGCAAGCCCACACCTGAAATAAAGCACCATATCAATCCAGGAAAGCCTCACTGCTCACTTTACAGAGAGAGAGAAGGGCTATGTGAAGCTATATACAGTAGATGCTGATTGCTTTGGATGGTCACACACACACACACACACACACACACACACACACACACACATACACACACACACAGACGCTCCAGGGGAGATCAGATTGAACTGATATTGGGGAAATTGGTTTAGGGTTTGTTCTATTTGTTTGGTGGTGGACATCTGGCTCTCAGCACAGCAAGACTCAACTGAGACACACAAAAAAAAGACAGCTGAGGATGGAGAGCGAGAGTAAGAAGGAGAACAGTGTGGCATAGGAAGACACAAAGATTAGTGGCTGTGCAGAGGGACTGGTTCTGACTTCTCAAATATTTATCGGGATCAGCTTGTGTCCACATTTCCCATTTAGGTTTCTAATAATTAGTTGTTCCTTCTTAGTTGCCCTGTAGTTTTCCATCATACCTTAATCATGTTAAACCTTTTGTAAAACCTGGCACGCTGTCGTTAGCCCCATGGTCGACATGTGAGAGAGTGGATACAAGTAAAGTAAAGCGGTGGCTGGATTCAGGCAAGTAAAATGTCATGCAACCAAAGGAAAATTCAGATGATTAGAAATCCGTTGACATGGTGCACAGAGACATTGCATACAGGAGGTAACATTAACTAGCATACTGTTAATGATAATTAGCTAGATTGATAGCATGATTGTAAGTAGGTTAACATTGACATGCTTGTAGCCAATTGGTGTGTCTGACTTGATTAAATTAAATGTATAATTTAAGTAAAGGGGCCCTCTGGCTAAAATGTATTCATACATGCTGTTGTTTTATCTGTGATTTCATAGTGAAACAGTGCAAAACCGTAAACTTGATGTATATGCCTAGCCTATATGCCTTATGTATATTCCAACGCTGTGACAAATGTCCATAGGCAGCCGGTACTGCACCAGAGTGAGCTAAACCATGGGCTAGATTCCCTGGAGTGAGGCTGAGCCAATTGTGTCTTATGAAGAGAATCTTGGACAATGGTGCTGTCGGGATTGAGGCATCTTTGCGCCATGCCAGTGACCATACAAATACTACTATTATAGTAGTAGTGAGCATTTGTGCACATTTGTGCACACGTTTGGGTCAGAGGCAATGGTTCTGTTGGTTCAGTTTGGCTTATCTGCAGTGGTTCTGATGGTTGTTTGGCTTATCAGCATTGGTTCTAATGGTTCACTTTGGTTGATCAGCAGTGCTTCTGATGTTTCTGTTTGAGACATCTGCAGTGGTTCTGATGGTTCCTTTTGGTTGATCAGCAGTGGTTCTGATGGTTCTTTTTGAATAATCAGCAGTAGTTCTTACATTTTTGTTTGAGACATCTGCAGTGGTTCTGATGGTTCTTTTTGGTTGATCAGTAGTGGTTCTGATGGTTCTGTTTGAATAATCAGCAGTAGTTCTGTCACGGTGTGGGTGCGTGGAAGTGCGGACACATGCGCTTTGCACATATAACATATTTAATATCGATAACAAAACCGGGTTTAAACAAACAAAACTAGACGCCGCAACAGGCGTGATCAACACACAAACATCGAAAGACAACACAGGACGGAAACAAGCGGGTATTTAAACACTTAGTAATTAAGGGGAGACGGACGAGGAACAACTGGGAACATTTAACATAACTCACGTGACAAGGACAACTAAACATAAACGCCTGGCGGCCGTCGCCATGGCGGCCGTCGCCATGGCGACCGCCACGCTATGTCCCGCGCACAGCAATTCTATATTCATGGAATTCTGTTGTAAAGAAGTACACCATAAAGCAGATAGGTGAAGAGTAGGTTGATCCACTGTGTGGGTACCCAGACTGTCAATCACTTCTTCAACCCCATGTACCCCATGGCAGCCTGGTGTGATGAGACGGAAGAGGAGGAAGGTGAAATAATAAAATGAAACCATGATCAAAGAGATACGACTTAGCAATAGTTCATAAAGAGGACATCCTTACAGGACACAAGTCAGGAGTCAAGTCAGGCAAGGACAGCCGACACCTTTCTGTGAAAAAACAAAAAAACAAAAAAAAAGAAATCACACTCTTACATGGCAAAACAACATTGCACATAGATGTGGAAACCTGAACTTTTATGAATGTTATTATAATTTAAAAAAATCAGATATATAATAGTACCACTACATAACCATTCTACTCACTACCCTTGGCTTTGTTTCTCGAAAAGTATAGTAGTGTTCATATCTTAAAACGTAAGTGATACTGGGTTTTTTGGGCACTTTGGGAAAACCAGGCCCTGGGATAAATTTGCAATAAATACACGTGTCTATTCTAAGAGGCTATTAAAGATGTACTTTTGTATTTTCTTTTCAATTATTCCACTTTATATTTACATAAGGGTGTAAAATTGACTACAGTGAGATGATTTTACCCCCTGCACTTTTCTAAAGCCAGAAAGAAGTCTGGAGAGCCCTTATAGAGTGTACATTACTGCGGCGTGAAAAAACAGACCAACTTTATCAGAGCCAAAAACCCCTTTTTGGTCTAGACCATACTTGATCCATGTTTGGAAAGTCAGACCTTAATATTTTTACTCAGGATATAAACAGAAGGAGGTGATCTCTTAAAGGTTAAGATGGTCAGAAAGCTCTGTGGCAAGCGTGTTATTACAGTCCCAACATGGCTGTTTGTTTAAAATATCTTTAAGACACTTACTTACCTTTAGAAGTCCTAGCAAGCTAGTGCAACTGTAGCATATAAGCCCTTTTCCGGGACACGCTTATATGATCATTCAGCATAAATCATTCACAATGACTTGTAGGGCCAGATGGGGCTTCCCCTTTTTTCCACCGTTACTTGCCATCCTCATAAAACGGTTTAATTTGCCAGTTCTACAGTTACCCGTGAATAGAATATTTTTATATACAGTACTGTGCAAACGTCTTAGGCACATGTAAAGAAATTGAGAAATAATGGAATGGAAAGTTCCTGAATATAACATATTTATAAAATATATCTATAAAGAGCAGTAAACAGTGAATAACTGAAACAAATCAATATTTGGTGTTTTATAAGGAAATTGGCTGGTAGGTTGTTCCAAGAATCTTGGAGAACTTGTCACGGTTCTTCTGCAGAACTTTGG
>JAOUQW010000010.1:3699473-3711520 GCA_028565825.1 Olivaichthys viedmensis | reverse complement strand
AAGGGCCCAACAGTGGCAGCTTGGCGGTGCTGAGGCTTGAACCCACAACTTTCTGATCAGTAGCCCAGTGCCCTAACTACTAAGCCACCACTGACTGGAAGGAGGTCCTGGGCCCGTGGGCTCAATGTCAATGTTCAGCGGGATGTCAGGAGGCTGGCATATTACGGGACGCAAGGCTTCCACTAGCAAAGGCACCAGACTAGGCAGCAGGTAGACTGTGGAGCGATGTCCTCTGTGCAGACAGGGGGCGTAGCAACGCCCTCAGCGGAGTCAGGAAGCTGAGCGACATCTTTAGTGGAGTCAGGGAGCTGAGCGACGTCCTCAGTGGCATCAGGATGCTGAGCAACGTCTTCCTCACTGCAGGCGGGTAGCAGAGTGACGACACCCTTAGCGTAGCTAGGGGGCGGAGCAAAGACGTAGTCATCTAAGCCTGGCTGCGGTGCGACGATGTTCTCTGCGGACCTAGGGGGTGGAGCAACGACGTCATCGGCGAAGATAGGAGGCGGCGCTAAGACATAGTCCACAAGGCCTGGGGGCGGAGCCATGATCTCCTCTGCGTATACAGGGGCGTGGCCAAGACATGATCCACAAAGCCTGGCAGTAGATCAATGATGTTTCCTGCGAAGTCAGGAAGCAGAGTGACGTCCTCAGCTGGGTCAGGGAACTGAACGACATCCTCTGCGGAATCAGGAAGCAGAGCGACATCCTCGGCTGGGTCAGGGGACTGAGCGACACCCTCGGCAGAGTCAGGGGACTGAGCGACGCCCTCGGCGGGGTCAGGAAACTGAGCGACGCCCTTGGTGGCGTCAGGAACGACCTCGGCGGCCGTTAATCCCCCCCAAAAAAATTCTAGGAGGAAGGCAAGCTGCCGCTGCACGGCAAGCCACGCCACGAGGGCAGTGCTGAGGCGACCTGTTGTTGTTGCTGAGCCATCGCCTGGCGAAGCTCGGCATAGCCCGCTGCATCCATGGCAGGGCGGCTTGCTGTATCCTTTATAGGCTAAACATTCTGTAAGGGTTATGTTGGCGAGAGACGGATATAATTGCAAAAGCCATTTTACTATACAAATCAAACATACGGATACTGGTAATATAGGACATACATGCAATGTTTCGTCACGAGCACAGAAACAGCGGGGATAATATAGACAGACTAATCAAGGGAACAAATGAGACACAGGTGAAACACCTTGGGAACAATCAATGACGGGATAGGGCGGAGACAAACAAACCAAACAAACTAAGGGCACATGGTGCTCATCGCCATGGAGACCGCGACACTAAAGGAGAGGGAAACCGTGACACTTTTGTTTTGTGTTTGACAAGATCTGCTCTAGATGTGTCCCGATATATGAAATTAATGCCCACCTGCCAGCCAATCAGAAACAAGTATTTTCTGTGGCCATGGTATAAGTACTACCAGCTACCATGAATCCAACATGCAACCTTTTTTGGAACGTCTGACTTTAGAATTGTCATTGTAAAGAATCTAAGAATTCTAGAATTAAATAGACAACTGTCATTGGAATGGACTGAAGCCATGGTAACACCATTTTGTGGAAGTCTCAATTATGGTACATTCTTAACATTGTGGTGTGTGAGGGGTCATTGGAGGGAGAGTTAACTCAGTTTTCATGCAAATCTTCAGACACAAACAGATGATGCAGTCATGGGAAATCTGCTTTTTGTTTAACACTGATAATTATAATGCATTGTTATGAAATGGACTAATCACAGAAACACTCTGAGTGCAAACATGCCAAGTCACCACACACATACATTTAGAGTGTGGAATGACCATTGGGAATTGTGTTTCCAGTTTAAAATGACACCCCTGACTGACCCTGTGTCTGACTTTCCTGGGTAGATGGAGGTTAAAGTGAGAAAAAATCTATTAAGCTCATGCCAAAACACACACACACACACTCACCCACACATCCTCACGGTACAGCATCAGCTAAATGAATTTCCCTGATGTATCTTTCTACCTTTGCTTGGCATGTGTGTGTGTGTGTTTCTTTGTTTCAGACAGCATCACGTTGTTGTGTTAAGAGCTGTGAAAGGGCACAGCATGCATGCCGAAAACAGAACGAGAGTACCGTGTGTGTCTGTGTGTGTGTAAAGTTACCCATGGTCCGTTCTAGAGGACTTCCTTTTGATCAGCAATGTGATACAGTTCATTAAATCTACTCTCAGAGCCTGTTTTAATAATGACACACTCTGAAGCTAACACACACACACACACACACACACGGGTGTAAGGTATTCAACCTCTCTTTCTCTGTCTTGCTGTAGTTAGTTTTTCTGGCTTCTGAAGCCGAGTCATGTGACATGTTGCCACGGTAACATTTCCATGTGGCGTGGAGGAGGGCTTCTCCAATGCCCTCTGACAAACATACACGGTCATGAGGACACACAGTTGAGATGTTATGAATTTGTTGTGCCTCTGCAGTGTGTGCTACAATGTTTGCTACTGAAGTGTGTGTGTGATGTTTTATTTTGCTTTAGAAGCATGATACAGTGATATCCCGTATAGAGTTGTCTGTTGCTCAGCAACTATTCCAAATTAGATCTGCCGCTAAAAGCAAAAACATTCAACCTACACAGAGAGATGTGTGTGTAGTGATGATGTAAGTATAGAATGGACGTAATACATACCTAATGTGTACATTTGATTAATCTTATGATGTACGTAAGTACATGTGTGAGTGGGGCATGTGAATTTTTGGCCAAACTCAGTCATGGTTCATTGACCCCCCTCTAATTTCTCTCACTACTGCCTAAATTGGAAAAGAGACTATTATACGCTAAACATGATCATGATGATGATATATGTTTGTGCGATTGAGTGAGTGTGTAGGTCTTGAAGGAGGAGCGACTCTAGTAATTGACTAGATGATTTAAAAATAGGCCAGCACTCCCAAAATCTTTCATACATACACATACACACACACACGCTTACACAGAGAACCACAATATATTTCTCTCTGTGTTTGAATGATCACAGCAGCCTTGTTTTTCAGTGTTACCATAGAAACTGTGGAGGCATACAATGTCTGCAATAAGTGTCTTAGGTATGAACTGTCATAGAAGCTTTCACACTTAATGGGAAATGCTACTGAATTCCACAACTTAACAATAACAGGCACATAGGACACACACCCCCCCCACACACACACACACACATTATAAGTCATCTGAGGCTGCAGGCCTGTCAATCTCAACATGAAAGAAAATGTGGGCTAGTGGTTCTCGCACGTCTGCAAACCTGCAATTACAATCTCATCCAACCATGAAACCTCAAAGCTTATGAAATTACACTGTAAAACCTGTGCTTTCTTCACCATTGAGTATTATCATCTATTAAAAATAATCATTAGTAACCCAGGGCCAGATGCATAATAGTACAAAAAGAACATAGCAGGGTGCCAACAGTTAAAAGGCTTTATAACAACAGGATTTCTTGGAAAATTAGGGATGTAATACAGATCAGAATACAGTGGGCGATCAGAAAGGACAGATGGTACACATTCCCCGACAAGACCAAAGAAGGCAAATAAGCACAACTGTTTCTGAGAGAAATTCTAAATTCAATACCCAGTTCCACACATTTTTCTAAATGGTGCTTTTCCACCAGACGGCATGGCACGGCACGGTAACAAATCCGAACTCATGACCAAACGTATCCTGATTAGTGCCTGTGCCAGTTTCACATCACATAACGTTACCCGTGAAAGTGGTTTTCTGGAGGTTGTGAGGTGACTGGTGATCGGCACGAATAGTCAAATACTGCTTGAAATTCACAAATGGATTCTCTTTAAAACAATATTTAAAAAACAGGAATATCTTATTTGACATTAAAACGTGAGCGGCACTGTTGCTTGTATACCTCATATAAGACAAAGCAAACTATTGAGCATGATACACAGCGAGTTTGTCTTAAAAGCGGCGAGTGACCCAAACGAAGCTAGCGGTGCCAATACTTTAATCTTAGTGGAACTATAATTCTGAGTGTAAACTTTGTCAGACGTTAAAATACAACAAAAACACAGGAGTCGCACATTTTCTAAGGCTAAATCTCAAATGGCGTCCTACACTATGCATGTAGGGGACTAGGTACGGTGTACAGCGGCATTATGTTATACCCGTATGGGATTTGGCATAACTTGATGGAAAAATTAGAATGCATCTGAAACATTAAATTGTATGATAACATTTTAAATCTGCCAGATTAAAAGGAAATTTGAAAAGAGAAAAAAAAGAAAGGAAAAAAACCCCCAAATTGGCCATTTTAATTTCTGACTTACAGAAAAGATAGGATCAGTAGTGTGGTCTGTTACTTTTTGTTTCCTGTACGTACATGTTCAAGCTTCACCTGTCGGTCGTAAGCAGCATGGAGAAAGCCTAGAGGTGGCTGCATGGTTTTGCTTTGTACATTAACAAAGAAAATAATCAAAGAAAAGCTAAAAATCAAAAACAATAATAACCAATAATGCACAAACTTTTTACTTTACTGCAAAACTATTTGTAAAGATCGAGAAGACTGGAGTAAAAAATAGCACATTCCCACCATCAGAAAACAAAAACCATTGGCAGTTATATATAAAACATTGAATTGACCAGAAACTGGGGTAAAACAGCCGTTCCAGCATCTTGACCTGATCTTCAATTGTGAACAGCATTAAAGTGAAATGTAATCTCACACTGATGGGCGGGCAACAGTACAACAATCTGAGTCCAGTATCGAGCAGTGGTGCTTATTTCATCACTTATCAAAGACTAATAAAACCATAATTTAGTTGATACTAACAGTTGAATGCAAAAGTTTGCATCCCCTTAGAAAAAAAATGATAAAGACAAAGAATCATGGTCATTTATACAATGTGTCATTTATAGCAACAAGACATGTAGTGTCCACTTTGGCTTGTGGGTGTAGTGTGTTAGATTTCACAGACGTTTGGGGGATGCAAAGGTTTGCACTCAACTGTTTCAAAGAATACTTTATTTGAAATTGAGACAAATCATTAATTTAGCTTATTTGAGGAATCCACTTATGAAATCAAAAAATCCTTTTTGCTGTCACATATTTGTTTGAATTAAATTTCATATATTTCATATATTTCCCCAGCTAATTCATACATTTCCTTCAAATGGATGTTATTAACACACAAGTTGGCTCCTATCACAGTGGTAATTGATGTCATTGCTTAATGCCAATCAATGAACTCCAACTTTTGGACTTCGTATGCTGTACAAGTTTCCCGACACACGCCGACTCGAGCTCTCAGGTCTTCAGAATCGAGCAGTGCACGCCCAGCCTGAGGAAATGTTACCCGTTAGAGCTGTGTTAAGTCAATTGATGAATCAGGATACAGTATGTCGATAAAAGGCAAGGAATTAGCTGTGGGAAATCATTAGCTCATTAACACTTATTAAAAAATAAAATAAATCAATAACCGTCAGGCTTTGCATTTAATTATGACACATTCGTTGAGTGTTGATGGCAGCTGTGGCGCTGCGTCAGGGTCATGCTGAATAAGGGCTTTGTAATTAGTTCATATAGTAAAGAGCACAAAGCAGTTACACTGTACAAAACTCCAGTGCAGCCTTTTATAACTGGCACTTTTAAAATACCCACTTTTGCTCCTCTGGCCCCAAATCTTGTTAAACGCTGAAGTCCTGAGGTGAAGACACGACATTGCATCTATTCCTTCACGGTCAGTGCATTTATTAGGTCTCTGACGTGACTTTTCTCAGCATGTCCATTGTATCAAAGGAGTCCGCTGCGTCTTAATCTTCCTCTTCTCAAGAAGAAATGGGAGAAGCCAATGCTAAATACCAAATCAAGCATGATGCACTCAGATCTGTCATGATGTAGTTAAAGGATGTACCACTTCTTGTTCAAATGAGTCAGTGAGGGCCGTACCACACTACCCCATAGGGGTTTTAATAAGCAGCAGTCGAGACATTTTAAAAACCACAGGGGATTAGCACTTCATGTTCTGAAAGTGACCGAGAAATCCACAGACACACGACTTCCTCACCCATGACAACATTGATGGTTTATATGACTTCAGACCAATGAGTGGCGCTGGCGACTGTACCATTCTCAGACAGGTGGAGGAATTAGGCTCAATGCTACCTGGTGTTAAGGAGCTCATCTTTGAGCCAAGTGGGTAAAGGCTGACCCATCCTGTACAACAGTTTTGACAGTTCAATGTTATGATCTCGGTAGTACCCTCTCAGAAACACCTGAGACTGAGAAAGAGAAAGGAAGAAAACAAGGAAGTGTTTACATTCCTGTGCACAACTGTAGCATGATGTAAACAGACAGGCTTAGTAGCAAGATAACATCTTCCTGCAGGCAACCTCTCAGCACAGCACAGATCATATGACAAACTTACAGGGACGAATGAAAGGTGCAAAACCTGCACGATACAGGGATAGATACTGTACCTCTGACTTCATATCTGAGTATCTCTTTCCTTTACTCTTTCCCAGACACTTAGTCTTTCCTCCTTCCAGGAGCTGACACCAGAACCCTTTTTTAGGATCAAACCTGCACAGATCAGGACTGTATCAGCTATTCGGTTCCATTTGATTCACTTGTAAAAAATTTGTGTCTATTCTGTTTAATTTTAAGATGAAAGCAACAATTTGTAATTTGTATATAATCATCCATTCAGTTCCTTTTGAATCTGTTCAAATGAGTGTCTATTTAGTTTCATTAAAGCCACAATTTGTAATTTATATGTAGTCATCAATTCAGTTCCATTTGATTTCGTTCAAATGAGTAATGTTGTTTAAACGGAACTGTACAAATTAAAGCCACAATCTCTCATTTATAATCAAATCAGCTATTTAGCTTCATTTGATTTTGTTCAAATGAGTCTTATTCAGTTCCATTCAAACAACATTAAAGCCACAATATCTAATTTATACATAATCAGCTATTTAGTTATATTTGATTTAGTTCAAATGAGTGTATTATTCAGTTTGTTTAATTCAAAATGATATTAAAGCCACAATCTGTGAATTTTAGTAGTGTATATACATATAGATTTATACCTAAATATCATTCATTGTAGGGCACAAGTACTTTTTAAACAAGTCTTGATCAAATATATGAGGGTTTGTATTTTAATGTCACAATCATAATCCAGTGTAAACCGTCTAAACATTTTGGCACTCTTTCCCTCCAGAATTAGAGAAGGGCAATTAGTGATTTCTTTATCTTTGTAATAAATCAATTGGTGAAAGCCATTGACTTTTCCTCTAAAATAAGGCAATGCACTATTAACTAATAGCCCTGTGGCTTTCAGTTCCTGCCCTGGAGACTGCATGCACTGTGTTTTGGCTGCTATGAGTCATATCATAAAGGGCGTGATAATTGTATGATAAGTTGAATCAGGTGCAGAAGGGAAAACAAAACCGTGCCATGTGTGGGCTCCTCAAAACCAGAAACGAAAAGCACCATAAGAGCCATAATGACAAGGCTGTTGGGATAAGGCAGTCAGTATATTATTTTCCAAATGTTGCAGCTTCCCAACCATTTGTAAAGGTGTATGCAAACATTTTTGGTAAAGAGTTTATTTTCCTGTGATGTCCAATATTCCCCAGAACAACTCAATATATAGTTATAATTGCTCTCAGGATACTGATTATGGACCATTGCTACCACAAATAACTATATTCATGTCAAATTCTCTAAATATATATATATATATATATATATATATCCCTTCAGTGACCTTTTCCTTGGTTATACTGTTTTTTTTTCTTGGGCAAATATAATTATTCAGTTGTCAGATGGTAGCCTTAACAATGACTGAGACAGTGGTGAACTTACGCCAGGATCCTGTGGTAGTTGACAGTATTCATTAGTCCTAGAAACTTCTGGACTTTATCCATGACTAATGCTGGTTCAGTTTTCAGCATCTGCCCATCCACAACCATAATCTACACAGATCATAAATGTAAGAAATGACATCAAATCATACATAGATTTCAAGATATCATTACATTTATTACATGACAAAAAGCCATTGAGGTTTTACATGTAAACAGAATGCAATCATACACACCTGACCGGGGTGGTTGTGTGCAAGCCAGTGTTCGAGGTGGACAGCATAGAACCCCGGCACCAGACAGCGGCTCTGTAGGACACGCAACTTTGCAGGAGCATCATGGGGTGCAGTAATGATATTGTGAAAAGAGTATTTCAGAGCCACTGGGTCATCATGAGCTCTCTGGTGCTGAGGGGGGAGAAATGGTGAATGTACAATGATTCATTTGGGCAGCTTTGCTTTAGAGCAGCAGAGATCCACATCTGTGCAACACACACAATCTGTTCCTTATGACCTCAAGCTCTTTGTGACTTTAATCTCAGCTCTTCCAGACCCCAAGTTCTTCCTGACCGCAATCACAGCTCTTCCTAATCTCAAGCTTCTTGTGACCTCGCGCTAAGTTCGTTGTGACCTCATGCTCAGCTTTTTGTGACCTCAAGCTCTTCCTGAGCCCAAGCTTAGCTCTTCCTGACCACAACCTTTTCGTGACCTCAAGCCCAAGCCCTTCCTGTCCTCAAGCCGTTCACAACCTCAAGCTCAGCTTTTCATGACGTCAAGCTCAGCCTTTCCT
This sequence comes from Olivaichthys viedmensis, assembly GCA_028565825.1. Classification (NCBI taxonomy): domain Eukaryota; kingdom Metazoa; phylum Chordata; class Actinopteri; order Siluriformes; family Diplomystidae; genus Olivaichthys; species Olivaichthys viedmensis. The sequence goes on along the minus strand of JAOUQW010000010.1, from coordinate 3,702,884 downwards.
GTGCTTAAGGCCTTCCTGTGCTCAAGCCATTCCTGTGCCCAAGCCCTTCCTGACCCCAAGCTCAACTGTTCTTGACCTCAAGCTCAGCTCTTCCTGACCTTAAGATCAGCTGTTCTTGACCCCAAGCTAAGCTTGTTGTGACCTCAAGCTTTTCACAACTTCAAGCTCAGCCCTTATTGACCTCAAGCTCGGCACTTCCTGACCTCCTCACCTCAGCTCTTCCTGACCTTAAGCTCAGCTGTTCTTGACCTCAAGCTCTTCATGACCAGGTGTGTTAGAGCAGTAAAGAAAAAATGCTAAAACCTTCAGTACTGAGAGGGAAGAATAGTGCTTTAGGTTTAACTTGCAGTTGTCCAGTTAATGCATTCCCGTATGTGTGGATGTGCATCTTTACATGCAAGTACAGATGCGGTTCTTGATCGAACAGATGAGTGCTTAGAGTGCTCCATAATTGCATTCCTGATTGCTACCATGGGAGCCATTGAGGCCAATCAGTGAGCTCTTTGTAAATCCATTATGTAGTAGTTATACTTTTTGGGATAGTTGCTTCTAAGGAGGTGTACCTCTGAAGTGTTAATTAGTTAATGATCAAGCCCTTTTTGTGTTGCATCTATGTGTAAAAGCAGATAAATAGGCATGCAAAGGATGGGTACCTGGTACCAGGCGTAGGCTCTTTCTGAAGGACTGATTAGGACAGTGATGATTTTAGCTTTAGGCAGGAGAGCTGCTGCTCTGGCTGCTGCTAATTCAGAGTCAAAGTAGTTAGCACTCTTCTCAAAGTAATAATCTGAGCTGGTGTTGGAGGGGAGGGGGAAATATTCCATGTACCTGAAACAGAGAAATACAAGAGTCACAAACACACACACATATATGCTGCATCTCAAAAGGAAGTGTTTTCACCAGCATGGTGCAGAGATCAATATTTTCAAAACGTATTTGAAGAGTTACTTGAATTACTCTAGAACAGATACTGACACTGGACTATTCTTCCCCTGAATTTGATGACGCTGAAGGTCTGGGTAGAAAAGCCATCTTAAAGAAACAGGGAAGGCTAAAGGCACAGGTGCGGGAAGTCCTGATTTCTCACCAGTCTATTCCTCGGTGGTAGTTATGCCCGTTGAAGAACTGAATCTCCTCAAATGTATCTTTGCTAGGATAGTTGCCGATGAGGTCAGGGTGCATGCCCAGAAACAGGTACAGTGCGGTCGTCCCTGAAAAGGAAAGAAAGTTACATTGCAAGTAGGGCTGGGCAATATTATGATATAATAATATCGTGACAAACTATGTGCTTTTCCGAGAGTACTGCAGGTAATGTCAGTAACTGACTCCATTGTTACTCACAGCACAGCATCGTGAGTAGCTGATTGGTCGTTAATATCTATTTGTGTACTAGTTGTTTTATTTTCCTCCTTTTCCGTGTTAAATAATTCAATTTTGTAGACATCAAAAATATTGAAATCATAATCTTCTGCAGGTATTTTAAAATGTGGCACTACTGTTTTGCTGGCACTTTGTTGGCAAACCTAAATATTATACAATGTCGTGCATCATGTATCGTTCTTAATGTATCGTCATATGAAAAAAAGCAGATTTTTCCCTATTGCCCACCCCTAAGTTATAAGTAATAGTTATTTGAAACAATATCCATTTAAAATACATGAATACAATAAAAAATACTTCCTCATCTGACACTGTACCAATCTATTTAAGTACTAAATCCATTGCCTCATTGGTTTCCAGTGTAGTTACACAAGAAAGTCCAGTAGGCGGAGCTCTAGGCACTTACCTGTCTTCTGTGGCCCAATTACAAGCAGCTTAGGAAAGCGATCACACGTTTTCTCTTTAGACCAGATATCCTTGTGTCTCTTATCCTCACAAGGGTTCTGAAACATTGCAAAGATGACAGAAAGGACATTATAAAATCAACAATGAGCAGCATATGGTCTGATTTAATGACTGAACAATCTACAGACACTCCATAGTTGACTTTCTTATAAAAAGACTGTCCATCAGCATTAAGGTGACTAAGGATGCAGGCATGACGATTCTCAAAAGAGCCGCCACCCCCCCAAGTTCTGCATTCCTAGACACGCACATACACACGCTCATTCTTTTGGCATTATATCTTGATGTATGAATCATTTAACCATGATAACCACAGTCACAGTGTCTCTGAGTCACCAATTAGATTCAAAAGGAAATCCCCCAGGCCACAATACCCCACACACTGTACAAAAGCACAAAATAAAGTAAATGTTACACTGCATTACACTATGGCAATCTCTCTGGAATGGAAATCATTTCCAGTCCTTCTTAAAAGCATTATTTCTTACAAATGACCAGAATATTTTATTTATTTTTTCCTGAAGAAAGATTAAGCTCAGATTGACTAAACCTAGTCTGTTTATTTTTCCAGTTGGAAAGGTGATTTACTGTGTGTAATTTTTCAAGCCTAGGCTTAATCTGGGCCCTAAACGAGTAAAGCAGTGGCACATGCATTCCAGTTATAGTTCCCGGAGACTGTAAGATTAGTAGAATCAGTGTCCGATGACAGGCTTTACGAAAGCACGCACGCATGTAAATGTACACCAGGGCTGTCAAATTCCTTCACAATTGCATTTTAATTATGTCAAAGATTTAGTATATAAATGAATATAAATATGAATAAGTGTGAAAGGTGAAAACTGTCAACTTTAAGAAAAGAAAATTATTTTATCATATTGTTGTTTAAGATTAGTTTTTATTCATTTACACACAGTAATGTTCCTGTCACTGATCTTTCACTATTTTTTAAAATGTATTTGGCAACCGGGATCCACTCCTCTTTACGCAGGAACCATTTTATTAATGATATTAATAATCAAATTTATTTTATTATTTAAGCCCCTCCAACACAAAGTTTGCTGAATTCCAAATGCCTCATAAAGACATTTTCCTACATCTTACGACACAAGGGTCATTTAGCCAATAAATTTAGTTAAAGCGTGTTTTGAAAGACTTGAGTCAGGCGACTAAATGAAGAACATGGGAACTTGACCATTCAAATGTGATTAAAAAAATTTTTTTTGCATTTGAATTTGTAAATATAGTATTCGAACAGTGAAATTCGTTCCGACAGCACTAATAGACACACAAGACACTCAGTTGAGACAATAGTGCACTTGTGGACGAGGTATCATTGAGAAAGGTCCAGTTGGGGGTGATACGTGTGCAGGCACAAATGCTTGCACACACAAAGACTCCACAAGAACCTTATTGCACAACCCTTTGAGTACAAATGACATGAGTAAGAAAAGAGATCAGAGGATGAAGAACAAAGAGCTAGCGCGCGCAAACACACACACACACACACACACACACACAAATATCCACATTCTTTTCAGTTCTGTTATAGTAACCCTATCTGGGCTA
>JAOUQW010000010.1:3636365-3653636 GCA_028565825.1 Olivaichthys viedmensis | reverse complement strand
AACGACATTTCATTTCAATGTATACGAGGTATATGGAGAAATGACAATAAAAACCTACTTGAACTTGAACTTGACTTGACTTAAGCCATGTTTAAAATTAAGTGGTGCAACACAACTCGAATTTAAATAAAACTCAGATCAACAAATCCTAAATTAGCTCTAAACTCGGTTTAATTTAATCCTCCCTTGTCTTATAAATTACTCAATTATCAAAATAGTCAAAATAGCCCTCGAGGAAACTAAAGGTGAGGTAAACTAGAAGCCATCATGCAGAAAGCTTTTGCTGAAGGTTATGAAAGGTCTTTTAACATGCACATAACCTAGTGACAAAACATTAGGCAAAGCGAGTCCTTCTGCTAACGGTGAATCTCAGCAGGAGCAGCTTAAGAAGGACATTAGTCTGCTCAGAACCGAGACCAATGTGTGAAGAATCTCTCTCTTAGTCTTCTTTCTCCCTTATCCTCGCTCCCATTATCTCGCTCTCTCCATCCTCCATTCATTCTCCCCGGCAAAACCCCCATCTTTCATTAATGAGGCCTCAAGTTCAAGTCTGAAAGGAGTCCAGAGTCAGGGTGAAAAATGGCCCCAGGTAAAAGGAAATTAAATTCAAAGAAAAAGGATGATATCTAAAAAAAGAAAGGATATCAAGACATTATTGAAGATGTGAGAAGAAATGGATGCGATACAGCACTCAAAGCCACATTATGGTAAAAATGAAAAGCAGCGCAGAACTAAAAGGGTGTAGAATATCTTTAAAAGAGGCAGCGTCTAAAATGGTGGTAACAGAAGATACACAGAGACACACAGGCTCCCTTAAGGATAACCATGTCACATTGTTCTCAGAAATGTGCCATGTCGTGAATCGTCCACGCTCCCTTAACGTTTCTCCCTGCACTAAAGTATCAGCATGTAACAGTACTCAACATATTACATTACAATGTGCATTAGTTCGAGGGAGCAGCAACATGCACATAGGTCACAGCAAGTTTAACAATGCATAACCCAATACTCTCAAGGAACTCAAGCACGTGTGTTGAGTGTGTGTGTGTGTACGTATGTGCCAACATTCTTTCTGTACATTCAGTGGCTGAAATTTTAAACTGTGACTCTGAGTCATGACATCATCCAAAAGGGAGACCTCCATGGTTAAGACAGGATAGGATAAATGAAGAAAGAAGTCAAATTACCCATAATCCATCTTAAAAAAAAAAAAAAAAAAAAACCAACGACTACTCTATGGGAGAAATGAGAGAAGAACTTGGGCGCTAAGACAATTATGATTTAAAATGTAACCAGAATTTAATAAACACAATGTAATGACTTTTACCAACTTTAAGAGTCATTTACAAAATATGACGGAAAAAACAACAACAACCGTTCAATTTAATTGTACAATTTGATTAGAAAAATGCTGCGACGGTCCAGGAAGCACACTCTTGACTTATGGAGACAAATTCATGCCATATTTTCAGTCATTACGGTGGAAAACGTTAACCTTGACATTTCTTTTCAACAGTGACGCGCCGAAAATGTGGCAAAATGAAAAGTGAAACCTTCATTACATAGTTCTCACGTCGCTTGATCTCTTCACTAAAAGCAATGTGTGGATTCACATTTAAAAACCGGAAATCTGCATTCAATTCTGACACAAATGCAGCGACACCTTGAACGGCAAACCAGCTCAACTACATTGCATTGCACTGTAGAACACTGTGGTACAACTAAACGCCAAGTACATTAATGCATTTCTCCAAATGATGTGGTAGACTTCACAGCATTTTAGCCAAAAACAGTGTAGCATTTGTGCCACAGCGAAGTGTAATAACTGTCTAATCTCAAGTCCTCTATTGAATTTGGGGCGTGGTTAATGTCATGGGGCTTTACAGACAGGCCTCAATGTAGCACCAGCCTTAAAGTGCTTAGGTCTTCTCTTAACTGTTTCGTGAAGACACACTCATTTACCTACGACCAATATAAACTACTGTTTATTCAAACCCAAAAACTTGTGCTCAAATCAATTGCAGCCCAAGCGATTACCTCCAACTAGTTTCTCAACCACACCCAAAATTTGATAGAGGACTCATGGCACAAACGCTGCACTGTTTTGGCTTTTGCCACATGTAAAGCACTGCACAGTGGAACGCAATATCATTGAGCTGATTGCATTTCAAGGTGTCTTGCATTCAATTCTGACAACAACTTTAAATGCAAATCTAAACATAGTAATCAAGCAACATGAAAACATAATGAAGGTTTCACTTTTCACTTTTGGCACCTTTTCTTGATAATTAATGTCATGTGTCCATGTGCATTTCAGGTTTTTCCACTGTAATTATTTCATTTTAATTTGACATGAACTTATCTCTTTATTCACGACTCAAGTGAATGAGAGAACAAGCCATGGAGAACCCAGTAACACATCGGATCTGTCTGGAGAATAAAAAAAGTTCAGCAACGAGCCGAAGTGTTGGTAACAGTAACAGTAAGAAGAAGATAAGTATCTATGAAGGTTTTCAGTCATCCAGGTCATGATGTCTTGTAATAGTACGTCTTGGTGACTGGACTTGTGTTTCAATCATGAAGACGTTTCGCCACTCATCCAAGGGGCTTAAATCGGTACCATTCAATGTAGGGAAAATCTTTTATTTTTATTTTTTTTAAATGTATTTCACACCTGTGACATCTTGAGACGGACATGACAACTGAGGTCCAAAAGTGTGAATAAAACCGGTTGGGTTAACATGTTAGGCCGCCGTCGTAAGTAGGTGATAGGTGGCTTTATCCCCCAGAAAAAGTACAAGTCAAAAGGTCAGAACGCTACACCACAGGGTTGAAAATGTGCCGACCAGCTGAGTCCAATGACAAGGAAACATCTGAGATGCGTCTTAAAAGCTTGTGGCTCCCCAAAATGGGCCTTGGTCAAAACAGAAACAAGGTCCAACAGGGACACCAGACAAACAGCAGAAGAAGAAAAACAGAACACGCTAAAAAAATATTGTCATCTCCTGTGTGGCGAGGTGTCAGAAAACTCAGGAGGAAGAGTGTTGAAATGTCTTCGTGACTGAAAAAAGACTAGTCGGCAAGACTTGCTACTACAAGACAAGATTCTAAGTGCTAGCGCTGGAACAGTAACAGAAAAGCCTCAGTGCTAGCGCTGGTACAGTAACAGTAAGAAAAGCCTCAGTGCTAGTGTTGGTACAGTAACAGTAAGAAAAGCCTCAGTGCTAGTGTTGGTACAGTAACAGAAAAGCCTCAGTGCTAGTGTTGGTACAGTAACAGAAAAGCCTCAGTGCTAGTATTAGTACAGTAACAGAAAAGCCGCAGTGCTAACGTTGGTACAGTAAGTGTAAAAAGAGCCTCAGTGCTAGTGTTTGTACAGTAACAGTAAGAAAAGCCTCAGTGCTAGTGTTTGTACAGTAACAGTAAGAAAAGCCTCAGTGCTAGTGTTGGTACAGTAAGTGTAAAAAGAGCCTAAGTGCTAATGTTGGTACAGTAACAGTAAGAAAAGCCTCAGTGCTAGTGTTAGTACAGTAACAGAAAAGCCTCAGTGCTAGTATTAGTACAGTAACAGTAAGAAAAGCCTCAGTGCTAATGTTGGTACAGTAACAGAAAAGCCTCAGTGCAAGTGTTAGTACAGTAACAGTAAGAAAAGCATCAGTGCTAGTGTTAGTACAGTAACAGTAAGAAAAGCCTCAGTGCTAGCACTGGTACAGTGACAGTAAGAAAAGCCTCAGTGCTAGTGTTGGTACAGTAACAGAAAAGCCTCAGTGCTAGTGTTGGTACAGTAACAGTAAGAAAAGCCTCAGTGCTAGTGTTAGTACAGTAACAGAAAAGCCGCAGTGCTAACGTTGGTACAGTAAGTGTAAAAAGAGCCTAAGTGCTAGTGTTGGTATAATAGCAATAAGAAAAACACGCTCAGGCTCCAGCCGCTGCTGTTCACCTGCACCTGGAACTCAACACATCAACAATAATCATTTGTCTTCATCAGATCTGACAAAACCAGAGAGAGACACAGCTTCATACAAATTATACAAAGACAGACAGAGAAAGAAATATAGACAAAGAAAAAAACAGAAACAATGCTAAACGGAAGAAAGGACAAGAGAAAGAGAGAATCATAAGAGAAAAGAAAAGACGACAGAAAGCAGGAGAATAATAAAATAAGGAAAGGATGAAGGCATGAAAGAAAGACAGAGTTATGGGGGTCTTAAGAAGGACACGCCACAGACACACCACAACAGAGAAAACCACTACAGAGGAAAACAAAACATCAACTACCAGGGTGCAGGAGGAACAAATGAGGCAACAAGAAGGGATAAAGAGAAAGAAGAATAGAGGCCTTGTGATAAATCTGCAATTTCCTTCTGACCCATTTACACAGGACTCATTTATTGCCAACTTTTGTCATCCCATCCATATAGAAGTACGCAGCAGGATGATTAATCTTCTCTTATGTCCTTGAAGATCCATCAAATTGGCCCGCCCAGGGGAGACGTATATTCACTAGGATTTGTTCATTTGACAGAGATTTAAACAAATGCCAATATTGTGGCCTTCGGTTTAGATATGAAAATACACAAGATGTATTTCTGTACTGTAAGCAATTACTCTCGCCATTGTGGGATTAGCGCTGTCAAGTTGAAGCCTGAACTCAGAATCCTCAGATTGTTGCATCCCGAATGCATTTTAAACATTATATAGCTAAAAGACTATAAACGCGTTAACCACCAAGCTTCATAATCATTAGCTAAATGCTATATTACGTGTATTTTGTATCCATACATATTTAACACAATACTGCACATTTTGACATTGTGAAACTGTAGAAAATATAGTCCCATCATTTCTAGTTCATACAGTTAATGTGTATATACGGGCAAAAATGAGACCACTGGAATGGGGAGGATCACGAGTTTCAGATTTAAAACAAATGCTACGAAGCTGCTGCGTCCTTGCAAATATGTCTTTACCGTACCAGACGACAATACTATTCGCCTACTGAAGCAACTTCGTCTACCAAACAGTCTAGAAGTCACTTTAAAGTAGTCTTTATTTAAATTATGAAGAAGACTGGGTACTGCATGATGCCATGTCTCAGCTGTATGGTCCTCTGTGGTGCTAACTGACTACAAGCCTCCTACATATTTCAAAGATAAAAGTCCAAAGTTTGTACACACCTTAAAGGACTATGTGCACAAACTAACAATGACCAACATTTAAAACAGTTAAACAGTGAAAAGGGGTAACACTGTTGTCCTTAAAGTTTAAATGACATGTTTAGTAGCATACAATTGCAGCAATTTCTTGGGCTTTAAATTGCAGCAAGTCGAACGTTTTTTTTTACTTTTAAGCCTTGTCAGGCTTAAGCTAGACGCACTGCTGGATAGGATAACATTACAGTATGGTAAAACACTGTATACACCTGGTGTAAAAAAATAAATAATAATAATAATAATAATAATAATAATAAATAAATAAATAAAAGAATAAGGCTATGCAAGACAAGAGTTTGATGAAAAGTGAATTTTGACATCATCCCACCACTCAGGTTCGTTATTTCATGTCTTTTTACTAGGGGTGTCAAAATGAACGCTATGATATAACACACGATTTGAAGACTATAGCATAGTGTGCATATATGACTGATTCAGTCGGTTAGTCAACAGTGAGTTCCAATCTTTTTACTTAATAGATTGGACATTTTTACTTTAAACAGCATTGGTTGCATGTCCACATTGCAGTGATGAACTTTATCGCCGGGACACTAAGACCTACGGGATATGATTTCAGTGTAAACACACCTTTGCAAATCGTTTACCGCTTACCAGTTTGGCAATCTTAAGCAATATTAATGCACGACATTTAGTATCATCAACCACAGCAGCAGAAATGTGTATAATAGCAGACAGCACTCACTATTCCTCCTTAACTAATGGTAACTTTTAATTACGATACAAGTCCTGCATGTGGATGCTCTGACTTGTATTACTTTTAAATTAGGGAGGCGCTGATCTAATTCTGATCATCAGATGGAAGTGGTTTAGATTTGAGAGGCTTGACGATGTAAAGTGTAAAGTGTGGAGCGAGAAAGTCTAAAAGTGGCAAAATAGGAATAGCAGCAATGCATGAAACTATAAAATGAAAAACGTCTGCTAAAAGGCGTGCAACTTTAGCTGCACTGTTTTGCAAAGCTTCCTTCTCTTTCAAGTATTCTTTTCAGTAACCAACACTATGGATACACCTCTCAGTGTCATCCTCAGAAATTTCATCACGCCAGCCTCTATTGGCTAGCAGACGTGACGTACGCGTCATGGCGCAGTCAGTCCTCCTATATATTTAATACCCGACGCAGATTTCAAGTACAGACGACATTTAGACCGGTGGATCTACAGTTTATAACACACTCAAATTTCTCTTTTTTCCATTTTAATAAAGAAACATTTTATTATGAATTTGGACTAAAACGCTAGACGAAGCAAAGTCTCGATAATGAAACATCCAGAAGTTTGATTTTTTTGTTGTCGTTGTTGTCTTTTTTTCTTCTTTTCATGCAAGCAGCTTAGTTAGGATCCTAATTTCCAATCTTAAGCACATCGTAAGCTAAAAGAAAACAATGGTAAGTGGTGCAAAAGTCAGTATCAGATCGGTAAGAGGTATCAAACGATACTCGGATGCTCTGATAATGGTATTGTGTTGAAAAGAAAAAAAGATAATAATGAATCCCTACTTTTGATTATCTAATATGAACATGCCCAAGCTGGACAGTGTTAACCCTTGTGATGAAATATCGAATTCAAAAGAGACAGATGATAATCAATCAAAAATTATGGTATCTGAATTACTGAGACATGCACCACTGATAATGACCAGTTATCTGAAGAAGAAGAAGAAGAAGGTGTATATTTCCAGATTCTGGACATCATTCCCTATTATTTTCATCTTTAGTGCTGTAACCACTGTGCAATCTCAGATCTGTTTGACAGACGTTTTTATGCATGGCTCATTAAAAAAAAAAGGAAAGCCAGAAGACAAAAAAAGGAAGGGAGTGAAAGGCTAGCCGACCATCTGCTAACGCATGAGGTCGAATATATTCAGAGCCAGAGGCGCATGTAGATACAGTCCATGTTGTCTGAGGCTCATCCATCAGCGCAGACCTCATTAAAGGACTAAAAACAAACAGCATGACAATACGATAGGGTTGGGGTAAGAGAAAAACGGGGGGACTACAACAGCACAATAATACATTTAAATTCATGCAAATTACAGATCCACTGCCTGTTAATTTTAGGGACAATCTTACAATATAATTACAAGTTAAATTTGACAGTTGTGTCCCTCTGTGGTCTCACCTTTAATGCCTCCAAAGTTGTCTCAAAAAGTTAGGCATGTACCGGCATGAAATGTTCATCTCATGATAATTGCCTACCGTTTTTATCAGCTCATCCCACTTATGACATTTGCCAAAAATTAACCTTGGCAGCGTCTCATTTGTGATTCTGCAATCGTTTGATCGCTTCTCAGCTTTGGTAAAACACAACTAGGCTTTTAAAAGGCCGTGTTTGTACCGCTTTTCTAAAATACAAGCACTATTCCAGCACTTTCAAGGTGGATATTCAAACTTTTTAACGCAGATCAACATTTATGCTCAAAAACCATCACCACAGACCATCCGTGGCCGGGAGTCTAAGAGAGCGTAATTGGCCCTGCTCTCTGGGTGGGAGGGACGACATTAAACTTTCTCTCCTGTCAATCAAAAAGCGGCACCAGCCAATCGTGGGCGTCTGTGAGCTCATGCATACGGAAGAGGGCAGTTGGCGCTTTCCTCCGAGCGTGCAGGACTGCCCTGTGACGTTGCATGAGCAGCAGTTCGTAAAGATGCGGTAGTTGGCTTCCCGTGCCCCGGAGGAAACGTGTCTTAGCCCTCACCCTCCCCGGTCGGTGGCTGTCGTGCGATAGGAGAGAACTAGCTAATGGAATTGGCAATGACTAAATTGGGAGAAAATAAATAAATAAAATACTGCATTGAATGAATGCAATGTTCAATTCTCATGAAGCTTGGTACACACAGTTGCAAATACGCTTTAGATTTAATTAATGTCATTTGATGATTAGGGGAAGGCACTATAGGGTTCAAATAACTGTTTTTCAGCAACTGCTCATAAGGATAACTATACATCATTGCCATCAGCCAATCAGAGTTTAGCAGGAATTTCACAGGAATTTCACATTGACCAATTGTTATTAAAAACACACTCAAACTTTGAGATCTGCCCCTCAAACCCCTCAAACACAAACTTGAATGTATCGTTATTATTATTATTATTATTATTATTATTATCGTTGCAAAATCTGGCTGTCCTGTTTCTGAGGTTGCCATTTGTTTCTATCCAGTCTTAAAATCTATTTCAGATTCTCCTTATGGTTGAAATAATTCTATAAGTCTATATTTTGACATTGATGTATTTCGTCTTTGAGAAAAAAGAAATGGTGTTTCCTTTTTTAAAGTCTTTTTTTTTCACTTTCAGCCAAAAACTGAATGGAATTTCAGTCCATTCCTAATACATTCCTTTGTGCCCGTGCCAGCATTCAGTGACTTTTCACTAGATAACAAACATAATCTCTTCGCTATAGAATGTCAGATTGGATTTGGCATGCGCTTGGCCGTCTTGCCCCTGTAGACGAGGTTACATTGAGAGTTGTAAAGTACATGACCTCAGAGTCCCGGGGCGTTATTGGAAAGCCTTGAGCCCGCGGTTCTTCTATTCCTCACAGTGCGCTGTTTTAAGGGTGCACTTTTTTAAAATGCTTGCTGCATACTCTTCCACTATGAATGTTTTAGTAGTTGTATGACCTTACAACCCAGTGGCCAGGCTGTGGGCTCTCATATGTAGATGCGATTTATTAAATAATGATGCGGAGTGGCAATGGGAGTTTAAGTACGGCCATGTTTGCCTAGAAACCTGGGTGGAATTAATTTTGTCTAAGTTGCAATAGAGGTGATGTGCTGCGTAGCGGTGAAACATTTATGCGCACAGCAGCCTGTAAGCAGGGCCTCTGATCACCATATAAAGCTGTCAAAACAATTTTTTTCCCTGAGACTGAGGTTGCCGCGTGGCTTATACCTAATCACGTAGGCTGGATAGACGTACTGTAATGTGAATATTCTGAAGAGGAGCAACAAAGACGGCGTTAATAAAAAAGAGCACCAGCCAAACACACATTCATATGGCGCTCCTGGAACACGCTCTCTATGTCCTCAATTATTTGGGGGGAAAAATAATGTCACCTCTTTATCCCATTTTCTTTGCATCAATGGGTTTCACCTTGACGCCTTTCTTCTAATCTGTGGAGCTTTTCTGAGTCATGTATGTACCACGTGTACCATTCGTTAAATTTTCCCTTTTTTTTCTCATTAAATACTTTTCATTATGTTAAATAAAAATGGCTCCACCGTTTTTTGTGAATAAAACTAAATCTTAGGGAGTGTGTGTTGAGCTCTGAAATGGTTGTGTAAGTGCTGGCTCTCGCAGGCAAACCTCATTGGGAGATGAATATGTCTGAGACTGGGTTTGACCTTTCTCTCTCGATGTTTTGTACATCGTCTTGCTAGGTCTGTAATATTTTATTTTAAATGTGACATCACCCTGGTGAAATGTTGCAGGGAAGAGGGTGAATGTCGCTCACAGAGCTCTCCACCGGACAGCGCAGCACGGCTCTTGTAACTACAATCCAAACTCAGGACCGTCCGTATCCTGCTCGAGTGCCCGCGTCTGGTTCTAATCACATAACGCGGACTGTGAAAGTAGGAGGAGTTCTCATCGCTCTCATAGCTTATTTGACTGCCGTGTGCGTCTCTCCCAAAAGGAGAACTATTGAGCACGAGACACAGCAAATTTGTCTTAATGGCAGCCAAGTGTGCCAATACTTTAGTTCTCAGTAAAAAAAAAAAAAAAAGGAGAATGTTTAAGTGCTAACTTTGTGAGACAATATTAAAATACAACCCAAAAAAAAGTAAAAAAAAAAAAGTCTTTTTTTTCCTTTTGGCTGAATCTTAAATGGTGCTGTACTGTGCTTGTAGTGCACTAGGTAGGGTGTACGGTGCCATTGTTATACACTAGGTAGACAACAAACACAGTAAATAGGAAGCCATTTGGGATTCGGCCTAACTTGAAGATGGCGGATTTTACTTGGGTCATGGGTGAGAAATGTAAAACCGAGTGAAATATCAGCAACAAGAAAACATAACTGTGGGTAAATAAAACAAACTCTGAAACATTAAATCGTGTGATTAAAAATTGGGATATTGCCTCGTAAATACGCCAGAAAAAGAGGCGGATGTTTTTGACCAATTAGTGGTATGCCCTATTTCTTAGCTTGGGCACGGTACAGCTCACTTTGTGGTTTAAACATGGACCAAATGCGGGATCACGAGTCGTGCCTGATGCACTGATTTTTTAAATCAATCACTCCATGCGAAATTAATCTCAAAAATGGCGATCTGAAGTGGAGAACGCAGAGCCGTGCAAACTGCGTGATCAGACTGTTGACTATCACGTTATTGTGTGCGATGCAGACACAGCGTGATGTGTGTGTGTACAGACAAAAGACTCCTGTACGCACATGCCTTGCCTTGAGATGCGTATAAGTGGATCTTGTTGTTTTTCTGTGCTGCTGTGTCTGCACTCTGGATCAACTCCATACCATTACCGATGCACGTGCATTGTCGTGTGTTGCCTAGTTACGCCGCGGAGCGAGGAAACGGTGTTGCAGTGATGTCGTGCTGTATGGTCGGTGTGGTACAGCTTCATATTCTCCAGTTCTGCTGGCATAAAGGACTGTATTACTGTCAGCGCGCTCCCAATTTAATAATCTTTCCCCCTGTAGTATCGCTTGTTGATGGTCCATTTTTATTTATTTGTTTATTTTATTCTACTTCAGTTGATTTATGACCCAGCACACTTCATCCCACTGTCGTCCCCCTCCCACTGTCTCCAGTTCCGCTGACTCGTATTACTATATCACTATCAGTGTAGTGCTTCTTAATCATTCATCTTATTCCATTTGATTTATTTCCCAGCACACTTCATCCCAGGGATTGAACGCATTTATTAGCCCACACGCCTTTTTGCCTATAGGCTGTGGTTCATTTAACCGAATGTTGACATCGCCACTCACTCGTGCATTTCATTTGACGTAGTACACCGCCATTTTCCTTGAACAACGGTTTTGGAAACCAATTTCTTTATGCTTTGAACACAACTTTTTACATTTTGTCAAAATTTTTTTTTGTGGGTGGAAAATTGATTTTTAAAAAAAGGTGCAATCTCCTTCTAGTCATTTTCTGGCCGAAACAAGATCGCAGTGTGTTTGCTTGTTGATGTTTTCGGTACCGATGACGATGATGACGATAGATTAGATCCGTTTCATCGTGGTTTCAAGCCTCGGTCATTTTGCTGCTAATGTATTCGGCAAACTTTGTTCTCGCTGGAGGGCCATGTCATGGTTTTCTGACATATTTGTGGGCCACGACAAATTGTTTGAGGGACGCGTAAATTGTGATGGACAGAAATGCATTTTTAATTGGGATTTTGGAAGAGTCAACGCTGGGATAACTCTCAGATCCAACACCGTAACAAACTTACTGGTTGATATGGCAACAACAACAAAAATCTCGATCTCAAACACGTGGAGACATTTTAATTTTTTTATACCAGAAACGATATGCATCAAGGATATTTAGTTTTGCTAATTAAAACTAATTAAAGGCCATGCCTTCAGAGATTTATTTATTCAGCATAAAATGTATTGAGGGGAAAAAGAGGGAAAATGAAACAATTGGTACAAAAAAAAACAATCCACATTTTAACGAGAAGTGAGTAACAGCGGAGTTATAAAAGCACCGACACCTGACGATACCCATGATGCTCAGAAAAGTGTATCGTGATGTTAATATATCGCGATATAGATATCATATTGTCGCTATATATCGCTTGGTTCTTTGGTTATTAGTTGTCCTGTATATTAGAGGAAGGTAAATTCTCATATGACTGAACGACGCACATGGCCTTTAACATGTAATCACACTGCAGGATATCAAGCGTTGGTGAAAAGAGGAAGAGGGACGAGACGGGGAAAATGGGGGAGATGTTAAAAGGACAATGAGAGGCCAGGGTGTAGGAGAGAGGAGAAGGAATGAGAAGACGGGAGATGGTGGGAGAGGAGAGAAGCTGGTGTGTAGTGCTCACTCAGCCGTGCAGGATTTCTCACTCACTGGAAGTGAATTGCGTAGCTGAATTTTTCTTTCGCACTCTTGAGTAAAGGTGTTAGATTTGACCTCTTTTTTTTTTTTTTTATCTGTTCACTCATTTGTTTTAAATACATGCTGGCCAGGCTGAGGACTTCCCGTTTATTTGGCTCTAGGTGGAACATATTTTTCTATGTTCTGTAGGATCAGCTTACGCTCCAGATTATAGTCTTTACCACTACAGACTCGTTTTGCATGAATAGGTTTTTTCTTGCCATCTACCATGTTTTTGAGAGCATGCTTCCGCGTTTTCACGCCTCTCCAGTCTTTGCTCATCGTCGGTTTCTGCACGAAGGAACCCAGAACATTGAATGCGTGACGACGCCGTCCATGTTTCACCTGTTGAACACTTTCTTTTTTTTTGTAAGAAAGGAAAATATATCGCTTTTAAGATGAGCAGATTTTGTTTATTTTGAGGGACATAGGAACGCCATTTTTATTTTGCTTTATTCGTCACAGGTAAAAAGAAAATGCCCATTCTGAATACATTGCATTGCTCTTTCTTTGAAAGCGCATCCTTGTTTTTGGCTAAATTGGACACATTCGGCAGCGATTTTGCATTTTACATTTAAAAAATGGCCCTAAAGCAATAAAAATAAATGTCAAATGACAGTAAAAGAAAAGTGCGACGGTTTCTACAGGAACAAAAGTCGGATCGCCTCTACTGACAATATTGTGAAGTGTGCACTATAATAGTCTTGTATGTTTCGAGGATTTGGCTAGATCAGCACATGCCCCCGTCTCTAGTTTGCATTCAGTTTCCAAAGTGGCCAGGTGAAATGATAATGATGACTGCACATTTTTTGTTTCCTCGGCTTTCTTTTTCCTGGACTGCGGTGCAGAAATGCACCCATGTCATATATCTTTAATCGGCTGGTTTATTATTCCTCATCTCTGTGCCGGACACAAGACTTTTGAACAGTTTTCCACAGGTTACAGCCCAATCAGCCACATTTGTTAGTGATGTGTAGCCTGTTGCAGAATAATCATACAGACCGTTCACTTAATATATATGAAAACGATAGAATACACTGTGTACGAGAAGAGTTTGTGGGATAAATAATATTCTGGACCATTAATATCTTATGTGCCGCATGACGCCTGCGTGGAGACTGCTCATTTCTTTTGCAGTTTGTTTTCAGGTTAGGGTTTTTTTTTTATTTCTAGTTTTATTTTATTTTTTAATTTTTATATATTTTAGTTTTAGAGGTCATAGTTCAGTGCCTAGTGGCCGAGGATTGACAGGGCAGGCCATCTGTTGGGCCGGATTGATGGTTACCATCATGTGGGCAGTTTGTGCCAGTCATGTTTCTTGTAATCCTGATATACTACTATATTTATAACAAGTCTCCCCAATGTCTTGCGTGTACTGCAGTACTGAGCCGTGTTGTTGTTCTTCTTGACCCTAGCCTGTCTGTTTTGAATTATTTATATATATATGGATTTGCCTCTAACGATGCTTGTGATCCAACCTCTGCCTCGGACACCATCGTTTGTTTTCTAAAACCAGTTTCCCCAAAAGCATCGTAAGATAGAGACTGGTAGAGAGAGTGTTCAATGTGATGCTCACTCTACCATTTAACAATGATCTTTGGGCTGCGATGCTTTTTTCTGTTAGTTTTCTCTTTTTGATTTCTGATCGAATACATTTTCGTGTCGGATAGATTTTTTTTTTGTTAGTTTTAGCGTTGTCTGTCATTTCGGTGTGCTACAATAACCCTGCTTGGAAAACTTAAACTTTACTCTTCCCCTCTTGGACACGTTACTGGTGTCGTGTCTGACCCACAGACCTGCAGAGGGAACCCAATAAGTGGTATTTTTCTGCATCTGTATGGGACTTGCCTCATCTCGGACACTTCACTAGTGTCATGTCTGATGCAACGTTGCTGCACAGACCTGCAAATTGAATCCTGCAGCGACTGGTCTTATTTTCTGCTTTGGTTAATTCACTGGAGTTCCTCAAATCTCTGACTCACTGAAGCCACTCCTGTGTTACTGACACTCACCCAACCCTCATCAATCATAAACTGCAACCAGGTTTAATGAATTTTCAGCCCTTTCAGTAGGAAAGGATTTATTTTCTAAGGTATTTTTTAAGTCACTGCGTTGCTTCAGTCCATTGCTCGAGTCCTAGAGTGCAATTTCTCTGCAACCTATTTAGTCAAACTGAAATGTTCTCACCTCGGGAAGTGCTTAAATCCTCTCTGTGGTCCAGTGACTCAAGGCAGTGCCGTTTTCTGCTAAAATAAACTTTACCAGCATATTTGCTCCTCTTCAGTTTAGCCCCCTTCATGGCCTTTGAATCAACAGCCGTTCACTAGAGGCCATTACAGAGACCCTTGCTTGGGATTTTTCCTTCTCTTTTTTTTTCCCCACAGCCTGCATGAGTCATTTCACCAGACCAGATCTGAATCAGGGACACATTTAGACTCTGTGCCATGGAAAGTCCTTATCACTCAGGTCTTCTCTCAGACCAGTCGTCTTCTCTGACACACATCAGGCCCGCAATCGAACCAGACAACTGTTTCCCAACGCGTGCTCTAAAGAACCCTACACTTGTCTACTTCCCTTAGTGTGAACTCAAGTGCTTCTGAGAAAACCTCTGTCCCCGTCGTCTCATTTAGAGGAAGTAATATTGCAAGAGCTTAATTTGCATTGATCTGGAAACTTGTCTAGACATTCAGAACTTGCTAGGTTAACTGTAACGTTGCCTGTGATTAGGATTGCACATGTTCTCCTGAATTCGCGTCTCTCTCTCTTTTGCTCTTGGCTCATTTATGTTCCTCTCTATCTGGCTTTTCTTGCTTTGGATTATCTCTTGCTATTTCTTTTCATCTTGCCTTTTGTATTTCTCTTGCCCTTTAATTGTTGTGGGCTTTTTCTCATCGATTACCATGATGGCGACCTTGTCAGAAAGCCTCAGTACTCAAACTGTCACCTTGCTGTGGATTTGGTGAGGACACGTGGCTCTGAGACACTCTCATGTAGGGCTGTCAAATTCCTTTAGAAATCACATCTGAATTTCAATGACCTTAAAAAAATGTAACAGTCGAATACATTCATAATGAGTCTATAATTTTATACTGCCACAGACAGAGCACAAGGAGCCAAAATCATAATTTTAACATAAAATATAAAGTTTTGGATTTGTTCATTTATTTACCCACAGTGACGTTCCTTTGTGCCTGATATTTAGCTCAAATTTGCATTTCTTCTGTAACCTAAGATCCATCAAAAAATTTGGCCCCTCCAACGTTAGGTCAAATCACAGATGGCTTCCTTTTCACTACATATGCTCTCTACATAGGGTATAACATATGGGCAGTCTATAACCTACGTAGTGCACTATAAGCCCAATAGAACCCAATTTCAAGATGGTAAGTGCCTGTTGGAAATAAACTACTACTTACATTTTTACTTAATTACAAGAATGTGAAAATAAAGTATGCTGTAAATGACATGCATGTATTCGGACCCAAGCAACACAAGGGGTCGTTTAGCCAAAAAGTTTAGGAAATGTGTGTTTTGATAAACGTATGTGAATCAACTTAAGGTAGTACATGGGATCATAAAAAATCAAATGTGTGTTTTGTTTTTGCCTCTGAATATGTAGATATGATGAAAATTTGCAGTATTTTAACAGTGAAATTCCTTCTGACAGCCCTGGTTTCAAGTCATCCCCAGTTTGTATTAGAGGACAGAGGACAAGCGCTCTTTGTTTCTTTTTCGTGAAATAATGGTAGCACAAAGACTGTCATATGACGGAACACCTGTATCTCTGTAAAAAAAAAAAAACACTAGGACTTGTACAATACTCCAGTACACCAGTGTGCAGTGTGAAACAGTTTTCACGCAGTGTAGCTCATAGATAATGCAGTGCATTGTCTGATCTCTCTCTGTGTGTGTGTGTGTTTTGACTAACCCTTCCTCGCTGTGTCTGAACAGTATCCTCATGCCACTGCGGTTACCAAGCACCATGCTTTAGCCGCCATAACCACAAGTTCACCCGGTTCACCACGTCTGATGAATCTTAAGTACTTGCTTTGCAGATTGTTTTCAGAGGTGGAATATGAAATGAAGTGCTAAGGGTCGAGATCATTATTTTCCGTCTGTTTAAATAAATTAATAGATTGCAGGACCAAACCAATGTCGTACTGCAGCTCCACAGCTGCTTTTGGAGGATGGCCATCTTAGAGTTGTTGGTGAGGTGAACAAGCAGAAAAACACCCTGAGAACAGAGTGACCTGAACATTAAGGCCAAAACGCCTTCAGCGCTGTCCTCTAACGACGCCTTCAGCTGTGTCCTCTAACGACGCCTTCAGCGCTGTCCTCTATCGACGCCTTCAGCGCTGTCCTCTAATGACGCCTTCAGCTCTGTCCTCTATCGACGCCTTCAGCTGTGTCCTCTAACGACGCCTTCAGCGCTGTCCTCTAACGACGCCTTTAGCTCTGTCCTCTAACGACGCCTTCAGCTGTGTCCTCTAACGACGCCTTCAGCGCTGTCCTCTAACGACGCCTTCAGCGCTGTCCTCTAACGACGCCTTCAGCGCTGTCCTCGAACAGTCTTGTCAACCAATAGAAATTTTCAAATATCATTTCTATCTTGGTTTGAGCAAAACTACAAAGGCAACTTGTGTATTTACCTTAAGGCCGGGCTTATACTTGACGCATGACTACGCATGCACGTTCAGATGCAGCAGCCACGGGAGCAGCATTGTTCACATACTCGCCTGCGTACCTTTTGTAAATCTGGAGGATCAAAAGCGATATCCACGAGGGCAGGTCCAAAAGTCTGAGGCCACATTGAAAATCTGGGATTTTTTTTGTATGGCACTCTAAAACGCTTTGCTGAAACCGGATCAGTCGAGTTCAAAGCACGATCAGGCAGACCAAAAGTGAGCACACCATCAGAACAGCAATACATAAAGCTTTGTTCACTGAGAGAGAGAACAGCAACTTCATCACAG
>JAOUQW010000010.1:3610650-3622289 GCA_028565825.1 Olivaichthys viedmensis | reverse complement strand
TCCCCATTCTGATGGTTGATGTGAACATTACCTGAAGCTGCTGGTCCGTATCTGCATGATTTTATGCATTGCGCTACACTACTGCCACACCATTGGCTGATTAGATAATTGCATGAATGAGAAGGTGTACAGGTTCCAAATAAAGTGATATATATATATACTGTATATATGTGTGTTACATATATGTTAGCATTAGCACAGGTTAGGACTCATTTATTTATTTAGCAGTAAGTCAGAATCCAAGCATATAGCTGTTAAAGGAGCCGATACATAGTGTAGCATGATTCAGGTTCCACCAACTGACCAGAAACAACTGCAAGACAGTTCTAGGAAGAACAGAGCCATCAGTAAATATATCCACTCACTTACTCACACAGAAAAAGACAACTAAACACAGAGAGCCCAGTAATATATGTAATACAAACAAAAGAACAAGTTAATAGACAAATACTACATGTACACACACTCAGGGAAAGGGTGGAGATAGACAGTGCGTCAGTATCAGCGTTCAAGTGTTCAAGAGCTTCAGGCGTTTCTTGAAAGTTATGAGAAAATCTGAATATTGAAGTGTAATTCATTCCACTATCTCAAGACCACTAATGAAAAGAGTCTGGTTTTAGACTTGGTACCACACACCAGGCACCGTTCACTCCCAGACCATAACTGGATAAAAAATTAAGCCCTGTTTAAGTGGATTACCTTTGAGTGGAGAAAGTGGACACTGCCTGATGAATATTTTATTGCTGTGTAACACAGTCACCTGCTTTACTGCAGAGACGGCGAGCTCACGCAGCGTTCTTCCACTCTACACACAGCATGGATACATCTGTAAGTACTGGCACCCATACTAAAGCATTATTAATGTGGTATTACAGTAATTAAAATGATACATTTAGAATTTAGGAGTACAAATTTAGGAGTACTATTTTTATAATATCAACTGCCTAACATAGTAGGGCTCTGAATGCAGAAATTAAATTAAACGCTAATCATCATGGCTGGATAATGCTTGGGATAAAAAAAAAAAAAAGAGGCAGTATAGTAAAGAATGATTCCTATGAACTAAAATTACAACTAGCTGTAACATACCTAACTGATCTGTCTGTTGTTGGGCACAGGAAGAAACCGACAGAGAACCTGTGATGGAGAGACAGATTACTGATTCAGCAGAGAGGAAAAAAAACTTACAAGACCTTTTGAGAGAGGAAATGGAAATGCACATCAAAGGTGTGTACATACTATGTGTTTGTGCACAGATAGGGGTGGTCTAAATCCAGTTCCTGTATACCCCCTTCTCATCTGCTGAACATGCAAACTTTAAGGGTACACGATTCCACTATTCCCTTGACAGTGTTTCTCTTGTGGACAGGGTTTTGGGGAAAACATCATGGTTGTGCTGTCCTTGTATTTTGCAGTCTACTGTTTATTTCAGTCTTATGATGAAAACATTGATCTAAATAAAACATTGATTTAGTCATTGTGAGTTTGTAAGTAGATTGTTCTCCACTATTGGACAACAGCTACCAATCTGGGAGGGTGAGGCCTAACACATCCTGTCTCTAAGACACGAGAAGTCACATCTTTTCAAACTGCTGCTAATACATGAGCAAATAGATGCCTTTGATTGGCTAATGCTATTCTGATCCAAACAGAGAGCAGGGCCAGTTATGCTCTCTTGGACTCTCGGCCACAGACGGCTGTGTCATCGGCAGGATTTGAACTCGTGATCTTCCGACGATAGGACAAACGCTTAAGACTGTTGCACTACTTTGAAGCCCATGAAACCAAAGTTAATGCTGCTGCTGATGATGATCATGATGATTGATGATGTATGATGATGATGATCATGATGATTGATGATGATGATGATGATGAATGATTATGATAGATGATTGATGATGATGATTGCAGAGGGCAGAACCAGTGTGGAGAGGAACCAGGAGAGAGTCGAGTGCATAAGGAAGCTCAAAGAGGAACTGCACAGAGAGGAGAAAACACAAAAGGATGCTCTCGAGGGATCACAACAATCAGGACAAGACTGTGGTTCAGTATGTAACTGGATTTAGAAGTTTTTTTTTAGTGAAACTGTTGATCAAGGTTCATTTTCACTTATGAATGAAGGTGCGTAAATGATAATGCCTTATTGTCACTATAACAAATAACACATTTGCATTGAAGTACAGTATGACAAAAAGTGACCAAACTGATTCATATATTAATGATAGCAGGTTCTACTTATATAGGCAAATCACACATTCATTTACTCACTGACATTGCAACTGACCTCCAACAGCTTGACACATGGTCACAGGAGGAGTACTGTAAACTACAGGAGCAAATGAGGAAGCTGAAAGAAGATCATGAGAGAGTGATTCAGGAGGAACTGCTGAAGATGGAGAGCGACCTGCAGGAAGAGCAGGTGTAACTATTATACTATTAGTACTACCCCACTCTTTATATACAGAACAGACCATCGCCCAGAACTGTAAAGATCAATTCTCACTATAACTGTATATACAGCTTAATCTGTCATGGAGATTATATTTTTTATTTCCATGTAAAGGCTGAGGCTGAAGATGTGTTTGCCCTGTAGTTAATGCTGTACCAGATTTAGGTTGATGAGCTCTATTAAATGTGCAGGTCCTATTTAGCAGAGATGCTTGTCCATGCTGGTTTACCTGGTTTAGAGTACTTTTTATTTTAGTCTAATTTCTATTCATCATATTTATGTATGTTAATTTCTTTCTATAAGACCAGTCCTCATCGTATTTCAGGGATCTTTACTCGGATTGAGTTGAGTCCCTCTGTTAATCTCTTATACTCTGCTGTAATACCACTATCCGGAAACAAACAGAGCAGGATGGGTTCCTCTCAAGATTTCTTCCCAATGTTTCTTAGGAAGTTTTTCCTTGCCACTGTCATTATTATGTAGGTGTCTACACTTGGATTTCTGTAAAACAGCTTTGTGATGACGACTGGTGTTAAAAGCGATATATACTTCAAATTAAAATGGAATTGAATTCCAAGCCTCCCTTATGAAGAGTAGACTTCCAGAAGTAGTTTTAGTTATTCTAACTCAGAATCTTTATCAGCACCTATGTAAAATAAATAAGCAAATCAGTGTTAGCCTTGTTTATCACTCTATCAGTAAAACTATACTTACACTACAGAGATGAATTGGACTTTAACGCTAGGGTAGTAAATGCGCTAGTTCATACGTGTTAATCTGTATTCATTCGTTAAAACTGAGCAGCTCATGTCTCAAAGCTTCATGAATGTGCTGTTACAGGACAAAATAATAACTTGCTTGATAAGGATCAACAATTTGCAGTTAACACACTCTTAAACTGTCTACTCATAATGATAATTGAGGCATCGTCTCTCGTTCATGTAAAGACAAAGTCATGTAGTAAATAAAACCTCCGTCACCTCATGAGTTTTGACTTGAGCCTCTCATAAATCCTCCATAAAACATTCATAAAACATAAAACAAGTTTTATAAAAACATTTATGCAATGCTTATGGAGGTGTCATAAAAGCCCAATTTTGGTACCCTTCATTTAAGATTCATCTTGTCTACTGTTATGTTGCATCACAAGACTAGTAGGAACGTTTTCTGTTAAACAGTACATGTGTATAATGACAATAAAACTGAACTGAAAGAATAATCATTCGCTTCCATGTCCAGCCCGAGGGACTGGAGGGTGAAGTGATGTACTTGAGAAGGGAGAGGCAGATCCTGGTGCTGCAGACCGAAGCCCTGCGCAGGGAGAACCAGCAGGCCGAGGCAGACCTGGAGGCCCAGTACACACTACACCAGCAGGGTATGCACTCTCTCAGGGAGGAGAGCCTACAGGTGAGAGGGACATCTGCAGGGCAAACAGATTAAGCTCTTCTTTACTACTCGTGCTCTGTTCGGATCAAAATAACCCACTAAAAATTTACACAAAAAATTACTAAACAGTACCTTTCACGGTACAAACACTTGTTACTGGGGCGATACCCTCACTCTCACATTGTACGGATGTAGTGCACCTTTAAAACTCAAAACTGATGTACCTTTGAGGGTACATTTACATTGTTTGTAACTTTGAGGACAAAAATGTAGCTGTACAGTACATTTTTTTCTGACAGTGTAAAAGGGGAAAGGAACAAAATCTTAAAAAGATTGTTTCAACATGAAATTTAATGTGATGTGCTAAATTGCTCTAATAAACACGGAAGATCGTTTTTAAAACCCACATTTATATTACAGATTATGTTCAGGCAATTTTGAACGAGGTGCAACAAGGTAAAATAAAAGAGGTCTTATAAATGTGGAAAAATATAAATATATATGAAACAAAACAAAAAAAATTCCAACTGTGCACATACATACATACCCGAAAACATGATTAATATTTCTAATAAATAAGATAAGCATAAGATTTATTGTCTATTTTAAAAAATACATTTTACAATTGTATCAAATAATTCAAATGGTATTGCTTTTTATTAATTCCTTGACGGACAAACATTTATAAATTTATTTAAAACTTTTTGCAGTAGAAACAAAGAGACAATGGCCTTGATATTCTCTCAGTATAGTTAAAGGCAGCAAAATGTTTAAATAACTTTATTTTAATTCACCCCTTTTTTTATTTTTTTTATTCAGGTGTTTCGGACATTTCGTCAGGTTCTGGAGGAGCAGAAGCGGACATCAGAGGGCAGGTACAGGGCTCTACTGCTGGAGGCCATTCAGGACGCTGTGTACCTGTCCTCCCAAAACCAGCAGCTACAGGCCGAGAACACGCAGCTCCGCAAAGGTGACACAGCTCTTCCCTGAAATCTCATACCTTTTAGACATCGTGCTTCAGTTAAAAATGCTAGTGTGGATAAGCAGGAACGAAAGCCTGTGCTTAGATAGACATATCTAATTTGTTTTTTTGGTCCTAACCTAAATCTATTCGCTTTAAATTTATTATTAGCATGGAAAGCAGTTCGAGTGATGTAGTGCAACAAGGGCAAAAGGTTACATTTAGACAACAACAGTGACATGTTTATAAGATTTGCTGTTTTTCTAAACCAGTGGTCACCAACCCTGCACCTTCCTGCTGAGCTTAGCTCAAACCCTGACACTATTTGCTTCAGTGACCATGTCTGTAAGCACGTGTTATGGTGATTACAACGACAGGGGAGTTTGGAGACAATTATCAACCAGTCCTGCTGTAAAAACTTTCTCCATCGTGAAAAAAGTAGCTGCCAGCATGTGGCTAAATATGTCCACATTGAGCTATGCTCAGAAGTCATCATTTTCACTTGATGTGAGACGCAACATCAAGCATCTCTGTGGTTCTACGTCACACGCTCAGTTCAAACTTATTTAAAACAACACAAGGTCATTACACCATTCAGTATAACAACGTTGATTTCAAACTACTCCATACTTACATAAGGACTGCATTTTGCCCTTTTTTAAACTTTTTATTATAACTACAGATACAGTATTTGATGCAGGCATGTGATTATTAGACATCTAGATTATCATCATAAAAAAGTAAAACATATTTGGATAAAAGACCGCTTACAACGCCCTTACGCCTACTTGTTTCGGAGTCAAACGAAATCCAAATCACTTTATATTAACCTTAAACCTCTACACATTTCCAGTGTCTCTTCAACTGATTTTTCTTCCCTTACAGCTTTGGCTGAGATGAAGGACAAGCTGCATAAGTGAAGGAGTCACTCGGAGTTACAACATGGTTACACAAGCGATGTGCTCGAGTCCTGCTGGACATGGACTTAAGTCCGACTTAAGTCACAATTTCCGTGACTTGTAACTTGACTTGGACTTGCTTATTTACTTGAGCTTATGTCAGACATTCTTGCTGAATTGTGCATGCTCCGACATGTGTAAATAAATTGTTTTGGCTGTGTAAGTAATCGTTTCTTCGACATTAGATCATCGGTGGTGGAAACGGCCGCCCTCCCCTTCCCCCATTCGGGACTTGACTTGGAAACTTTGAACTTGACTTGGACGTTAGGGTGAGATGACTTGAGACTCGACTACAACACTGATCACTCTGGTGAAGTGTGTTTCCTGTTACTGTAAGATGAAGTGCAGTTATTTTAATACATAAAGTGTTAACACTGTAAGCACAAAGTACAATAGTTCAGATGGTCATGTAACTAAAATGTCAAAGTGAGTGCTAAACACATTCATAGACAAAAGCCATGATACATGTTCCTAATATTTATTTCCATAATTTCATTCATAAATACTTCCAGACTCTACATATCATTTTGCATTGTTGAACATAATAAAAATAGATCTCAAACAAGAAAACAATAATTCATGGCATTCAGATTTAAAGAGATGAAA
The DNA here is from genome assembly GCA_028565825.1 of Olivaichthys viedmensis. Lineage (NCBI taxonomy): Eukaryota > Metazoa > Chordata > Actinopteri > Siluriformes > Diplomystidae > Olivaichthys > Olivaichthys viedmensis. The sequence goes on along the minus strand of JAOUQW010000010.1, from coordinate 3,615,928 downwards.
TTCTTATCACTGATACACACGTCTGTGTTAGTTCGGCTGTGACAAGTGACAAAACATGCAACCATACGACGATAATTTTTTTAAAAATAAAATCCCTGTACTCAATTCAGTCACACTCGTATTTAGATGAATTCACTTGCCTCAAATTAAAAATATCGAAGAAGGAGAAGACGAAGAAGAAGAAGATTTCAGGTCTGGTCCAAGTAATCCAAAACCTTCACTATTTTGCTTTTGCGTCTGGACACACTCTTAGAAGTTAAACCTAGAATCCTTAAAAGTTCTTTTCTTGTCCCTCTGGGAGAAACTTTAGGTTCTATGTAGAACCCTAACTATCTGAAGAACTCTTGATAAACCCAGGGAAAAAAAAGTTTTTCTAAGATTGTAGGGCTGCACAATAAAGGCTAAAATGATGATCACGATTATTTTGCTCAATACTGAAAGTATTTTTATTTTTTTGCAGTTATTTGGGTAATTTAGGAAATGTAATTTGAATTAATTAAATGGCTTGGTACTAGACACTGAGCAGTTTCCTATAAAATGTTATATATTTTTATTGTTTAAATGGGATTAACAGAAAGTCAGGCCATTGAATTGCCATTTATTGGCAATTCGATGCCAATAAGTTGTCAAAAGAAAAAAAGAAAAATCACATAAGACATACTTTTAGCTATATTATTGGGACAACAAAACTCACATTGTAAGAATTATACACCAACAAAAAGCTGTTATTTATTTTGAAATATTTTACCTTTTGCTGTTATCATTGCAATTCCTACTCTGTGTTTATTTGTAAGATGTTCTTGAAAGGATGTAAATTTTATTTAAAATACTACTCAAGTTTGTGTTCCACTCATCAATATGAATAATTTGAGTCAGTTTGAGTCAATGAATGTATATTGTTTCACTTTAATATTAAATACTGCTGTTATAGTGTATGACGGACAGTAAAAACCCTTTTCATATTTAACCAATACATCTTTGAATCAAAATAAGACTGGTCCTTAGTCACATTAATTGAGTGGATTATTTATTTTTTTAACCCTTGTGTTGTCTTAAGGGTCATAAATGAGCCGCCACTATGTTTAACAGCAGAGAAAAGCCCCTAAATGATATTTTTTCAACTTTTGGTGACTCTTCCTAAAGTGACCCTAACATTAGAAAAAGAGAAACATCGCCTTATTGTTTATAATTCTATGAACGCTGTACACCACCAGGGTATAAAGATTGTCTTAGGGTCATTTGTGACCCTTAGGACGAGGTGAGTGTACAAAATGTTAAGACTACACAAAGGTTAAAGGTTAAATATAAACAAAATCCCAATCTCAGTATATAAATATGCCACCACATTAGGCAACCAAATAGACAGTTAAACCTTATGAATGGGGAGCTCATGATTTAATGAACCAGAGTCAATAAATAATATGTAACGTTAGGTCAATCACCTCACCAAAATCCCAGTTTAATTGAGTGGGGAAGCCAAAAATCATGATCAAAATGCGATTAACTGTGCAGCCCTACTTCCGGATCCTTTACCTGTAATACAGGTACACTGCCACTCCAATCATCAGCACAGACAGGAGAAAGAAAGGCGTGAGCTGCAATCCCAGCAGCCCCCTGGAGAGCACGCTGTTCACCAGCATGGCTGAGGAGATGATGAAGAGTCGGGTGATTCCAGTTCCATGTTTCATCACTACAGACATCAGCAGGCCGTTAGCCGCCTGGCCTGCTACGATAAGCCACACCAGTGCAGAATAGCCTTCTAGAAACGCATGCTCTACGCCACTGCTGTAGAAATGCGACACCAAATTTATCCCCACGCCGAATATATACAGGAACAGATTCTGCAGGCTCAGGGGCAGACGCTGGCTCTTTAAAACTTTCTCTGTGTAGACTGCAGCGAGGCCTGACACGAAGCAATACACGAGCACCAGCAGCAGACCCCAGGCTGTGATGTAAAGCCTTGGGCTCGCATCCTCCCCTCCCTGATCTGGGATCTCCCAATCTAGAGTGCTGTAGCTGTGGAACGCCCCGGCGCTCGTGAGAAACGCCAGGGCCACCCACTGAGCAGGCCGCAACCTCTTCCTCAAGCAGGAGGTGTAGAGCAGAGCGGTGGAGGCGATTTTCAGGTTGCTGAGCACCTGAAACGAACTGGGGTCCATGTAAGCCTGCATGAAGACCACTAGGTTGTTGTTGAAGGCATAGAGCAAAGCGGGAATAGCGTACGGCACCGCCATGGTCCAGGATACAGAAACCCCGATGGTGTGGACGTTCCCTGAAGCCAATAGAGCACCGAGAGAGAGCAGCAGCTTGCTGAATTCGATCAGAACAACACAGGACGAGGGGCTGAAAGGAACTCGGCCATCTGTTTTAGTGAGAGCAATGAGGGGCGCATGAGAGCCATAGATGAGGACCGAGAGAATCAAGAGAAAGCCCCAACGAGCACCACGGAGCCACCTCCTAGTGCGAGGGGGGTCCGTTTTACTAGAACCGACGCTTTTAACGATGATCATGTTCTAAATAAAGTCAAAACGAGTCCGTGATTGTACCCTGAGGGGGGTCAACTTGTCTGTATTTTGTTACCTTTTAATTAAATACCGCTTAGCAGTGTAACTACGATGAATAATAAAAGCCGCACAGGACAATACCTTTAAGGCAAGCAGACAAACGACATTAGTGATTGTTTTTCAGCAGGAAATTAATAATTAACTAAAAACCTGAAAAAGAAAAAAAAAATCGGTGCAACATATAACTGAATTAACAAAGCCACAGCTCAAAATGAGATGATGAGCATATACATTTAGAAACCTCTAATCCTTATTATAAGTCACAGTTTTTTGTTTCTCATTCAAACTCTTAGACAGCTCCGATTAGTCCACTGTTCATGCAAAGGGTCAAGCAGACAGCGGTTAACGGAGCTCAAATATTAAATTGCACTAGAAAGAAGTTCGCTCTTCGTTGATTGTGAATCCACTCAAGCTGCTTCAAGATTCCTTCTCTCTCTTGCTCTGTTAATTACTGGGGCCTTTTTTCAGAGAGTTCAGATAGTCTTTTACGGTCCTCTCAATGTTGGGCACCTGATAGTTCTGTGCAGCGTAGATGCCCGTGAGGGTTCCCAAAGCGACCCCCAAGACGGCTGAGGCGCGGAGTTTGGCCACCACATAGCCAGCCAGGAATCCCTTCAGGAACGGAGAGGCCAACAGTGATCCACCCTGCGAGAGAGGAGAAATGAAAACCTTTCTGAAACTCTCTCATACATGCACAAGTAGGAACATTTCTGCGGATTTATTGGACTCCGCTTTTACCAGCCGATTTCCTTATAAAACTGCACAACGGTGTACCTGAGAGAACTGATGCGTTTTAAAGGCCTATTACTGAAATCCACAAATATGTTACAATAAACAATGTACCAGTAAAACTACGTACTACTCTGTACTAAATCTTGTCATCTACAACACGTTTTAGCGAGAGGGTCTAAGTTACAACTCCACTAATTATTACTGTGTTTCATGACAAAACAGTTACAGATCGTTCATAAGTCAAAGCCTTTGACTCAGAATAAGGATTAAAATGGCACAGGGATTTAATTATATTAAGAAACTAATTGAGAATGAACGTCGTGTTTACCGACTACATATATATTTATAAGGAAACATGATTATGGAATCTAACAATTAATCGCGACAATCTCAAATAATCCCGTAAATAATTGTGCCAGGCCTAGTATTAAATATCTTATTGTTTAAGTTTATTTTTGGTATTTAGGGTCGGCCTATTAAAGATTGTCTTGTTTTAAAAGGTGTGTAACAACAATAAAGAGGGTCGTTCATGATCGAGTTGATTCATAATCACTGTTAGGTCGTACAGAAACAGAAGCTATTGTGACGTGTTTATATATAAACCAACTGTTTAATGACCTTCAACATCACCACTTGATAGTTTGAGGTCCTCTTTTGTGGGTCCGTTAAATAATTTAAAAAAGTAAATCGCGAGAACAAAAAAAAAACAAGAAATGAATCACACAAGCCTAGTAGATATTAAATCAGGATTAGGGCAGTACCTGTGGTATCCCAGCCTGCACTTCGTTCTCCACTCTTTTCTGAATATCTTCGAGTTGATCTTTAAGCTGTGCCAGATCCTTCAGCTGCCTCAGGGGATCCTGCAAACACAAGCAACACCCCAAACACAGTGAATACTGACTATTAGTGAAGACCGATCATCTTCAGGAAATGAGAAGCGTCATATCTAGCTGTAGTTACAGCTCATGTTACATTTCCATTGGCCCAGTGTAGCTGACATGTCAATATTTTCATAAGTTTTCCCCCTCAAACAAGTCATGGCTCATTAAATAGGTCTGACTAGTATTTGCTGGCTTGAAATACAATACTGGCAACTCCATGATCCCATCAGGAGACATAAGACAGGTGTGAAAGCAAAACCTTTCACAAGTACAAGCATAAAATGTGCAAATAGACATATGTGAGACAATGTCTCAAATAGTCACAACACAGGCCACACATGAATACAGCGCAATTATCTGTAGCATAACGTTTAAAAATGCATAACAGTGTTAACAAATCAGCTCATTCATATTTGTGAACAAACACCCAGTAAATGAATAAATACATATGACACATGTTGTTGCCAATAACAAATCTTCAAACCATTGCTTTTTTATTTTTTATTTCTTTGTTTAAATAAAAAGTACTGGATGTGCTTAAAGACAAACTTTATTGTTCTGAATAGCATCATTTTTTAAGTTTGTTTTTTACATAATCATACCATATTTGACTTTTTATTTTATTTTTTTTTTAATTGACTGTCGCTGTACCTTTTTCATGATTTTAAAAACAACTTGAAGTAAAAGTCTAGCCTAGCCTAGCCTAGCCTAACATACCATAGCATAGCCTAGCCTAGCATAGACTAGCCTAACATACCATAGCATAGCCTAGCATAGCATAGACTAGCCTAACATACCATAGCATAGCCTAGCCTAGCATAGACTAGCCTAACATACCATAGCATAGCTTAGCCTAGCCTAGCCTAGCATAGCCTAGCCTAGCATAGCCTAGCATAGACTAGCCTAACATACCATAGCATAGCCTAGCCTAGCATAGCATAGCAGGCATTTTGGTTTGGCAGTTGGTTTAAAGGTAAACTATCCGCATAAAAAGGATAATAATACTTGAATATATATATATGTATGTGTGTGTGTGTGTGTGTGTGTGTGTGTGTGTGTGTGTGTGTGTGTGTGTGAGTGTGTGTGTGAGTGTGTGTGTGT
>JAOUQW010000010.1:3583629-3595465 GCA_028565825.1 Olivaichthys viedmensis | reverse complement strand
ACTTTATGTAGTCCTGTATAGTGTGCTGCTGTATCGTTGCGTGTTGCACCATGGTCCTGTAGAAACCACATTTCATTCCAGTGTATACGAAGTATATGGAGGAATGACAATAAAAAGCCCACTTGAACTTGAACTGATCTTCATCACAATTCGTCAGTTACTCTGTAGCACAGTGTTTGACACTTGGTACTTTCTGAACTAATCCTTGGTTACTCCTGCGTCCTAGAAACCGACTGCAATCAACAACAGCCAGTGCGTAGTGACAGACAGCGGCGTGAAGATCTTCTCTCTGGTGCCCTTGAAGCAAAACTCCGTCTCTTCGCTGGTTAGTGCTGAACTACATGAAAACATAACACTACATTTCTGGGACTTGAGAGGCCCACAAAAACCATAATACAAACATCATTTAGATTTTGGATAACATGTTTGTAAGTTTATTTGTTGATTTGTTTGCTTTATCAGGCTCTAGGCTTGTCCACGGCACGGGGCAGGGGGAGATGTAAGAACCCTTCCTGTGATTACATCTATAAGAACAGACACAAGCCGCAGTACTGCCCCAGCTGTGGCAGTGAACTCGCCACCAAAACAGCCAAGAAAGCCAAAGTCCCAGTGAGTTACTGTCTTAAATAACCAACTTATTGAGCTCACACACAACACACTGGACAGTGGGGATTATTTGGGCTCATGGCAAAAAAAATAAAATAATAATCTGTTTGTTGTTTTAACACTGATTTAGATTAGTTGTAGTAGTTAAGAACACGTGTTTTCTGATTTTTGTGCTTAATTGTAGTTCATGTCTTAAAATACATACGCACACATAGCGTGCAGAAAAGATTCGATGTAGCAATGTATCTCTACATCATGACAAAGAGCACAACATTAACTGAATTAGCAGCAGCTGCTCATGAAATAACAACAATAATAATACATTTATTTTTTATATGTCCAAAAATCCAAAATCTCAAAGTGCTTTACATATAAAAGATTAAACAAAGTACATTATTAAAACAGTCTACAATCATTAATGAATTGTATATGAAAATTACTACAAATTATGAAAAATATAATAACAAAGTAACAAATTAATTATTCTACATATTTCTTTAAATTTACTTAATTTATTATAATGTATTTTATTATATTGAAAATATAATACAATTAATTATTATAATTTTATTTATTTAATAATTCACTTCACTTAATTTATTATAATATATTTTGTATTTATATATATATATATATATATATTTTTTTTTTCATGAACAATATAAAAACATGAAATACATTTTCATATATTTATAACCAATTTATTAATGAATGTAGATTAATAAATACTTTAATCATTTATTATAGTTAATTAATACATAAATAAACTTAACTTGAACTTAATGACCGTAATAAATTAAGTTTACTCCCTGTCCGCTGTCTCGCTCCTCTCTATTTCCTGCAGTCATCTCCTGAGCCGGCAAATATGTCCACGCTCCTGTTGGACCCATCACGACCTTTGACCCCGGCCCAGAGAGAGCTCCAGCGGCAGTCCACCGTGACGCTGCTAAAACACAGCCTGCAGTTCCCTGAGAACGAGGCCGAGCTCCAGGACGTCCTCGCACACATCCACACCCTCAACCACGCACACAGGGATGAGGAGAAGGACGGAGAGAAGGATGAGCATTGTGTTTCTCCGCAGGATGGTTGGCCGAGCTTCTATGAGCCGGCTGCAACTCACTGCAGTCTGTGTCACTATCCGCTTTACAGAGGAGAAGAGAGGTGAGGGGACAGCGGGATATACACACTTAACTTTTCCTCTGCCCAATGTGTTCAACTATGGCAAAAAAGAACATCCATGAGCCCATTGCTGTTAATACTAACTTCCGAACAGACTTCCAAAGCTATCGGAAGGTCGGAAAAGCATTTTGGAGGGGGCGGGGTTTAGAAAAATCACTTTTTCTGAAACAGAAACATCCGCATTGTTTGCACAGTATGACGGGACTAGTGATGTATGAAGGGGGGGAAATTTGCAGAAGCTTTAAGACTGTTGCTGTGATAAGAGGAATGCAGTTTCATGGAGAGGCTGTTATTGCTATAAAAGATGTGATCTCAATCAGGGATGTAGTGCCATTAGTCAAGCTACTTTTTCCCATGTATCTTGTAATGTAGCAGCTACATTTCTTCACTGGATAGCTTTAATGAAGCTGGCCAACATTTCTGTACAATAGTCACTTGTAGCTTAGCTAACTACATTTAAAAAGTATTTTTTTAAAATCTTTTAAAGTATCTGCCGAGATGGTGCGATTCAATATCGTCTTTCTCAGATGAGGTCACATTGAAAACTGCATCGTCCTCATCGCCGTCAAAGCGTTTGAACAGACACCAAACGTACGCTATTACTTATTACTACTTCCTGTTTACTACCCGCCTCCCTTATTTTATGGACGGTCTGTAAATACGAACCGCCTAATTGTCTGAAAAATTCTGACCGTTCCAGACTTTCTGAGGTTTTTCAGGCGGTTCTCAAAAGCACTTCTGACAAAGAATGAACCAGACTAGAGCTTGTGTGATGGCCATATGTTTGTCTGTTCTTTAGTTCAGTAGAGGGTTAGGAGGAGCGCTACTGAGAGTATGTGTATGTGTGTGTGTGTGTGTGTGTGTGTGCGCGCAGTTGTTCAATAGCAGGGCAGCAGCAGTGTTGGTTAGTGACGGAGTCTCTGCTGCAGCCGGTCTCTCTGCAGCTGAAGGTGTGTCTGAATAAGCAGTGCCTGGCTGTACACAGCTTTACCTGCCTCTACCCAGGTACACGCACACACACCAACCAACACACACAGACATAATCATGGGTAAAAACATACTGACCCATACACTTGTACAACAAAAACACATACTGCCACAAACACCTTCCTCCATATCATACCATGCACTTTTCATTTAGGAGAATCTATAGAGACTGACACAGATGTTTTGTGTATCTTAGGTTTATTTAACGTGGGGAACCAGCTGCTGGTGAGTTTGGACTTGTTCTTTAATATCCGAAGCCAGATCAAACACGGCCAGGACCCTGCACTCGCAGCCCTCGATATAATCAACAACACACACAGTCCATCAGGTACAATTCTGTCACAGATACTGATTTTAATAAGCTAAAATTTCTGATAACCGATATTATCAGATGATATAATTTTATATTTTATATAGACACCAATAGTTTTAGTTAAACAAAGCTTTACTGATATGATGGTGTTAATTTAAGAAATTGACTAACAACAGAAACAGCAATATAAATATAGAAACAAGCCACTTACTTGAAAGCTGATTCCTGTCCTGATTCCTCTCCCCTCCTGATTCCCCTCCTGATTCCTCTCCTGATTATTCCTCTCCTGGTTCCTCTTCTCTCCTCAGGTTGTGTGTTGAGTCCAGATGAACAGACTCATGTGCAGGAGTTGTTGTGCAGTGGTTACTGGGCATTTGAGTGTCTGACAGTGCGTGACTACAACGACATGATATGTGGAGTGTGTGGCATCGCTCCCAAACTGGAGATTGCACAACGCAGCACAAACAGCGTCCTACAGCTCAAAAATGTGGAGGTAAAATAACATTCAAGATCCAAAAACAGAATATTGTAATAAGAATATTGTAATCTATAACCATTTTAGTTACCCTGGGTGGTTCTTCACTATTCCCCGCTGACATGTTGTAACAACTTATGCAGCAATGTTCTAACTTTGGCTCTCTCCTAAGATGATCTTTTTTCTCTCTCTCTGAAGTTCACATGGCCGGAGTTCCAGGCCTCAGATGAGGTACAGGTGGAGGAATTCTGGCTGGCGATGGAGAGCGAGGCTCTGGAGCAGGCTGCCTTTCCCTCCAGCGTTTCCATCACGCGCTTTGACGCCTCCATCATCGCTCCCTTCTTCCCCCCACTGATGAGGAGCAGCATGGTCATTAACACAGAGAAGGACAAGATCATCACCAACACGGCCCATACAGGTAAAGGCAGCGTCGGACCACCATGCACTGGCAACAACAAAATAGTCATTTTATGAATTGCGAATCCATAGTCAGTTTTTTCAACCTGTTACTTGACTTGCAAATCATTATTCACACATTCACTTTGTACATTACGTCATACTTCATGGGTTTACAGATTTTACCATTTTACGTGCATACTCTGATCAGTTTGGAGTCGCAGAACTTTTTGTTTCAGCCCCACCCCCTAAACGCTCCACCTGTCCCCGACCCCTCAGCTTTCTGAAGTTGTTCACTTGGCCCCGCCCCCTCAAAACGTTACAGTAGTGAGATGGTTCAGTCAAAACCCTCAAGTTGTAATCGTGTGCTTTGGCAGGGTAACCAGTGATTCATAAATGTATTGTGAAAGTTGTAAATACAATAGCTTTGTGATTCGTAATTGCAAGATGGACTTTGTAAATCACAATTTGTAGTAATATGAGGATTGCACTCGTTTAGGCTAAGTCTTAGTCCCAGTTGCAGATTTACAAATCTAAGTGTTGTATTCACGCACAATTACTTTTGCAATAGGTTCGAATTTATATTGAGTATAAGTTATTAATTTATGTATCTGTCACAGGAGTATGTTGGCATTTTTAAAAGTTATTCAACAAATTGAACAAACATGAATCTCACGTCTACAATGAAAATTGATCTAACATTTAACTGCAGTTAACTAATTGTTTTCTTTGAGACTGTGTTCTTTATACCAACATCCATATTTCCTTACCCTCTGAGAGATTAGAATAATAAAACATAGGCTTCTTCTGATTGGTATGTGCATTGTTACTTTGTGTCAAGGTGATGTAGGCTAGATACCACAGAGTATGCCTATTACCTTTTGTTAAAAGATTTGAAGAAATGGGTTGGCTTTGAAGAGATTTGTTGGCTGTATCAGGAGACCTTTCCGTGCTGATGCGTTTAATCCATGATGGTCGGCTGAGACCGGAGCAGATGGAGGAGCACACAGAGGAGGAGCTGCGGTCCGTACTGGAGCAGTGTGGAGTACCTGCAGCACCAGACAGCACCCAGGTACACACACACACACACACACACTCTCTCTGCCTCTCTTACTCGCTGCCTGCCTGCCTCTCTCTCTCTCTCTCTCTCTCCCTCTCTCTCTCCCCCCACATGTAAATATGTGCTTATTTTGCTTCAGATTATACTGATTGCCTTTTGATTTATATTGAATTAGTTGTTTCCTGGACAAGAGAAATATAGTGTGAGAAGATAACTAGATTTTTGTATTTTGTTGGCAGGATGAGTTGATAATGTCTGTGTGTTTGCTGTACACACAAGTACAAAATGGACTTTTAACAGCCTCCCAACCTCCCCAACACCTAACTGCTGGAAAACTCAGCAAGTTCTGCCCTCACCAGGTAAATACCAGCTCTGCCCTTCACCGATTTGGCTTAATGCAGCAGTTAAACGATCTGTTACTAAAACCAGCAATGAAATATTCAAGCCTCTACCTCATCCAAAAGCCACGGAAAGTAGGCAATGTGGTAATATGGACTTTGTTCATCTGTGTGTTTATCAGCACCTTTATATTTCTCTAAAGTGATGATGGTGCTAAAATGCTTGTAAGTTACCAAGAGACAGTTACCATTATGCAAAGAAAATTGTATTGGCTGGTTACCACTAGCTTTCTTTGGCTGTTAGCCCAGTTACATTTTTTAAGTGGTTTGTTCCTTTAATTACTAAGCGGTTTAACCACCAGAATAAGAGTGTTGTGATTAGTTTACATGAGAGTCTCTGTATATGAAGGTCTCTGGATGTGTCTTAGGTGGTGTGTGGCTCCAAGTACCTGGTGCGTGGAGAAAGTGCCCGCGATCATGTGGACTTGCTGGTGTCCTCTCGTTTCTGGACGCCTGTGTATGTAGCAGACTGTGCACAGAAGGTGGCGCTGTGTGCAGAAGCACTGTACCCTGAGCTGGCGTCCCAGATGTGGGGGAGGAACCAAGGCTGCTTCTCTGATCCCATGGCTCCTGCAGAGGTCAACACACTTTCTGCAGAAATGACGATTTTTAAAAAATCTTTGTAATAGCCGTTATTTGCAACATTTGCTCATGATTGTGTGCATGCATTTGATTGCAAAGTGCTTAAAGGTAATTAGATGAGCATAACATGTACTTTTATATGAAGAGTTCAGCCAAAAAGGAAATTTCCACAATTTTCCCTTTACCCCTAACGTCAGTCAGGCAAGACGTTTGATGTCTAACGTTTGCATCTTTAATTATGCACTGTAGCTATGAGACGAACGGAGCAAACAAGTAATGGACGTTTATCTTACCCAGAAACCTTTCTGCAAATATCTGCCTCAAACTGTATCCAGTTCTTCAGTAGTCACACAGACTTTTTACGATTCGGTTTAGGACGCAGTGTGACCTGCAATGAACAAAACGTCACATTGTAACTGAACACTGTAATGTTATGGACGCCGCCATCTTGGACAACCAGAAATACTTTTTTTCTCAGCTTTATTTAGTATAATTCCACTCCTTAAGCCCTGCCTTCCAAGGTTTGAAGGCACAATTGTACCTGAAAGCTGTAAGCAATGCAGATGATAATATGGTTCCATATTGAACTTCGATTTGTACGGACTGTCACTGCTATTTTACCAAATGGTTTATTCAAAAATGAAATTACGTAACTTAACAATGCATTTGAAGGACGTATATGAAGATGTTGGGCTATATGTCTGGAAGATTTGGGTGAGATAGGTCTCCATTATGTGTTAGCTACGTTAGCCTCGTAGCTCCAGTGCAAAACTAAAAAAAGCACATATCAGACCCCAAACATGTCTTGACTGATCAACTACATTTGAGGTAAGGGGGAAATTTGTAATGTGTAAATTAGATTAAATTTTTCTTCCCGAACTAATCCTTATTAGAAAGCATATAGACGTTTTATTCTGAGTACTTGTATTCCAATAAATAAGCCTGTCTCGCTTCCTCTAGTGCATTCCACACTTAGAGTTCGTGACAAAAGGAATGAAAAATGTGACGGTGCTTTTGAACGTGACAGTGGTGGACTGTTGCTGAACAACTGTGGCGAAATGTTCGTAGGAAATCGAAAGCCAAAGCACACACTAAGATTTTACCCTCTTTCTCTCTCTGTGTCTCTCTTTCAGTACGTGTCCCGTCCCGAGCTCCAGGATCAGCAGTACAGCGTGAATCTCTCGACTGTGGACTCCAACCACCGTGTTCACCCTCACACCAAATCCTCTTCGCGCTACATTGTGCACCCTGGTGATTCCTTCCTTTCTTCCTCTTCCTCAGACCCTCACCGTGCCCTGACGCTCTGTAAGGAGCTGCAGTCTTACTCCAATCTGGTCTCGGCCATAAGCAGCGGCTCAGGAGAGAACGAAAGTGAGTCAGGGGAAGAAAGAAAGCAGAGCACGCTCGTGTTCGACAACGCAGCGCACTACTACCTCTACAACCGGCTAGTGGACTTCCTGAGTAGCCGGGACGTGGTGAGCCAGCAGATGGCCGAGGTGCTGAGGGAGTGCCAGCAGGGTGAGGTGGTCATGATACGCGACGCCCTCTACAGACTCGGAGTGGCGCAGCTCAACAGAGAGGAAGAAGAAGAGGACGAGAAGGGGGAGCACAGGGAAGATCAAGGAGAGGCAGAGGAAGACACGGACGCTGTGGATGTGGACGATATGGCGCTAGAATGACCGAGGTAGACAAGATTTGAACTGGACAGAAAAACACCCGACACTGAGACTTTCAGTAACCGAATCAACAAGAGGACGCAAAAATACCAAAAGACACTATGTGGGCGGTGCATATAGTAGGTTATAATATAAAAGGATAGTATTTATTGCTAATAATGTGTGTTAACGAAGAAGCTGTGATGTTCAAGATAACCACTCAGTAAGAATTAACAACTTTTATTGTAACTGTGATTTGAACCATGTTTCTACATATTTATAACTTTACCTATGGCCCAGTATTTTCTCACATGCTGCCTCAAAATGTACAATGAATTAATTTACTGAGTGATTACGAGTACCACTACTAATTTAAGAAACATAAATGTTTCTCAGTTTTTCATGTTCATGAGACAAATCTGTGAGCCTATGTTCATATTTAAGAATGACTCCATAACAATATAAATGAAAAGAAAGTAACAAATCTACACTATAGTAAAGCACGATATAACATTTCAGCTCTAGTAAATAAAACAAGAAACTCCAAAAAAAAAAAAAAAATTGCAACGTTTTCTTTGGCTTTTCTGAATAGCTTATGAAAAATTGGCAAGAGAAAAATATATATAGCCAAGAACCGTCTTGCCGACTGAAATTGTGTTCCGGTCATGAACACTCATTAGTCCAAATCACACATTGAGACATGGATACCAGGGAATTTGCCACCTTTCAAAAAAACTGACAGAGGTGCCAAGACTTATTACTATGACACATGACCTGGATGATTGAAAACCATCATCAGACATATCGAGGAAATATTTAACAAGGTTAGAAATTTTCCCTCGGAGAACATTGGTAGTAGTTTTTAAGGCTTCACAGTCATTTTCAGGTGATCCTCAACCTAAAGAGCTATTTCTACTGATCATGTGAAATGTCATAGCAGTATTTTCTCTTTAGCATTAAAATGAAGAACTGTAATGGAACACCATTTACAACACCAGTTTCACATACATTATACATGGCAGTGTTAGCTCAGTGCTACATCAAATGCACATATACACAGTATACACAGTTTAATGAACAAGACACATACGAAAAAAAACAAACAAACATTTGATTAAAAAAAAATGATACATAGTAGTTGAAATTTTTTTAGAATTTTTTTTTCTTCTCTTAAATCTGAGCGTTCTAGTTGAAGAAAAATTATATACTGAGATGAATCACTGATCTAAACTTCTGCAAGATAATGTTATTGATTAAATCTTCTAAAGGTACACATACAAACGAGCATTATACATTTGCAGGGCTAAGGCTTATTGTATTTAAAAAATAAAGAAGCCAAATTAATTGTCAATCAAGAGCGTGTATAAAAAAAAAAAACCTTTCCAAATTGATACATATACAGAACAAGCATGGATAAGAACACAGTACCGCTTTTCAGTTATTGTGCAGTTTTTAAGAACAGACTGAGAAAAACCTTGCACCTCTATGTGGAAGTGAACTTTGCAAGCTTGCTTATAAGCTGGAAGTTGGAAACGCTGAATTGGCTTCTTTCCATACGCCCAAAGAGGGAACTTCTATTTTACAGAAGAAACAAGTCAGACAAAGGGTATGACTTATATCCTAAACCTGGCATGAAAAATTATCTCAGCTATGTATAATTGCACACCATACTCTAACTCTGTCTCTGATTTAACCCTTGTAGACAAAGAAGCTACAATCCCTGAGGAATTTTGACTCTTGCACCCTGAAACACAGCAGTCGTGAATGAAGGTCACAAGGGATCATCTGGGAAAGGATTTATTTCCTATCGGTGTAGTTTTTATTTTTTTATTTTTTTAAGTATGGTGAGAACGTATTTCAAACGGGCCTTAGCAGAACTGATAGTTGTTGGCCTTCATCAGTGGCTGCTCCTCTTCCTCCTGCTCGCATGACTCTTCATCACCTTTAGTAGTATCAAAGGCCTCCAGCTGCTGTTCATCCAGTTCTTCTGTCTGCACGTTCTGGTACTGAGTCTAAGGACAGAGAGAAAGACAGTTATGTGGTCCCACCTTGCACACAAAGACTCCTCTGACATCATTTAGTGAGGCAGTGAGGCCATAAAGCTGGTCCATGATTAAGTATCAGGGTGTGATTTTTCTGTCAGCAAGACGGGGGGGGAGTTGGCTTCATTAAAGTGAGGAGCTGATCGGCATTTGTGGCTTTTTTTTTTATGACTGTTTATTTTAAATCCAATGAAACCGCCATCTCTCATAAGTTTTGGGTGCTATGAGGTCACTGCCGTTAAACTATTTAGACATTTCAGCTTTTTACCTGATCTAAAGTATCTCTGAGCAGCCTCTTGATGAGTTCACTGATCTTGCTGAAAGTCGGCCTCTCGGTCGGTTCAAGGTTCCAGCACATTTTCATGATGGTGTACCTGAGTACAGAAAGGGTTAAAGGGTTAAACGTGGAAATATAAAATTAGAAAACAGAAATACAAACTAAAATAAATAAATAGAAACAAAAAAAAAATGAAAGAAAGAGAGACGATCATTTACAGGTTCATCCAGTGACACTATTTATGTAATGAATAAAAACACTAACATGTTATACCTGAATGACAACATGTAAGATTGTGCTGTGCATTATTTTGTGATTTTACAGAATGTGTGTGAAAAACCAAGTAATCATGACATTCTTAGTACCTTACACTCTTAGAAAAAAGGGTTTCTCAAGGGTTCCTTGGATAGTTAATGGATCTTTCTGAAGGGATTCTACTTGGAACCTTTTCTGAAACAGACACCCTATGTAGTGGGACTAATCGAAGAACCCTTTATCCTGTGTTCACACTAACAAGTTGCTGATGTTGCTTGAAGTGCGTCTCTTGTGGGTGTCCGTGGCAAGCGGCTTTTTAAAGTTCTGATACGAGATGATAGTCGTACTGTTAAATTTAAACACATCACTGTGTTATATTTGTTTCAAATGTATTTTATATTGTAGTTAAACCCAGGAAAACACAAGAATGTGGCTTTTCTTTCGTTTTTGAGCGCCAACTGCAGTTGAATGGGGACTAAACGCAGGTAGGAACTAAAGTTGTGAGAATAGGGCTTTCGGGGGACAACGGTAGGATTGTTTGGATTTGTCGCCTTACCGTGTCATAACTAATTTGCATAGAATTGAGAAAATCTCTATTCAAATGCTGCTTGTTGCTCGGTTCTCTGTCGCACACTTACGTAAAAGATGAACGGTCGCCTGTCGCTTTGTTGCTTGCTAGTCTGAACGCAGGGTTAGGGTAATAGATTGAATCTTTTTTTCTAAGAGTGTATTCTTCATTTCAATCCATCAGTATCATCTAGGCCAAAAGCTGTATTGAAACTGAATCAGTCCTGCTATGTGGTGATGTGTAATTTATTGCTGCTTTTTTTTGCATGGGCTGCACAACCACTCAGTCTTGCCCTGTCTGTTCTGCTGAGAGTTTGTATTGAATCAAGGCCTTATTACTGAACTTAAGACAGCTGGAATTGTTAGGAACATAAGACTCTTACACTATCTCTCTATGGCATGCCACACTTTTTTTTTATTTTTTTTACAGAAAGCACAATAAGTTTGACCCAAGGTTGGCCACACCTTATCTAGCCTTAATGCTTTAATTCATTTGAAGCTTTCATGTTGGTTTCATGTCAAGCAAAATTTTATGATACAAAAACTATTTATTATAAATCCTGACTAGGAGTTTAATTTCATTTAAGACTAAACTATCTGTTCTGTATTTAGCAAACAAATCTAGACTTAGCACAAGGTCCAGGATTTTCAATAAATGCCCATTAAACCCTTTAAAAAATCTGCCAGAGGGTCCTGTCACTCTCGTAACTACATACCGTTCCTATTAGTTTTACTGTAGTTACTAAATAATTCATAGTAGTTACTGAGAAATATGCTTTAAGATGAATAACTGATGAATAACCTGGGCGTTTATGGAGTGAAACCACAGATCTACACACTTCATGACCTCAGTATTATAAGGTTCTACCTGGCATTTTGGTCAAAAATGAGTTAACCACATAAACCTCATCACTGGGGGATACTTTTATTCTCCTGTGGTGTTATTTTTTATTTTGTTATATTTATTAAAATAAAAAGTTCTATCTCCAAACTCACAGATAAACTTGGTTTTATAAGGTTCTATCTGCCAGCCAATCAGCATCC
>JAOUQW010000010.1:3557681-3579067 GCA_028565825.1 Olivaichthys viedmensis | reverse complement strand
TGTGTGTGTGTGTGTGTGTGTGTGTGTGTGTGTGTGTGTGTGTGTGTGTGTGTGTGTGTGTGTGTGTGTGTGTCTGCAGCTTGTGTGTGTGTGTGTGTGTGTGCAGCTTGTGTGTGTGTGCAGCTTGTGTGTGTGTGTGTGTGTGTCTGCAGCTTGTGAGTGTGTGTGTGTGTGTGTGAGTGTGTCTGCAGCTTGTGAGTGTGTGTGTGTGTGTGTCTGCAGCTTGTGAGTGTGAGTGTGAGTGTGAGTGTGTGTGAGTGTGAGTGTGAGTGTGTGTGTGTGTGTGTGCAGCTTGTGTGTGAGTGTGTGAGTGTGTGAGTGTGTGAGTGTGTGTGTGTGTGTGTGAAGGGTCCCCTCACCTGTTCACGGGAAGGAGGGAAGCAGATGAACTTTTGAAGATTTTGAGCTCGTGTGTGTGTGTGTCTGCAGCGTATGTGTGTGTGTCTGCAGCGTATGTGTGTGTGTCTGCAGCGTATGTGTGTGTGTGTGTCTGCAGCGTATGTGTGTGTGTGTCTGCAGCGTATGTGTGTGTGTCTGCAGCGTGTGTGTGTGTGTCTGCAGCGTGTGTGTGTGTATGACGCGAAGCTTTTTGAGATGAAGGCATCATGTTGTTTAATAATAATAAACTCCTTTTATTGTCACATATACAAGTACAGTACAGTGAAATTTGATTCTTCACATGGTGAAGTGTGTTAAAGTGTGCACGTGTGTTAAAGTGAACAGTGACATGACGCGGTGGTGACGTCGTCTCAGCAACACAGCTTTTAACCGTGCATCTCTGCTGACAGACGAGGTTTGATTTTGGAAATAAAAATGGGAATCTATTGATTTAACCACCTTGTGTAACTGCATCGGCTCCTTTTAACAGCTGGGGGCTTGGATTGGATTGTGCCTCACTTGTAAGTTGCTTTGACTAAAAAAAAGAGTCCGCCATATTAATGAATGGAAAATGAAACATGCATCCAGATTGTCTCCTATAGAAAGTTGGGAGTAGTGAAGTTTAGGGCGTAGTTCTAACAATTGCTCTGGCTAGTTTGAATCCCTGCACGTTTTGTGTAAGACGGGCCGGGCCGTGTTTTATTTTTCCAGATTATGTGAGCGTCCCTGTGAATGAGTTGTTGCTATAGAAACGATAAGGTGTTAGAACGAGCGCATTAATATATACCTGTGATTTGCCATCGAGTCGGCACTACTGTGCTGTTATAGAAAATGAATGAACACTGTTTGACCAATCAGAATCAAGAATTCAATAGCGTTGTAGTATAAATATATTTATATTTTATAATAAACCAGCCAGGAAGAAGCCAGTAGCTGATTCTGTCTCGGAATGTTCCGTTACTGAGGAGGGTTCTGTCTCGAATGTTCCGTTATTGAGGAGAGTTCCGTCTCGGAATGTTCCGTTACCGAGGAGAGTTCCGTCTCAAATGTTCCGTTACCAAGGAGAGTTCCGTCTCGGAATGTTCCGTTACCGAGGAGAGTTCCGTCTCAGAATGTTCCGTTACCGAGGAGAGTTCCGTCTCGGAATGTTCCGTTACCGAGGAGAGTTCCGTCTCGGAATGTTCCGTTACCGAGGAGGGTTCCGTCTCGGAATGTTCCGTTACCGAGGAGAGTTCCGTCTCGGAATGTTCCGTTACTGAGGAGAGGTTCTATGTCAGTGTTCTGTCTGGACATCTTAAGAATAGTCACCAGCTGCTTCTCCTTCTCTGTGTAAAGTGCTGAAGCTGGATTTGATATGCTTCAAGGCCTCTGTAAGGCTGTGTTGTGTGTTAGTTAGTGTGTGCTGGTATTTTGCTGCTGTTTTCCCATGATCTTGTGTCAAGATAAGCTTCTCTACAGACTGAGATCAGACCCAAACAGCCGGACAATCCTAACTGAACCTGATCAACATGTGTGCCAGCGTGTGCTGTTTAAGTAATTTACGGCAACACTCTAGATATAATAGAAGGTCACTCCAGGCTGGTGAAGAGTCTTGCAAATGTCTTATTCGCTCCTTATATTGCTGTCCAGTAGAGTTGGGCGATAGAACATTTTTGTCATATCACGATACATGAAAATGTTTTCAACAATATTCATTCAAGTTTGTCATGAGATCAGGTTCAAAGAAAAAAAAAAAAGGGGGGGAACATGAGGGGGAAAAAAATAAAGCAACTGTTTAAAAAAAAAAAAAAAAAAAAAAAAAAAAAAAGGATTTTGACACCTAATCAGGAATTTTTACTATGTAGTTGGTCAATTTTTCCCACGATACTCTGACAAAAGGCTGTCGTGACATAGCTTATCACGATAACAATATCATATCATCATATCACCCAGCCCTACTGTCCAGAAAAAAATAAAATTAATTAACTCACAGTCCTACAAATTTAATTGAAGTATATACTTGTGCTATTTATTTGACTTTAACCACTTGAACGGTGAGCGTATCGTCGTTGTCCAAAGAAAAACATGTGTATCCACTTTTTTTTTTGCGTTTTTTTACTTTTTATCATATATGGAATGTGGGCAAAAACCTCCATCTACCTCACAGCAGTTAACATCTAAATGACCGATGAAAAGATGATAAAATCACACCGTCAATTTCGGATTTATTGTGTTTGATTAATGATCTGAAAAAGTGTTTGTTCGTGTTCCTGAAAAATTGGAATTTTAGAGATACGTGTTTTTCATTGGACAGTGACGATATTGTGTGTTTCGCCTTCCGATATCAGAAGCCCAAATTCACAAATTCCATTTGAATACACCATTAAACAATCCCTGACATCCTTAACCTCGTTGTCACATAGTGTTTAGCTTAATTAGCGTCGTTCATCGAATTGTATTTATCTACCATTTGAGTTAATTCTGATCTGGTGCGTCGTGTCTGATCCGACTGTATGGTTGGCTGCTGGTTTAGCGAGAGGAGCCAACGAAAGCGGACCAACACGGCTGTCTTTGCTAGAGACGTATACAGAAAGACACGAGACACGACATGAGGTGGTCGACATGAGGGCCATTCAGTCCACAGCTGTCGTGCAGTATAAAAGTTATTTATAGGTAAACTGATGCCACTTGTATCTCTTCATTGACTTGGAAAAACAAGTTGCTGGCTGATATGGAGTCATGTGTTCACCGTGTTTATGAGGAGATTCCACTTCCACGGCCCACTCTTCTGATATTCACTACGACGTCCAAATGTTCTGATAACACTGACCGAGTTCACTAGCTGACGCAATGTTGACGTTTCTCAGTATGACCGAGCCCATGGAAGCTCGGTTAGCTGTCGACCGAGCTGAGTGTAATTACAGTGTCTTTTTAGTCGTATGGAGTATTTTCTTAAGAATTTACCAACAGATCCGAGGGAAATGTTGATGCATTGGCTTTACGTTGTTCACATAAAATACTTACTCGAAAAATCGTTAGCCTCCGTCATTAGCTAGTTTACGCTCAGCGTCCATATTTCTTAGGACTTTAACTGCTTGATGATTATTTCTTTAGCCCTCATCTGTTAAAGTCTGGTTATGGCATGGCTGGGTTGATCTCATTACTGAGTAGCACTCTTGATTTCTTTCCAATAGATAGAATATGAAGGGATATTGCCTCTTGTGTATGATGTATGAATTTATATAAACTTGGAATGTACACATAATGCGTGATGCCTGAAAAGTATTTGAAATTGAGATACCTCATATGAGATTCGTTTCAATTCATCTCTTCCTTCATCCACAAATCCAAAAAAGGTCTAACGCATCCTCTGGCATTATGCGAATGCACTGTTACCATGAGTTAGGGGAGCGTTTTTATTGAATTGGTATTAAAAATGATTTTATTTCAAGGATAGATCAAACTTTGTGCAACTTTGTTGTTTTATGTTGACGGTTTCACAGCAGTAGCCTAGTTCCTGTACGTGTGTATCTCATGCCATTTGGGCCGCGACTTGATTACATGACTGCCGCATTCCTCTGTCATTCCAAGACTGAAGTGTGAGGAAGGCTGGCTGACTGAGTGAAGTGAGTGTGAAATCATGCTGTAGGCATCGTGGCTCTTCACCTGCTTCACTCTGTTTTCCAGCATAGCAGCTGCACGAAGCGATCACAAATTCTCCAAACTGTTTTTGGAGGAGAATGTTTTTACAACAATATGCTGGAGTGTGTCATTTTGTCTGTTCTTAAAAAAATTCTTCATCTTTTATTCTTTATTTATTTATGGATGCCATCATGGCTTTTTACTTATGACCGTGGGCAAGAATCACAAATCTGAATTTCCACGGGACTTTTATTGTCATTTTCTGACGCTATGAAACCTCAGAATGAACGACTAACACTGCACTAAAACGATCTGAAAGTAAATAACATCATTAGAGGTGGGTATCTCACACTTCCTGTAGGATTCTATGTTTAGGGATTTTAAAGGAGCAGTTTGTAATTTTTTTTTAGAACCCTCTGTGAGGTGAATTGCAATAAAAACATTGACAAATCTTCCCCCTCTGCTGGAACCATGTATGCCTTGTGAGTTGCCTTTTAAAGGAAAAGGGGCCGAACTGAGCAGCTCCGTTTCGACTGTGAAGCTCATTTCTGGGCCATAAAAAAATCAAACAGAAGCCTGAAACCAAGAAACTGGTGAGATCCATTGCATGGCAATATGCAAATCACAGTTTTTCTAACGTATCTTTGAGATTATTGTGTAGTCTTAACATTCTGTACACTCCCCTTGTCCTGAGGGTCCGAAATGACCCTAAGACGATCTTTATACCCTGGTGGTGTACAGCTTTCATGGAAATATAAACAATAAGGCGATGTTTCACTTTTTCTAATGTTAGGATCACTCTAGGAAGAGTCACCAAATTTCAAGTTGAAAATATATCATTTAGGGGCTTTTCTCTGCTGTTAAACATGGTGGCGGCTCATTTTTGACCCTTAAGACAACACAAGGGTTGAGAAGTCGAAGCATTTACAAATTAGTAAAAGCAATGTCGAGGCTGTGGACAGTGTTGTTAAAGGGAATTTTTCAGGGTTGGAGAGAAATAAACTACTTTACGACTATCATCTGTACTGTAGTTCATAGAACATAGTTTTCTTGTATGATACTATAATAGAGTATCATTTTAGGTCGATTGTAGTTCAATGTAGTTTGACCATTTAAGTAGGTGGAACAACTGTGTGTCTATGCAGCTGAGCACAGATTTAAGTTCACTGGAGTTCACTTTCTATAGCCATCAACCAGAAAAATAGCCAAATAAATAATTCAAGGCAAAATTTTCCTTTCATGGTTTAAGTGTGAAACTGTCTGAAGCAACACAAACAAGGTAAATCATGGGTTATAATATAGAATCAGTGGTAACTTAAATTTTTTAAAAATGATTTCTTTTTTTTTCTTTTTTTAGGTCATGAAATTAAGCGTAATGTGGCTTAGTTTAAGATTATGCATATAGACACTTTGTGCTATTGTTTACCTCTGTGGAGAGGATGTGCGTTGATTTGAAACACAGAACTGCCTAGACTTCCTGTGAAAAGATTGCATAAGTGTACCCAAGTCTCATAAATAGCCCAGATAGCTTTTTTATTTATTTATTTGCGGTCTTTCCTTTTTTGGTTTCGTAAAAAATCTAATGCATGGAACCTGTGTTTATTTGTGAGGTTTAATGCCTAAACCGATTTATAAGACTTTTTCACCTTTAATTTTAACTGGCGAAGGGCAAAACAACAATCACCCCCAGGCGATCGACACAGATGTTGGATTGGTTGGATAACCTTCCCAATGACACTGCGCTCAAATGTTGGCCGTTGATGTGCTTTGGAAGATTTTGGAGAAATTGCATGTCTCCATCCTCCCGCTAACCTCCAATTCCGAGATGTTCCTGAAGACCTTGATCAGCTTTAACGGCTGCGTTGAATTAGGAAATGAACTCTACAGGGGTGCGGCTGTCTGACTGCAATCTGATGAAAAATAGCCGTATCGGTCAGTTCTGTTTTCATCCAGTGATGCTGAGGATGGAACGGGCAAGAGATTAAAAGAAACCGTTGCTCTCAGATTCTCTTTCCTTCATGTTTTCAGTCTTGTATCTGCGAAAAAAGCTCGGCTATTCTTAGATCTGATGCAGAATGTGTTCAGAGGTGGTGCAGAAAAGCCCATGAGTAGGCTGTTGTGAGGCTGTTGGCAGTTGTAGCTGTGCTTTTCTTGTGTTCGCTTGCGAAGGGAACGTTGGCAAGCTAATTAATTTCAGTCCGCGGTTATTGTTAACTCAAGTTGCTCTGATGTTAAACTGACTGTAACTGTCCTAATGAGAAAGTAATAATAATCTTGAGACATACACACATGAACAATTATTCGATGTTTGCATGCCTTTCTTGGCTTTAGTCAGTGTTTTGTATAGTTTGCGACAAAAATAACCACAGTCTTATGATGTGGTGATAGGAAAAGAAACCAATATTCTTCTGTTTGTTCAGTTGCATGCATGTTTAAGCAGGCTTTTATTGAGAACAGGTGAAAAAAGAAAAAAAAATCCTTGTCTCGTTACTCCCATGTTTTTAAAGTAGTTTACGGCTAGCAGGTGATCAATGTTGGTCTGTTGTTCAGGTATGGCTTCTCCTTCTTTCATTTCATTACATCGCTTTACCTCGTAAATAGGCATGTGCCGATAATCACTTGTACGATATACTGTGATATTCAACATGCAGAATATTATCATGGACACTAAAAAAAAAACCCACCGCCACTGTGTTTTCATTTGAGAGAAGTTACTTGGCTAACCATTTTCAATACAAGAGCACTCTTGACAAAATGATTTTTTTTTTTTTTCCAAGGTTTGAAATGTGGTTCATTTTGAATAAATGGCTGGAAATTGCTTGCATTTTCATCACCGGCGGACTAAATAACATTCGGTAGCTCACAAAAGCGTTCCACAGTTTTATAATTTTGCAACGATTTAAGTTATCCTTGGGTTTTGTAAGCCCCTCTCGATGAGTGTGTCTGCCAAGTGACTAAATGTGAATGAAAAATGTGTGTTGTATGTCCACTGAGTCTGCAGTGCCAAATAAGTTCTCTTGATGTGGTTAAATGTTAGCAGTTAGCATTGGGCGTAAAGCATATTGGCAGGTGGCTCCAAAATGATTACCTGTTTGCTAACATTACACCATTATGTCTGGGGCTACCAGTTCATCTATAATCGGCTTGAACACAAAAGTATTGCGTATTGCATGTTCTGCAAGAAAGAAATCAATGTCTTGACATTTTAGAATTTGGGCCAAAAGCCTGCAAAGCCATTCAAACACTTTTTTAGCATTGCAAAACAAAAAGAATTGTGCAGATTTCAAAACTGACAGAAAGCATAACGTGTTCAGAATCAGGACTTGACGTTATACAACTCTTTCCTGTTTAAAATACTGTGTTTTCTTCAAACTTCTATTTATGCCAAAGTTGTGGTGGTGATGTTTTTTTTTCACCCCATTTTTCTCTCAATTTATTCGTTGCAAATTCCCACCCTCTAGCTAGTTCTCTCCTATCGCACGACAGCCACCAACTGGGGAGGGCGAAGGCTAACGCGTGCTTCCTCCGAGACACATGAAGCCTAGCGCAGCATTTTTTTCGAACTGCTGCTCATGCAACGTCACAGGGCAGTCCCGCACGCTCGGAGGAAAGCGCCAACTGCCAAAAGGGCAGTCCTGCGAGCTCACAGACGCCCACGATTTGCTGGTACCGCTTTAATCGACAGGAGAGAAAGTGTAATGCCATCCCTCCCACCCAGAGAGCAGCAGGGCCAATCACACTCTCTTAGACTCCTGGCCACGGACGGCTGTGGCAACTACGGGGCTCAAACTAGCGATCTCCAGACCATATGCTACGATACGATCTCCAGACAAACGCTTTACTGTTGCACCACTCGGGAGCCCTAAATCAGGTGTTTAAAATCACCAAACTGTGCTGGAGATGTGCATTGCTAAGTCATTAAAAACCTTTAAATGTTCTGTACATACAGCACCAGTCAAAAGCTTGGACACGCCTGATTGAACGTATGTTTTTATTGATCTTAAAGACATTTTGATTGAAAGCAGGGGTGAACATATCAGTAGCCTGGGTGCCTGGGACAATTGTGTGTCCAGGCTAAGATTTTAATTCAACCAGAGAAATGAACAATGCACTCTACTGGCTTTCAATTTAATAAGTATTTTTGAATGTAAAGCGCTACATTGGTTCATGTATCTCTTGGTGACGTGATGCACCAAGATGCTGTAACCCTAGTGCTACTCATTCCCAAATCCCAAATCAGTAAGAACTTATTTAATGCAACTCACTAGCTAAATAAGCATGTCACACTGTACATTTGGGTTAAATTAATTTGGCTACCATTATTTAGCCTAGTTAACGTTACTAGCTAGCAAACATAAATATGAACTTATTTGAGTGTAACTGTAAAGTTTCAGGACAACCAAAACATTAAATAGCATTCTATTCTATTCTATTCTATGGGACTGAGCGAACATATTCACTAGATAACAAATTTAATGATTAGTCCACCAAGACTTATGCTTGAAATGTGCTTCTAAGTTGAAAATAAATAGAAGTGGATGACAATGTATACATTCATTTCCATTAGTTTTATTAGATTCCATTATGAAATTAAGAAATGCATTGAATGAATGTTTAAATTATGTGGGAATTTCTTCACGATTGTAGCTCCCTCATGATGCTGTTTGAGAGAATGTCAGGAACGTGCAATGCTGTTATTAATGCTACGTTGAAGAATCTAAAATATAAGATAGTTCTGTTTTTAACACCTTTTTGCTCACTGCTTAAATCCATATGTCAGTTTATAGTTTTGGTGTCTTTACTGTAATTTTAAAATGTGGAAAGTAGTTAAAATAAAGGAAACCCCTCTGTGAGTACGTGTGCCCAAACCTTTTACAGATACTGTATAATGTATTTCTGCATGGTCAGGGAAGCCAAAACTTTTGAGCAGCGCAGCAGGGTTGCTGCAGTTCTGTACCCTTTCCCAGATGGCACGTCGGAGTTGATGCAGAGGTGGCTGTTGTTGCCATTAGCGAGGTGGCTCTTGTTAGCGTAGTGCTGCAGGAAGCTCTGCTTGTTCCTGTGCAGGTAGTCCACCAGGTCTCCGTATCGACAATACTCCGTCACCAGGTACAGAGGACCTTCACAAGTGAGGAGATTAGCATATTTTAACTCGCCACAAAACACCAGTAGTAATATCCACATGTGATTGACTTTGTTTGGAGCATGTGTGTGTCTTTGGGTAGTGTTTGGCATAAAGTACATTACCTTGTTTGGTGCAGGCTCCCAGCAGGTTGACGATGTTGAGGTGCGGACCCAGGTGACTCATGATCTTCAGCTCGGACATCAGAGCCTGAGTCTCGCTCCTACGCGCCGTTGCTGGAGAACACCACAAGATAAAATTAACAAGTGATAATACAGACCATAGCATGAATGTATGAGCATTAGTAATCATGCAGTAA
Organism: Olivaichthys viedmensis; assembly: GCA_028565825.1. NCBI lineage: Eukaryota > Metazoa > Chordata > Actinopteri > Siluriformes > Diplomystidae > Olivaichthys > Olivaichthys viedmensis. The sequence continues at coordinate 3,569,627 of JAOUQW010000010.1, read as the reverse complement.
GCAAGTGGTTTCAAATATACCAATGAAAAAAAAACACAAAACAAAAGTGGAGATCTATTATGTGAAGTATTAAATGAACCTACATTTGAGCATTTTCACAGCCACTTTAGTAGAGGATTGGGAATTGGCGAGTCCATACGCAGTTGCCTCCACTACTCTACCAAACGCTCCTGATCCGAGAGTACGACCTAAAGAGAGTGAGACGTAACAGTAACATTCATGTTTTATTCAAACATGATTTAAATCCACAATCATGTACATGTTCACTGCCAGTCAAAAGTTGTTGAACACCTGGAATTTCTTATGTTTTATTACAGTTTAGTCCTTATTAGTGCTTCAGACAAAACAAAAATGCACATAATTACAGTTCAGTAAGAAAAAATATTTAACAAGTGTTCTTTAAAAAAATAAAAAATAAATTGGTGTATTTAAGGACTTATTAATTGGCTGCGCTCAGATCCTAATGGAGCTCTGAATGAGTGCTTTATTAAAGGCAGGTGCCCTTAAATGGTAAACCAGTTAAGCCTATAGATTAAAGACTTTTAGACAGTACTAGTATCAAAAGTCAAATATATGTTGTGTTAGAAGTGCCTACTCGAGTAATTGGGATCTTGGCCTTTTCCAATAAGATCTAGATTGTTTTCAATAAAATAAAAAGTTACAAAACAGTTCTCAATTCACTTATACATATCCCTTACATAGATTTTCTCATTTAAGAGTTTTTTTAAATGAGTACATTGCTTAAAGTTTAACCAAAAATGCTAAACTACAGGGTGTTCATGAACTTTGCTTGTATAGGAATCTGGTCTCCAACATGTCACTGCAAATGAACAACCAAACGCCATTACCCCTAGTCCATTTATAATCATTCAAGTTATTTTCAAATCATAAAGTGTACCGAGGACCAGGCTGTCTCGAGGCATCTCCCAGGCCAGGTCATAGGGGAGGTGGATGGGGTCCACGTAGATGTACTCGTGTCCATCCTGGCTCACAGACTCAATCACCTTCCACCTGATCTCATACCGCGGCTTCTGCACAGATAGCGCACACACAAATACACATGTTTGATATGTTATATAATAGTTTTGTGTTTCTAATGTTGTGTTTATTTCTATATTATTGTCTGTTTTCTTGTGAAATTCAGCTGGTTCTTATTTGTAGATCATTTGTAGAACAACCATGAGACCACCTTAAAACCCCAAGCTTATAAACTATACAAATTATGATATTTTTTACATTTTAAATCTAATTTCTATCAGTTTTAAATATGAACTAATGGTTATTTTTCTGTTTCTGTATTTCATCCTATATACAATTTTGAGCACATGAAATGTTTTTCTTTAATAGTTTTTGCTTTCATTTTAGTTTCTGTTTTAGGTTACTATAAAATCCCTGCACAAGTCAGTAAACACAGTGCTTGTTCAGGTGTTGGAAATTTGGAAAATTATTGCTTTATCACAATATTGAAACACTGTTGACACACAGAAAGTAACACATTGTTAGGAAGTAGGTTCAAGCTGTGTAAATGGCTTCAGGAGCCATGTAAATAGTCTGAAGCTGAAGACATGAGCACTTTGAACCCCATGCTTATAAAATTATGAGCAAAGTAAGTACAGTAAGGCCATTTAGCAAGGCTTGTGTGCAGTTTAAATGGCAACTAAAGGGAATCCAGGTGTAGTTATAAAAACTGAGCTGTCACTGACCTTCCTCCACACGGCGATTAGGATGATGATGAAAATGATGGCTATGACGACTAGAGCCAGAACAGCAGCCAGAACAGCCACCTGTGAGAACAGAGCTGGAAAGACAAACACACAAACTTTGAATTACTCATAAAACACAATCTACAGTGTAGTACAATGCAATCCTCCATTCAAATGGTCTTTACCCATCCATACACTTTCTCAGGTTGCTTTAAAGTAGCACACTTTCTCTGTGTTAATGTGATTGGATATAAAGAGATTAGGGGCAGGGGCTAAAGCAGAATCTGTTTCTGTGTTATACTGTGTTTTAACCACACTGGCCATAGTTTATTTTTCCGTCCCGTAGCCTCTAATGCTAAGCCCCGTAAAAAAACGTACTTAATTTCAACTATTATACTGTATTATACAGCCCACACAGGACGGTTTCCTTCAAAAACTCACAGTGGATGTTAATTTATAGCATTTATATTATGTGTGTTGTGTTTTGTGACACAAAGAGCCAGGACACTCACTGCTGGTGACAAGTTTGATGTCTCGTGCCCGAGCTCCTCTTTCGTTCCTGGCCTGGCAGCGGACGGTGATCTGCTGCGGACGGAGAAACATCACCTGGCTGTGCACCTGGTGGATCTTGCGGCTCTCATTATAGGTGGTGTTAGTCACAATGCTGATGCTCTCTGTATCGGCCACTAGTGGGCTCCACACTACGCTTTTGTTGCTGCATCTGAACAGGGAGGCATCGAAGACGAAGGGCAAAACACATTAAGACAACAGTAAGCATCATCACCACACTGAAGTTCTTGTTGTGCATTAAGATGACAGATCTCATGAATAAATCATAGAAATTATTTTTCAGAAGTGTACTCATCCTCACATAATGCTCACGAGTAGCAAAAGCTCTTCAGCATGATATAGTACATATTCAAAGCCAACTATAATGGAACCGCTTATGCTGTGTCTATTCCTATCCAGTTTAATGCACATTAGAGGGTTGTAGGTTTACACAATGTCCAAGGCCTTGAATAACAGCCAAGTCATGACGCATTATGCGTGTTGTTATGCCTTTACAGCTAAAGTGATTATTAATGAATGGGGGGCCACCCAAAGGAGAAATAATGTACTGCAAAATACTTTGGAGTGAGGAGATGGCAGATGACTACATTTATACGATATACGCCAAAGAGCCACAAAGCATAACAGGGACCTGCTGGATACTTATTCAACAACTACGAAATTAAAGGAATACCTCAACATTTTTCAACCTAATTTCTATCCACCACATCTGTAGCACATGTGTGATTACCACTGGCAAAAATTTCAACACGTTTCTCTGTACTGAGAAAAGAACGAAAAACCTGTTTACTCAAAACTCATTTGTAATGGAAGTCTCAGGGCAGTTGTTGGGGCATCAATAAATGTTTACACGAAACACATTTTTGTAAAAACGCTTTCATGAATTCTTCAGTCAAAGATATTCGTAAATTAACTCTAAATTTGAATAATTTTTCATTCCAGAGATGATGCTACTTTTCCAAAGGGATGAATTTGTGGTTAATAATTGTGGGTCTGAACATGGATGCCACAAAACCTTCAAGAAAGTGCAAGTAACCAGGGTTAATTTTTACTGTATTACTCCAGTTGGATAAAACTGCATGTGTCTGTCTCATCCTATGACCTTTATTTTTAAAGTGTAACGGTTGTAGTTTTTAATTCACATTACATAGTCACATATTTTACTTTTTTTTTTTTGACAGAATTCAACAACTGCCCTTAGATTTCCATTATAAGTGAGTTTCAAGTAAACTTTTTTAACCTTCTTCTCTCAGTACTGGGAAACGTGTCAAAATTCCAGGTCAAAGCTAATCACACATACAGTATGCTAAACATGTAGTACATAGAGATTAGGTTGACAAAAGCTGAAGTATTCCTTTAATACACAAACTAATACTACAACTTCAATCATCTTGTCTTACTACTACGGGAGTATTCGGTGACCTGGATGACTGAAAATCTTTGTCATCTCATATTAATAATGATCAAAATATTAGTGAGGATGAGGTTGATGGTGATGGCGACAGTGTGTACTCACTTGTGCATGCTGTCACAGCTGAACCACTGGATGCTGGGGGATGGGACCCCCTCTGCCACACAGGTGACGGCGTGCTTCTTCCCTGGTAGGTGATGATCCAAAAGCTCTGTTATCTGAGGAGAAACTGAACATGGAAGAAACTCTTCAGAAAAATGCATTTACGGATTTCGATGCAGACTCGAACAGAAAATAGATCAGCACTCCCCGAGCAGTGGGTATCTAGTTGTAGACTTGTAAACTTTCTCACCTTCAACCATTAGGTCAAAGGTCATCTCTTTGGAATCGTCCTCGTTGGCAACGTGAACGGTGTAATATCCTTTCTGCTCTAGGCGGATTCTCACTAGAGTTAACGTACTGATATACCTACAGCAAAGAGACATACGCACGGACAGTACACATTCAAATAATCTGCCATCATGCCTTTTAATAACCTTCTGTCAACATACAGTATATTTTAAATTGGGACTTTACCATTGGTATACGGAGTCATTTGGTTACCTGGTCTCGTGTTCCTGTCTTGTGTTGATCATGTTGTCTCCGTTGATGCCGGCTCCATCTTTGCTCCAGCGGATGTGAGGTGTGGGGTAAGCCTCCACCTCCACCCTCAGCTCCACGTTCTCATGCAGTAGTGCTGAGACATTGGGGCTCAGTAATGAGCTCAGCTCCACAAAACCTCTCTCTGCAGAACAAGACAAAACTCAGTTTTCCACTCATGCTATGCGCAATATTAACACCTTAAACTCTCAGGACCTGACGGCGGATCCAGACTTACAGTCCTTATTCTTGGAACTACATACCTTTTCCTATTAGTTTCACTGTAGTTATTGAACAAGTCATAGTAGTTACTGAATAACATACTTTAGGATAAATAACTGAATAATAAGCTAAGACTTTAAGGGGTTTAAAAAGTACAGAAATATAGAATCTGGACTCACTTCAGCTTGAGTTTTACTCTGTAACTCAGTAATGCTTTAGTCAAACACTATGTTATAAAAAATGACATAACCACGTAATAAACATGTCATGGAAGATATCATATGCAGTCATGAGTAGTCCTGACTGTTGATGTCCAGATGTATAGCAGTGTCACGTTACCATTACCAATAACTGTCATGGTAGCAGCTATAATGTTTGATGTTAGCTTACATCACATGCAAATTTTTGCTAGGTGTGCTCTAATTAGCATATGTTTTATAACATACGTTATGATAAAGTGTTACCTAGAACTCTAGAGCGTGACGTGCAATAAACTGAATGGGAGCCACATTGCTAATGCTAACAAAACTCAATATTTTTGCAACACATCGAGGCTTTACTTTTGTGATATTGACTTTTTTTCCCCATCACAATTAAAGACCTCAATTTGACTCCATATGTACAGACGATGAATGATTTGGCTTTGAATGATAAAATATGTCCTTAAACCAAGAAGTAAACTAATCCTACACAATTGTTATTATTTTTATGACGGGTGTTAAGAAACTACATCAAACATGATGATGTAATGGTTCTGCTCTTAAATGAGTGGAAACGCTGGTTCTTGCAAAGGTCCACTGGCTCTGGCACCAGCACCAGCAGAAGAGAAGGGGGATTTGTGGAGGCCAGACGTGTGTTCAGATTATTTGTAAAACTGCTTGTTTGCAAATATTTGGAAGCATCAGGACACAAAATAAATTATGTGTACCATGTTTAACAGATTTTCCCATAAAATAAAGAATGCAATGAAAAACGCATCTAACGACTCAAACAACTCAATCACCATTCTGAAGATGAAGTCCTTAGCCCTAATCTTCATGCACCTAACAAACATATGGAACATACAGTATATACATGCCTACTGTAGGTTCCATGCATAATTCACCCCTAAAAGCAGTAGAGTTCATTATCACTTTCTGCAGGCTACTGTAATGCACTTTGTAAAGCACATTACATGTACGTAAACCTGCACGTGTGCTGCAGACGCACTGATGCTCTCACAAAGCCTCCTATTCAGCTACGTTTGGTTCCAGTCAGCTCTTTCCTTTCCCCACATAGACACTCGGTGTGCTTGGAGGAAGGGTTATACAGGGAAAGAGCTAAATGCACCGCAGTGTGTGTGTAGCAGCCCAGCTACTGTGGTTTTATATGGGGGCTGGGGTGCACTGCTTAAAAATAACACACCTCATTTCAAAAGAATGTCAACATTCACATGTGTGATTTGCTCCACAGTCGAATCCTTAAGTAAGGGATAGGGTGAGCCATGAAAGCAAGCATTCGTTCAAAGACTGAAGGGCTGATTCAACTTGTAGTTTAAATGAGGGCTGCTGATGTAGGTTTGATTTAGTGAGTTCTGATTTGCTTCATAAGTCAGTTCCAAACATTTCCACCCATTTAGTTAACACAGTGGAAATACATGAATACTTCATTACTGTACTTGCGTATGTTTTGGGAAGGTTTCTACTTTACTTGTGCATAAATGTTTGTCAACTTTGCTTTTAAAAAAGGTATTGAAGTAAAAGTTAAATAGCTACTTTTATTCCAAAAAAAAGTCCCTAGACACCTTTGTTACTTACACCAATATTAATATTAAGCCTTTTCTGCCAGCCTATTCTACTTTCAGGAGAAAAAAAAATGCTTTGGCAAAATAAGTTTTAATTTCAGCGTTTAACGCGTTTGTGGTGGGAACTTTTTTCATTGTTTTCACTGTGAAGAAAAGTCATTTTCATTCTCCTCGCTGCACCTGGAGGATACAGACGGGAAAAGATTTGTTTTTACCTCATCAGAAAAAGAAAAAAAACGTGTGGATTAAATTGGTTATTACTCTGATTGATCTATATTTCCACTATTTTCCGCATTTTCAGCACCGACAGTTTGGCAGAGCTGAAGCTATGTTGACTTCGGCAGTTTAGTCCGTCAGTCTCTGCCGTTTGAGAAGTAATTGTAGCATCAATTACCTGTATTTAGATGAGAACACAATTTGTCTAGATTTTATAAAATAACATCTAATTATCCTGTACAACATAATTGGCTAAATGACAATTTGGCTGCCAAACTACATTGGCGACCTAGCTAACTAGCTAAATGCTACACATATATAACAAATAATGTGGTGTTGGCATCATTGGTGCTGGCTTAACCCTTGTGTTGTCTTAAGGGTCAAAAATGACCCACCAGCAGAGAAAACCCCCTAAATGATATATTTTCAACTTGAAATTTGGTGACTTTTCCTACTGTGACCCTAACATTAGAAAAAGTGAAACATTGCCTTATTGTTTATATTTCCATGAAAGCTGTACACCACCAGGGTATAAAGATTGTCTTGGGGTTATTTTTGACCCTTAGGACAAGGGGAGTATACAGAATGTTAAGACTACACAAGGGTTAAATCAGTTCACCTCAAATTCAGCCAAAAACAGGGCAGGCTGTATTTTAGGGCTGAAGAGATTATTCCATGTTGATGAAATATTTCCACAGTTAATTTCTCAGGTACATTTTCAAAGAGACCGCCACCAAGTTAATAACTAAATTGAAGAGAATAATTGTAGCAGTTCCATCAGTATGAGCTACCCAAAAAGCACTCAAGGTCACTGTATTCTATTAAATTACAAGTTATCAGGATCCATTTCTGAACCAAGGAAGCCACAAGGGTACTCATTTATCAGCCATATGGATAGTGCCCTAAAAGAACTGTACAAGAGGAGAGAAAGCTTGACATAAGACCTGCTGTGGGCAGTGGTGGCTCAGTGGTTAAGGCTTTGGGCTACTGATTGGAAGATTGCAAGTTCAAATCCCAGGCTTTGGGCTACTGATTGAAAGATTGCAAGTTCAAATCCCACTGTACTTGCTCAGTGGCACCCAGCTGCCACTGAGAAAGGCCCTTAACCCCTTACCTGAGCAATTGTATCCTGTCTCAATTGTAAGTCGTATGAGTAAATGTAAATAAACACACTCTAATCAGCTTATCTGCCATAATATTACATAGATTGGACTATGTAAAATAGCCAAAGCTATAGCCATCCTGTAAACGTAAACACAGCTCCTATTGTGATACAACTAGATCAGAATAGGCTACAGCATTAGACTGGATAAATGATACAAATTAGACTCCTTGATTGCAGTGTGTATTATCGATGCTGACATGTTTATTTTCACAGACAAGAAAGCAGCACTCGAACATTTTACTGTGGTAGCTCATACCGAGTGGAACAGTTCAGATTTGTCCCTCATGCTATATGATAACATGATTAGGGCTGGCCCGAATAATTCAAATACTAGAGTATTAGTTCATTATGTTGGTATTCGTTTCTCTTTTTAGTATTCGGAAGTGTAATCTTTAAGCCACAAACTGTAGCCTAAACTAGAGGTGTGCGTGGGACGCATTTATTTATTTTTAACTCACTCCCGCTTGCTCCAGAAGGAATTCTGACAAATTTTGCCTGCTCCCGCAGTTACTTCTGCTTGTAACCACCCGCATTATTTTCTAATATTAACATATGAACTTCATATACACAAGAGCGCAGGAGTGAAAATATCTTTGGATTAACGAACTTCATGTGATCATGCACAGTGGCAATGCATGTTTATAATAAAATGACGGTCAGTATAGATTTTTTTAACATTAGATTTTCTAAACCTGTGAATGAAAACACAGAAATGAATGCTGCGACATTCACAGCATTCTTGACACTTGGTACTTGAATGATGGATCACAACATTAATCTTTTCAGCACTACATTTGGAGGAAAACAGGACAAACTGTTGGAGAGCATGTGGGAGGTTAACATTTTAGTGTGGGAGGATTGTAACTGCAAGGATGCCAACATGATTGTGTGAACAAGCAGAAAGTTGGGGACTGGCAGAGATTTATGTATGGAGTTGATGCCACTACATTTACTGAACTGACATTTTGGAAAACTACCTTGGTCCGAGTGTCTGCCATTTAAAGATCGGTTGCAAACACGTAGGGCTGCAACGATTAGTCGACAAAACCGACTGCGTAAATAATGAAAATTCATCAATGTGGACCCGTTTTCAGTCGGTCCAATTATCACAAATATAAACATAGGTCATTTAAACACTGTTAAGTGAGTTTTTTTTAATGAACACAACAGACCAACTGAATTCCCTTACAGCACAAATTGCTCACATACATTATAAGCCAGAAGCAGTCAGAGTTAAGGTGACCTTTAATGTGAACTCGCAAACTTTGAAAGTATGAGCAATATAAAATGGCTTTTGACTAACGTTACGAATATCCTCATAACAGACATCCTTTAGTTTTCTCTCCATGACAAAAGCTGTAGTTAAACTTTATAACCAACCTGTCGACTCGATATTATGAAGATAATCCAAAGGAGATACGATTTATTGTGGATTAGTTACATGAACATATTTGTGAAAAACAGAGTAGGCAACACAAGCTCAATATTCCATAACGGTCTATTTAAAGGCAGCACTCTGGCTTTAAATTACATTACTAATGCATCTTTCGCTTTTGCTTAGAACCCCTATAATAGAAATAAACCGTAAAAGGCAGATTAGTTAAACTTCAGGGGAACTTTCTACCGAGCGGAGCCACATGGCGAATCCTAAATGGCTTCCTATTGGTCATAGAGTGCATTATATAAGGTGTGGAAGCCATTACGTTTTGCCCCATGTAGTGCACGCATGTAGGGAGCTGGAAGCCATTTGGTATTCAGCCTACTCTGGCCTGACCCTTGTTATGGAGAAATAGGCATGTGCAGTAGTCAGAGCAACATGAAGATTAACTTTGTTACTGGAGAAAAGGGAAAGGAAAAATTTACACCCAATTTGTCAGATTTTAATAGATTTTAAAAACATGTTTGAAAAACCATCTTGTCAATCCATTTTGGGTTTACAAGTCACTCCCCATTCAAGCAGATAGGAGCCTGGTTTTGTATGACTGGAAATAGCTGCCTGGGAGCGTTGCAAAGATGGCCGTCGAGTGGACAGACTACTATGCATACTTGGTAAAACCAACATCATGAAACCGACAATATGGCACTGGCCTTTCATAAAAGCATTCTTGTATAGTAATTTTAAATGTAATTATATTGTAACAAGTAGACGTTTTGACACGCAGTGTTGTCTCTAAACTCAAGGGTTCATGCATTTAATGTTTTCTTTAAATTGGTAGTCATTGAAACAGGGAATAATTGTTAGGTTAGTCAATTGTCCAAAAATCTGATTATTCGATAATAAAATTAATTGTTTGATGAAGCCCTACCAACAAAGGTATTGAATATCTATTTGATGTAGCAGACACATTCTGTAGCATTTTGTAGCATAGCATTTCTTACCTTTTATTGACAACACAGTTAAGAGAAAAATATTGTCAAAATTCTCCTTGATTCAAAACAGCTAATACTTTCTTGCAGTTAACAGGAAGAAACTACCAGTTAACAGGTGTCACTACTGGATACAGTTTTTTGCAACCAGGTCGCACGCACACCTCTACTGCATCTAAACACAAGAAGGGACGGAAATGGCCTTCTATTTCACCATTTTGTTGCCCTCTACTGGAGGTGGAGGGGGATGTTAACATTACCCAGGAGCGGTAAAATTAGCTTTTCAGGTGCAAACTGTGCCTCACTGCTTTTCTGAATAAAGCCCACCTTGTGTCATTTATCCAGTTTAAAGTCATATATAATTAACAATTTTAAATTCCATTTTGGTATACCGTATCATTATTATCTGGATAGTAAAAAATATTGAGATTCCAATTTGAGTTTTTATCGCCCACCCCTAATGACAAGTGTGAAACATGTACCTGACAGCTGATTAGTGTGCAAGTGATGGTGTCCTCTGCAAGTTTCAAACACTGAACAAAGTCTAGCCACAATAACGCTGAAATGTGTGCGTGACTACCTTGCCACGGTGGCGCCCAGTGAGCATAATAAGTACTGTTCCAGGCGTGATGGAGGAGCGCAGTCTCCTTCTGTGCTGTCGGAAGGGCTTGATGCCGTGACTGCGCAGCTTCCGAGGCACATCCTCCGTTGGGTAGTAGCGCGGCTGGAGAAATAGAGGGAAATATATAAACGGTGAACGTTTTGTATGTGAGTGAAATAAATCTGTACGAGAGAAGAAAACATCTCATCTCACATTAAAATATTCTACTCAGAATACTTGGCAGTAAAAGGGCATTGCCATTTTGGAGCAAAAAGGGTATCAATCACTTGGGTAAAGCACATAGTACAGCAACACAAGGGGCTAGTGAGAAGTCTTCAACTCACCAACTTGCGCAGCCTGACGACACGGGTACCTCCATTTTTGTCTCCACCAACAGTTTTGACCACAGTGGTAGGGGGCTTCTCCTTCAGCTTCTTCTCAATCTAGTTTTAACATGAATCACATTTCACCCAACGTCGAACAACCCTATTTATACAAATGTTTAATTCTATCCACGCCACAGAGCACTCAGACATCAGAGCCAGCGGCAAGAGTATTCACCATCTGCTTTGTGTGTTTGTATTCAGTGATGTACACTCACTTTGGTTTCAGTGGTCTTAATCTTCCTCTTGTACATGGCGCGCCGGGCGAACATGGCCGAGCGGGAGAAGCGGCCGATACCCCTGGCCAATACAGGGTTGCGGCTGCAGTGCCGCTTGCGGGCAACCTTCTTTTTATCGCCCTCAGCCATCTGAAACTTCATTTTTAAAAAGTTAGTGATTGTACTAATATGTACTGGCCAGCCAACACTATGCAACAGCAACATGTGAGCAGAGGTTTCCTCTTGTGGGATCGTGATGTACCCAGTGGTTAACGACACACTTTCAGAGCCACAGCCAAGACAAGCCATAAAATGACCTCTCGATCCTGACATGACACCCCATTATATTTACTAAACATCATGCGGCACCATTAAGTTCTGGACTAATCCTAAAAGAGGGACTGATGTGTCAAATCAAATGTGAATGGAGTTTACCTTCGTACAAATGACACAAGAGTAGGACACACAAGCAAACATGCATCGAGTACAGCGAAATTCCGCACACTGGTGATTTGACGAGCAAGTACTAAACCTACAGCTAACTCCCCGGTGAACAGCGTGACCTGCTGCAGCAATGCTAACTAGCTAAGCGCTAACTCCCCGGTGAACAGCGTGACCTGCTGCAGCAATGCTAACTAGCTAAGCGCTAACTCCCCGGTGAACAGCGT
>JAOUQW010000010.1:3526339-3544075 GCA_028565825.1 Olivaichthys viedmensis | reverse complement strand
AGAGAGAGAGGTGATAAGATAGCACTTCCCATGTGGTACATACCACACCGCACACACACACACACACACACACACACACACACACACACACGCATACACATCTCAGGGACTATTAACCAAGTGCTACTCTGGGATGTGCGCTTCATAAAAATGCTAGCAGTCCCTCACTGGGGGTAATACAGGGATAAAAGGAAGTTGGACTGGTGTTCTAATTATTTTAGGGGGGTTAAGCAGGCTACATTCCCAGAATAAGACTGAGTTCCTTTCCCATGGTCTATGATACACATGGGACAAGGCAGGGAGCATGCAGGCCCTCAGGGTCATGCTTACAGTAAAGACAGCACCCGGGAACACTTAGCCATGGCTGGAAACTGTAAATGATCATCATCATAATCATCATCATCATCCTTATTGATATATACTCATTACAAATAAAGTTCTTCGAATGAAAATCCCAAAAAAAACCAAAAAAAAAAGAATTTCCATTAGGGCTTTTAGAAGGGTGCTTAAGAAATGAAATGACAAAAGTACAAAAAGCAAATCAACTACATTAAGTATGAAAGTTACCATGTGGAATTCTAAATATCAGCATCTATAGTTGCTGTGGCGCAGCAGACCAGACACAGTCTCCCTGTGAAGCCCTTGGTGGGTTTGGAGAGGGAGGGAGAAATAATGTTTGGATAAAAAGCAGATGAATAAGGTGGTACGTTCACTGCCAAGTGGCAGAGGCAGGGGAAATGAAAAGCATTTTGAATGGATTCCTTTCAGAGAAAAGAGAGAGAAAGAGAGCAGCAAAGAAAGAAAGAAAGACACAAAGAGAGAGTGCAGTAGAGAGGGGGGGTAAAAAGACCGAGAAATGGGGAGTATGATGCATGTATGGTGCGTATCGTTGGCCGAATTTGACGTCAGTGTCAGGAAGGGGTCTTTTGCAAGTCCACAGATCCCACTCTGCTCACATTTGTAGGTCTTGCTGAAATGAAAAGTGTAACCATAGCTAACCGGCTAACCTGTATGAATGATTCCAGGCCTTCACAAAGCAGCACTGACAAGTGCTGGCATAAACCTAAAGACACACATTCAAAACACACAGTGGGTTAGCAAGTTCTTAAAGGACCCCTGAACGTGTCATTTTAAACCCATGTAAAATCTATGTAGAATACATTGTTTCATTTTTTTTTTCATGTACAAGAAACTATTCAAAAAATGCCTTAGAAATCTCTCCATCATTAGCATCATTAAAAAAGCCAGGATGTATGAATATCCATGAATATGCAACTTGGAAACACACCCATGTCCTTCCTGCTGCCTCAAATAGCAAGCCGGCTGGTTAACTGCTAGTAAAGTAATTCGCATTTCAGTATCTGAGTCTCGATTTGCATTGTTATATTCCCAGTTAGACAAATTTGTCAAAATACACCATAACAATCAAGATTTTGTTCTTCGCCAACAGCTGAGTTAGCTGCTAATAAACTATCTTGCATTTGTCACACGTAGACTCAAACTGCTTAAAGTGGGGTTTCCGTATCGGAGTCCAATTTACATCATCATATTCTCAGCAATTAATTTAACAGTAACCAAACCTGTCAAAATACACAATAACAATCACAATTGTGTTAAACATAAGCCAAGTTTGCTAGCTAGCTCAGCATGCAGGTTCGGCAGCTATAAAGCTTTCAGTTGCCACATCATCCTATTGGACGCAACACGTCCAAAGCCTGCAAAGATTTACAAACAAAGCTCATACTCTGTGAATTAAAAAAAAAATTTTTACTGAGAAAGTCTCCGTTTTAATTATTTATTTATTTTTAATCTGACTTTTGCACCATGTTGACAAAGTTGACCCAAACACCAATCTATATTATCACATTCAGAGCAGTTTTAACCATTTCAAAATAATGCATTTGAGTTCTGGGGTATTTTAAAAAGAGATCATTGCATTTGTTGAGGTTTGCAAAGCAACTCATATGATAGTACTGCATAAACATACTGTAGAGGCTAATGCAGGATGTAGAGCTGCAATATGATCAATGTCTAACATACAATAATGATAAGTGCTTTTTTTCCAGTGAAGGGTCATCATTTTCCCCCCCGTGTTTACATTAGTCTGCTTGGCAAAGTTAATATAAAACAGAGACACCAGACACATAGCGTACATGGCTTTGAAGAGGCCTGTGTATGTGTGTGTGTTATGTATGTTGATGGGAATCTCTTGCCTGTCTGACCCTTCCCACCATTCTGGCCCTCACCAACACACTTAAACATGACAAGCGACTGCATCCCATCATTCCCACACAACAACACTGCCTGAGGATATGCTGAATATATATATATATGCACATATATGCAACCTTTTACACTCCGCCAAACGACGCTGGTGCTGCTGTCGTCTCCTGCGGGATTATCTTTATATGCTACAGTTTGTTTTACTTAACCATCTGGCAGTGATGTTCTGCCCTGACTGTTCACTCTGCTTTGGGAAAGAAAGGAGTGTGATGGTGGGGGTTCACTTTAGTATACGGTCTCCAAGGAAAATAAATTATATCTTTGAGAGAAGAGAAGAGAAACAGACCAAAAAAACTAAACAAAAAAACAGTACCAGATTTTCCTTCACACACAGCTGGAAGGCCTTAACTTCCTGTGAGAAACGTGTGCATCATGTGAGAGACGGACGCAGAGCCCTACTACGACCATCACTGCAACACTCACACACCCACACACACACACACACACACACGCTAGCACAAACAGACGCGCATACACATACGGTGTAAAAAAACGGCGCCTGAAAATCCCCTTCTGACACACTGCAATTCTTAGGCACCCCACGATTTCTCCTGCTGGTTCTTTTGGACAATTCAGTCGTTCCCAGAAAAGGCAACTTGTGGTCTCGTAATCACTTTTGGGTACTTGCTAATGTTTGAGTTTACCAAAAATGTGGTCATTTATTTTGATGACTAGTCACTTTGTAGTTCCTAACAGGTTTATATACTTTTAGAAAAGGTGATGAAACAGGGTGTTAAGTGGTCTTTAAAGGGAAATGTTTTTTCTAATACACATTCAAAAACAAGAACTGGCCTAAATAGGAGCCAACGGATCTTGGGGTTCTGGTTTATTTTCAGCATTTTCAGTTGCAGTGATGACAATAACAGTGACTGCAGCATGCAACAATGCCATTGTTAAGGTTAATGTTAACATTAAATTTATGACAAAGGCTTGATAAAAAATGTTTTGCCTAGACAAAATTAAAATGATAAAAATAGCACAAAATGAAAATAACATTGTAAGGACGTTATCAGTGCACTAAAAACCTCTGTAAAGTCAGACCCCATATGATTATAAAACTAATGCATTGCAGTTTATTTGCATTGCATTTTTCTGTAAAAAATCATTGTTCGTTCTGGTTTTCGAGAAATACAAAAGCACAATGTTGCTTTTACAGCAGAAACATTTTTTTATGTTTGGTATTGTGTGTGTGTATGGCGTTACACATTGTGTGATGCGCTATGCATAACCAAATCACTAATGAACAATGGTGTAATTCTCAACCCAAAGTAGCATTACTTCCTGTTGGAGCCAGTCTTAAGCAGGTACTTTAAAAATGACGCAACTGGAATCTTTAGCCTGTGGTACTGGACTGGTGGCCAATAAAAAAAAAATGAATAGTTTAAGTTTTCTGGGGGTTTTTTAATCACGGAAAGAACACCAACTCACACTTGACTCAAAATAGAGTCACTCTTTCCTTGAACAAATGAACCTGGGGAAATGAGACTCATTCATGCTGACAAAAGACAACGTTCAGAGAAATGAACATTGTAATCCTATGAGAGCTTTGTCTACTTCAAACACCTAACCCATCAAAACTATGATTTCACAGTGATTACATATGTTATAAATAAAATCAGCATATGGAGTAAATCATTCAGAGACGAGATCTAAACCTATTAGTGGCAATAATCCTGAAGAGATTGCAATGTAAGAAGAAACTGTTGGTGTCCAAATCCAAACAGAGAGGAGATCTGCCAAAAAACCTTCTACAACACACACACACACACACACACACACACACACACATACTTTTTCATTCCCTCTTCCTGCACTCGTTTACCATTTATACATGACAGGGCTAATATGAGTGTCCGTTGCCCCCTACGAGTCAAAATTTTGGCATCGGTTGTGGGAAAACTGATCTACTATGTTCCTGTCAAAACAAACCTTCTTTCTTTTTTCACCCCTCCATTCCCCTGAGACAAGACTTCTGCTATCTAAAGAGCTCTCTGGATCCCCCCCTTTCCCCCCACGAGAGCCGTAAACCCGGCAGACTCTATCACTGACCCAAAACACTTCCTACATGACAATCACACCATTAGCAGCTCATATACTCAATACACAAATACACCATACAAGAGAAGATCTGGTTTCATTGTTTTTATTCTTGTCCTTGATTTAAAGCCATGGCACATCATTGTTCACAGCTATGGGCAATTGCAATCAAGTTATCGTATGAAAAACAATATATTTAATACAAAATTTTAGATCTGCTGTTACAGGTATTTAGTTATCAAGCCACAAATACATACTTTAAGTGGCCTAAGCAACAACAACTTATAATCAGATAATCAGATAAGCAAACCACTGCGAACCAAAGAGCGGGAGAAGTGCATCGGGCAGATTCCAAACATAGTTTCCCATTGGCAGGGAAACAGGGAGATTTGTATCTATGACACACTTTCTTTTACTGTTTTTTTTACAAAGACAGAGATGCACCAAAGAGTAATATCCTCAGCTCTGTTGTGCGATTCTGGAGAAGCATCTACAACATCTTGTGCTTGAAGGGGCATTTGAAGTTTGAAGAAGGTCAAAGAAAGAAAGAAAGACCACTTAAGACATGATAAAGCACACCAAAAACCAGACGTCTCTCCCCAATAGCAACAGCAAAAACAACAACACGGCATGACATCAGCACTGCGGATTGTAAACAGCATATGAAGTGATTAGCGATAAAAATGAAGTTATAGCTCAAAACATATAACATATAAAATAGTTTGTTGAGCCCCAGTCAGGAGAACGAAGGGCTTTACATTTTTCTTACGTTTGGTTCTGCCAAACTGCCATCATGCAGAATTCATCTGCACATCTTTGCTTTATATTGCATGACTTGCCATGTTCTGGTATGAAGCAGAGCTTGCACAAGTAATTAAATCATGGATAAACTGCATAGCATGACAGAGGCATGAGGAAAGAGGAATGATGCTGGATGCCAATTCATAAGCATAACTCAAAACTGGTGCAGAAACATTAAGCCATATCTGTCAGTTATCCTGCATTAGATTTACAAATAACCAATCAGATTCCACTTTCTTATATTCCAAACAATAACTGACCTGTTCACAAGCTTCGATGATGTTTTTTCCATATGCAGGATAAATATTTGCAGAACTGATGATGGCTGTACTCAAAGGGAGGGTTAAGACCTCTGACATGGACTCACCCACAAGACCAGCAGAAATTGTTTGTGGAAGACCACAGCTATAGGAAACCTTTAACTAAAAACCTGCCGTACGTTCCTTTAAACTTGTGTACGATGACTGGTTAGTTTCTCTAAGTGACGTAAATAGGACGACAATAACAGCTGCTTGTTTAAAAAATCATGGTGATCTAAAATCTGAAAAAGTACTTGAAGGGGCATTTGAAGTTTGAAGATCACCACTTCCTGTTAGAAAGACCACTTAAGACATGACAAAGCACACCAAAAACCAGACGTCTCTCTCCAATAGTAACAGCAAAAACAACACAGCATGACATCAGCACTGCAGATTGTAACCAGCATATGAAGTGATTTGAGATTTAAAAAAATGAAGTTATAGCTCAAAAAAAGCTTGTGGAGCCCCAGTCAGGAGAACGAAGGGCTTTTCATGACATGGGTTGAGTTCCTCTTACGTTTGAAAATGCCAAACTGCCATCATGCAGAGTTCATCTGCACATATTTGCTATATTGCATGACTTGCCACATTCTGGTATGAAGCAGAGCTTGCACAACTAATTAAATCATGGATAAACAGATTCCACTTATATTCCAAACAATAATTGACCTGTTCACAAGCTTCGATGATGTTTCCATATGCTGGCTAAATATTTGCAAAGCTGATGATGGCTGCACTCAAAGTGAGGGTTAAGACCTCTGACATGGACTCACCCACAAGACCAGCAGAAATAGTTTGTGGTAGACCACAGCTAAAGAAAACCTTTAACTAAAAACCTGCCGTATGTTCCTTTAAGCTGAAACACAATGACTGGTTAGTTTCTCTAAGTGATGTAAATAGGACTACAATAGCATCTGCTTGTTTAAAGAAAATCACGGTGATCTGATGACATTGACATTCATGACACTGCATGACAATGTTTTCTGGAAAATGAGAGAATGGAAAACTGAGTGTTTATCTGGGATACACACCGCTGGTTTCATGCCCTTCCTACATATGCAAAACCTCATTTTAAGTTTGGGAGTTGATAATAAAATGTGGCTTTTAGTTACTTTTTTTTTTTTTTTAAACAAGTCAAGATGTTTAAACGACTAAAGTGTGTGGTGAAGCAGAGGTTTGGGTGTTTTCAGATGTGGCCTCATATCTGTTCCCCTCCAAGGCTTGTTAAGGATAAATTGTTGGTATACAACGTGTTAGGGAACTTTTTAAATGAAAATCCAAGAGCAATTTGAGTTCAATGGATCATTCCTCCTAATTTAATAAAGTATAGTATATCTTCATATTTACAGCCTTGGATTCACAGGTCAGATTTGCTCGCTCTATGCTCTCAAAGTGACTACGCTCAGCTGCTGAGGAGGACAGCAGCGCCAGAGGCATGTCACCCGAGAATTACAGAAAGTTCCGTCTGTGAAGAAGGCACCGGATGCAGGGGCCCAGAGAACAAGCTGCACACTCAAACTGCTGGCCACATCTGGTCCATATGACACCAGTTCCAGGAAAACACCCATGAACCTTGCATTAGTGATATGTTTAAATACAGCCTGTAACCTTTGATACTTTTGATAAGTCTTTGTTTATAAAATCACTTCATTTAGACTGACCATATAATAATGTCAGTGATCCTTTATTTGTAATGTTTCTGTAATATTTGCGTCCTTCATTTGATTATTTTTGACATATTTACATGCTACATTCTTAGAAAAAAAAAGGGTACCTCAAGGATTCTTTGGATAATTGACCCCTTAAATTTACTTACATGCTTCACTCTCGTAACTACACTGCAAAAATTTATATCTTAGAAAGTGTAAATATCTTGCACATCTAATTTATCTAATATTTCTCATAAATGAGATGATCATAAAACAAATCTAAGACTAATACGCCTATTTCTAGATAACCCAGAAATGATCTTATTCTATTGGCAGATAATTTTGCCTCTTTCTAGAAATAAACAGTTGAAATCAGCAAACTTTGATATTTTTTTCACATGCAAAGATTTTTTTTTTTTTTGCAGTGTACATAAACTTTCACTGTAGTTACTGAATAATTCATAGTAGTTACTGAACAATGTGCCTGAACTATACTGAATAATAAGCTGGGGTTAATACTTCTTAGGTTCTACTGATAGGAAAACCGTCTGATGTAAGGTTCTATATAGAAATCTTTAAAGGTTCCCCCAGAGGGACAAACTGAACACTTTAGGGCTCTAGATGTAACCGTATCGTCTAAAAGTTAACTTCATTGGTAGAATCATTTTGAGCAGCTCAAGTTAATTTCAGCCCTTTTCCTTCACACTCACTAAGCTCTAACAACAACCCCCCCCCAAATCCTACTTCTTGCCAGCACCCCGATAGTCCCGTGAGAACCTCAGCACACCCCCACACATCAAAAAAGAGTGAGCGAGAGACACAGAGAGATAGTAAAAGAGAGAGGGGAGGGGGAAGAAAAAGAAACAGCTGAACACAATTACTGCTCTGGCATTAAATTCTCTCTTTTCCACTTCCACAAACATAGTAGGGAAAAATGGAGGGGAAAAAAAACAAGAGACAAGGAAGTCAACCTTTTCTTAAGAATTTCTGTGTCTCTGGATACAGTTAGATGTGCCAGTGGATAATAAAACCCAAAGCTTGGAGTTGAATTGCTGAAGCACTACATATTAACATCCAGATTTTCCTAGCCATTAATTAAATATAATATAATATGAATTCAGTATAGTTATGATACGTGTTCAAAATTTCTATTGCGCACACATGGAGCATTCCTTTCATTCATGAAGCATGTTGGTGACACATGCAAAAGTTATGCACCGCTTTTGTTTCCTCCAAGTTTTGAGCCACACGTGCATGTGCACCCACACACACACACACATGAAGGTACACACACTGTCCTTTCTACACATAGTTACTCATTTCCTAAGAAAGTCTGATAATATTGTCTTTTGGTCAGGCCTACTTAGCTTTCTGACAGGCCGACACAGCCCCATCTTTCCACATCCCTGTTTGATTTGGACAAAATTTGCACAAAAAAATAAAATAAAAAATAGCACAGCTTTAGAGACAGAGAACGAGACAGAATCGCTTCCTTCATTAAAAAACAAAACAAAAGACAAAAGCTCCAACAGGACGTGTGCCATGGCTACCCCACAACCAGGTGTAGTGAACAAACGTATATCATGTTAAATGCGTCCACTGTTGTTATTTGAAACCTTTGCAATACTGTTGGTGTGTTGTTACTCATAAGTGCCCAGTCAGCTGCAGTGTTTCCAGTCTGGAAATTTAAATGTACTGCGCCTGTACGAGATCGATAAAATCTGAAATCTTATGGTTACAGTATTTACATTGTTGATTTGGATACTGTTAGCATTGAATTCCACTGTCTTCTGCATCTGAAATGAAACGTAATCAAACCATATCACCCTTGCTTGTTTTAATCCATATGAATTTCTAATGAGATCAGGTTGCCATGATCACATTATGCATGATTTATCAGAATCATCCCATAAAAGATAGAATTCTTGTTTTTCTGTATTTCTTCCAATAAAAAGCATGACTGGCACTAACCATTTCACCACCTAGAAAAATCAAGGATCAAGCGAACCCAGCAGAACTGATTGAAGTCGGACGTGGACTGCTTATGACACAGCAAAGCGATAGCTGAGCAGGTCTGCAGAGATGGTGGAGAGCACATGGTGGTGAGTATCGGGCACTGTGGACTGCTCTTAATGTGGAACACATGTTTTCATCTACCTGGCATGCAGCACAGCTGGGGGATGGGGAGGGGGAGAGCAGAAACAGCTGATGACGCAGAGTTAGCATAACTCCCTTTAGACACAAACCGAGTTAAGCATGAGCCTTTCTGAATTGGCATACCTATTGCCTTATGAGACTATAAGAGAATTCCTCTTAACACACATCATTTCTGCTCAGGCAGAAGGCGACAACTGATTGGAGTGAAACGGAGAAAAATTACTTGTATGTTTTTCAGTTCAAAACTGTTTTGCAGTTACTAGCCTCACACCCTTGAGGTGTAACAGTTATACATATGACATATCATGCCCCTAATGTTGCAAAAACAATCAATTCTCAATTTTGACAAAATTCTGCATTTTGCCTTAGAACATTTGTTCTAACAAGTTGTTATTATTATTATTATTATTATTATTATTATTATTATATAGAAACAGAACCGGAAAGTCTCTACTAGGAAACAAATAATTCAATTAATTATTCAAATTAAACCCAGGAGGAGATTCTCATAAATATGTGGGCCATTCTCTACTTTAAAAGTCTACATTTTCTGACAGCTTTAAGTTCAAAAGTTCGGTTTGCGGTTCATGCCAAGTATAATTACAGTGAAATTTTACTTGTACGTTTACTACAAGTATTTTCTTCGTCATTTATTAGCACGTCTGAGGAAAATGTCGATATTCCAGATGGTCTTGTTTGGTTCCCACTGCCACTGTATCTTTGCATTGTCCATATAAAAGACGTAACGGCTGCATGCTAGCTAGCTAAATTGTTAGGCTCAGTTATTAGCTAGCTAGCTGTGCTTGGCGTACATATTTCCCCACTTGCCTAGCAACAGTGTTGTCAGACTTTAACCACTTGAACGGCAAGCGTATCGTGTCCGCCTTCCCATCTTGAAAGCACGGCTCCACAAGTTGCATTTGAACGCACCAAAATAATGAAACGTATATGTATATGCAAACATTTATTTCTAGTTCGAGAACAGGGAGTCAGCAAGAACAAAACGGTCCAGGCAAAGGTGTGTTTGAGAGATACGCATGAGGAAGCATGGCACTGCCAATCTCCAACTTTGGCAAGCCAGAGTTCAGGTGCAGAACATCTGTGCCAAACATCTGTAGCAAAGCATTCACAGCTCATGCCAGCCATGTAGATGGATAAACAAGTAAACAGGAAGATGCACAAACATGGAAAAAGATTCTTGCGTGCACAGAAGAATAAAATGAGGTCCCGCTGGGATCAGCCTAACATTCACATTTTTGGACTAAATAAGCACCAGACCTTTTGAGAAAAAAATAAAGAGGGTCTACTTAAAAAGCAATAATACAAACTGGCATTCCTTCAACCCATAAGAATTATCTTACGTATCTTACACGTATCTTACATTTTTCAACCACTTCTCTACCCCATTAACCCATGTTAAGAACAAGGAAACAGTTGAAAGTCACTTCTCAAGGAGTCAAGGAGAGGACAAAGAGAGGAGCTGTTCAAACAATTCATTATCACAAAAATGGTGTCCCATACAAATAATGCAAACTGGTCTGAGGACACAACTGCTTGCCAAACACACTTGCTTAGCGAGAGAATAAACATCCTAAAATTCTCAGACACTCTTGTGAAAGGGAACATGCGTAGAGATGCTGTAAATGCACCCTACAGTGTTTACTCTCCCTGACTGGCAATGTAACGCCACATATTTAACACGCACAAACAAATACCTGCATCACAAACGCTCCCAGCTGCCCAATGCCGTGGAAAACTGTGGGTTTTCCCAGTTTGCCAGAAGAAACAGAAGTTGCCACAACAACATTTGACCACATACAGGGGCATCCAGGAGGTAGCAATCAATGATTTGTACAGGTTTAAAGTTATAGCACGACAGAACGTATAACTGAATGACACACTCTCGCTCGAAAGGATGCTATGACTCAGGCCGAAACTAGAGTGAAGTTAGGCAGATTAGTGTGAGCTGTCCAGATCCACTCAATATTCAAGACACATTTAAGGCTCTGCTCAGAGTGAACAATCAGGAAGTCCTTGTTAATTCCTCACGTAAGTCTCTCATTATACCAAAACACAGTGTAACATCCGAGTACCCCTTGAATACTCTTCTGTCTGTCTACAACTACATGCTGGCTTACAACTGGCACTTTTTAAGCAGGAGATTTCAACATACTCAGTACACACTCATCATTTGGATAAATAAAAAAAAAGGTTGGGTCTCACTTGTGCCAGCAGAAAAAAGCAGAGATAGAAAGCCCCATGAGTTCATGCCGCATACCTTCAGCTTCTCAGTGCTCCGAGTCCTGTTAGTCTGTCAGATTATGGACATGCCTCTGCCCCTGTCTCTCTCTTTCCACTGCTGCTACCTCTCTTGCAGGCTTTCTCTGATTCTCTAATGTGCCCTGCCTCCCAGTCAATCGCCCTTGTTATATGCGAGTAACGGTCTCCAGTGATGTAGAGCTTTGCATCGTGGTTGCTGGGTCACACTTCGGCTCTCTGCTGACAGAGCGAGCGTGTTTATCGTTTACACTCCTGATTCCCGAGAAGAGGGGAGGACCAGACATCTGTTTGTTTAGTAAGGTGACCACGTAAGCTACCATAACCTAATACTCTGAAACTTATACTAGGATATAACACTGTTTACTGCTCAGCTTCTAATTCCAAAGAATTTCAGAAAGGAGACAAATTAAGAACAGGTGGACAGAGAGAAGAGAGAGGGAGAAAGAAAGAAAAAAAGAGTGGGGGGAAAAGAACAGAAAATCTTAACCATACCGGGGGGTTTGTTGCTCCCGAGTGGTGCGTTGAAGCAATGAAGGGTCCCTAAACAAGCCGCCGTCACACCGGATGTTTAGGAGATCCGCAGAGTACAAAAGACAGACACACATTAACTGAAATACAGAAACACACACACACACACACACACACACACACACACACACACCGGTCTCCTCAGCAACAGCTCTCCATTTTTGTTTCTTTCCCTGAAAGCACGAGTGGCAGGGAAATAGAGCGAGTCCTCCTTGGATACTGGCAAGTCTTAAAACGAGAGAAGAAAAAGAAAGAGTGAGCGTCTGAAAAAAAAAAAAAAAAAACAGCCTGCTGAACTCTCACTCTCATACAAACGTGCAAAAGATGGGAGAAAAAGAGTTTTGAAGAGGGAAGGTTTTTCAGTTGTGGCGTATAGTGAGGAGGGGGCATGAGTGTGAGCACACACTTCTCCAAACACACACACACCTTCATTTTCACTCCTGGATCTCGTCCTTCCTGTGCACTCTCTCTCTCTTTCTCTTTCCTAGGAAGTCAGTGGAGCAGCTTGAAAATTCAAAACAGCGTCCAGCAGCTGAGTAAGGACTTTTCTCTTTATTGGAGAGACAAAAAAAGAGGCCGAGACAGAAAAGGAGACAGACAGGGAGAGAGAGAAAGAGCTGGCAAGCTCACTCCTCTAATTGTGTGAGTAAATAAAACGAGGGCAGTCATGAACGAACAGGCAGTAATTAGAGAAGAACAGGGCAGTCACATCTCATAAACACTACTTGGAACTGTTTTAACCCTTTCATTTTAACCCTTTCATCATCAGTCCTTTTAACACGGCTCTTTTGTTTACTGCAGTCCAAACATGCAACCACACTGCAGAAAAGTGCAGTGATTTGTGCTTTTGCACTGCGGCTGATGGCTGATTAAAGATAAACAGCAGCTTTGGGTAAAAAGCCGCTGCAGGACCGAGTAAAGGCAAACTGTTAGTTTAGCTGCAGTGTTTCGGTGATTGGGGGTAAGTTTGCTATTCCACAGCATGATCACCCCAAACAGTCTGGTGTGCCAACCATGCACCGAGACTACACGCAGACACAACAAAGCTTATGCATTCTCAGGAAAAAAAAAAATCTAGAGCCCCAATGGGTTCTTCAGCTTGTCCCTCTGGGGGAACCCTTAAAAATTCTATGTAGAATCCTACCACAGAGGGTTTCCCTTTTAGGAATTGAAGAACCCTTACCAATCCAAAGAACCTTTAAGGAACCCTTTTTTCTTAGAGGGTAAGAGTGTTATTTCCACTGCACATTCAAAACAAGTGCCAGCCCAAATGCAAGCCAGCAGAACTTTTTTCATCCACTTGAGGGACAACCGGAGCACGAAAAGGCTCGTCAATTCAGGGTTTTTATATTTCGTCAACAATAAGATGGAAAGAGAAGATGGAAAGTCATGATGCAATTAGGATGATTTTTATTTTAAATTATTGTTGATAATAACATTAAGAGGACATTATCAAAAGACTAAAAACATCTGTGAAGTCACCTATAATATAATCACCTCATACAATCAGGCTGCCTTAGTTCTGTAAAATCATTATTTATGCTGTTGCAGGTTTTGAGAAATTAAACATTTGTGCAGGTTTATTCTGAGTTTTTTTAATTCAGTTTGTCTGCGTCTAAGGTGTTACATGTTGTGCAACGTGGTATGCATAACCAACCAGCAACAAGTAGTACTGCTAGCCTCACCTTCAACCATTAGTTCCTGTTGGTACCAATCTCGAGCAAGTACCAAAAAACCATCCAACTGGAACCTTTAGTGCTGGGCTTGTGGGCCATGGGAAAAGCACAGTTCCAGTCTTCTGGTGCCAAAGGTTCCAGTACTATGTGCAGTGGGGGGGAAAAGCTCAGTAGTTAATACTACCACATTAGTAATGTCAACACTATCACATTACTGTGATGCAAACCATCCAGGCTGGATGACAACTGGAAGAGAGAAATAGGAAACAATTCCAGAATCGGAATCTGTGGAACATTAAGAATGTTAACAAAAACACTAGTGTGGACTTGTTAGTGTGTCATGCGCCGCTATCTCTTTCAGGAACAAATGAAAAGTGTGTGTGTGTGTGTGTACTGGGATTATAAATTATGTGCATGTGGCTGTGGAGATATGTCTGTGACTCAACAAGTGAAGAATGCAGATGGAAAAAGGATTTTTCATCCTCATAAACCCAAGAGGACACAACACATGACACATGCACACCCACACAAAAACACACACTCCTTCTTAATAATCTATTACCAAGCCGGTTGAATGTATGTTTGGAACTTTTGCAAGGAACAGATAGAACTTATCAACAATCGTCTGGCAAGAATGGGGGGAGAAAAACGGAGGTCTGTGAGACAAGGGGCAGAGAGACACAGGAAATAACCTGACCTCAGGGACCTCCCAGGCTCTGACTGACATCTCTACAACTTCTCTGGAACATCTCTTGAACACGGTCCATCTGAGACTGGCTCATCATGTGTGTTCATTCAGGCCTGTCATACCTGGTGCCAGATCAGGGGCTTTCAGGCATGGCTTGGGAACCAGGAAAAACCCAAAAGGACTGCATTAGAAGACACACTCATTAGTAAGAAGTGTTACATCTGTAGCTTCAATGTTTCTAATGGTTGAATGCAATATGGTCTGTCTTGATCATCGTTATCTTAGAGGCTTGAAAATGCTTGATTTCTAAACGTATGTTTACAAGGTATAAAAAGTGCCTATTTTTGACTGGGAAATGCTTGCTTTTTCCATTACAAGTGGACTCAATAACATTTGATAGAAAACAAAAGCGTTTCATAATTTTGCAACTACTGTGTACTATGTTTCCACTGAGCCTGCAGTGACAAACAGTAAGTTCTCTCGATGACATTAGATGTTAGCAGTTACCGTATCGTCAGGTGGCAGGTACCTTCTATTAGTATAAAACGCTTACCTGCTCGCCATCATTACATGTGATGTGCATTGAATGTTGATCTGCATCATACTGGAAAAAGTCTGACATCTTTATTAAACGGTATTATAGGGTGACCAGACGTACTCTTTTTGACATGCGAAATATCTGTCCAGCCAGGATTTATAAAACTCTTAAAACGGTCTGGGATTTTGTTTTTCTCATTATTTAAACTGTTGTCCATATATTTTTGTATTGAACTTACACGCAGAGTCACTTGATGCTTACTGTGATTAAAGATACAGCTAGGAGGACGGAGCAGAGCCGCATTACGATTGAACACCAAAGTCGAGCACACTGGCGCCTTTAAGTTAAAAAATAAAACCCCACAATATATTGGCTAAATAAAGGTGCCAGCAAATCTCATGTTCAAAGGGCAAGAAAAAGAGTTTATTATTATTATTTCGATGCCTTTTATCCATTATGGAAGCAGAGTAGCAACTCTTAAAAAAGTTTACTCTGAAATAAAAACTAAGAATAAAACTGTTTCTTCCCGTGCCAACTCCCACCCCGTTTTTCTTTTTTTTGTAAACCAATTAATGGTCACCCCAAAGGCACTAATTACTGTAAGATCACTAACTTTGGAGAGTGGTAGTGGGCAGAATGGTGTGTGGGTGTGGGTGTGTATGCACATGCAAGTAAAAGAGTGTGTGTGCATGGATTTGACTGTGTGGGTCAAGTGTTTTTGCTGTATCCTGGCCTTTCTCATGTGGCTTCGCTAGATTGCACTCTTCGTATGTTAGTATATGACATGATGTACGTATTAGTCTTATGTTGAATGTTCTTGCTTCTTGTGTCCCCTTTACATTTGTCAGTTTAAAGAGTTTCTGATTCTGAACAGTTGTTGTGTTTCTGTTGAGTACTTTTGAACTGCGCTCAGAGCCACAGCAACTCATTAACCGATGCACGAGCATTAGCTGTGTTCACCAACGCTTCTTTAGAAATGTGACTGAAAGCACTGTTCGCTGTTTATGCTCTTACAGGCCAAACCCTCTGATGCACGTAATGCAATCTTACCAGGCATTAGAACACTCTTCTGAGATGGCCAAACCTCTAAATTCACATTTACTGTCTAAAGGAGGGAAATGTGCTTCTTTATGAGTTCTTTTTAAAGCATCTGTGGGTTGGATTGCATGAGCAGATGTTGAAAATACACACAGTATGAAGCTTTACTCCTGCACGGCTGTCACATGTATGTCTGAACATCAGCCCATCAGCCGCAACTCTGCTCATAAAGTAGCTCAGGTAAATCCATTTCCCATAGAACTAACAAACGGTGAAACTACTTTTCCTATAATTGAAAGTCTGGTCACATGAGGTGAGGCCCGTTTGGTTTCCAAAACAGACGATGGCATGGAAAAATCCCACTTTTATACTCCATGCAGTTAAATTCATTATTTTCGTAGCGGTCTGGAACCGCTGGCAGGGACGGGCTGGTCTGTGGAGACAGGCTGGAGAACATGCTATAATGCTGATGTCTGAAACAGGAAACGGTGGATAAATGTGGTAAAGTGTGTGTATGTGTATATATATGTCAGAAAGAGATAGATTGACATATATACAGGCAAACACACAGAGGGTGGAGACAGAAAGAGACAGAGATGGGTAGACATTGAGAGACAAAGTCAGAACGAAAGCAGAAAATTGAGACAGAAATGTTATTGTAGAGAAATACACTTCAATTTCACATTTTATATATTTTTTTAAACTAAAATCTCTTACCTTACCAAAGGTCTCTGTAATTAAATCAAGTTTACACGACTACTGTTAGAATGAATTATTCTTTACCCTACACACAACAATTATTTGTTTAGATTAGCCCTTAATGGCCTAGTCCTTAATCAGCAACAAGAAGTTACCCGCACTCAGTCAGTGGGCCTAAAATGGGCATACTGGAATCACACACCGCCCTCTACTGGGAGAAGTAGACACACATACAGACTGTCCAAACTCAAGCAAACCGGACTCAATTAGAGTTTGTGCTTGAACTGGAAACTGTTTATGTTTGGATAAATGAGTGATGTGGTGTCCTCCAAACTGTCCACAACCATTCCAGTGGGTGAACTGGCGGCTCTATTATTTTTTATTATTATCCTTTTAATGAACCCTTTCCAGCCTTATGATGCCAAATTAATCTGTGTATCTTCCGTTCAATCCCATATCTGTTTTGAAAATAAAAAACGGAAAACGAAAAAAACTCCCCCCATTTTCTGTTCTTAAAAACAAAAATGTGAAATAATAATCTTTTTTTTTTAAACGAAAATATAATAAAGGCACCTTTTTAACTTGTTTAATCAGCATACGCAAAGTTCACCAGCAGGGGGGGGAGACATGGGGATTTAAACAGGGAAAGACGCGGGAAAACCTAATAGTAACCTAATAATCTAGTAACCTAATAATCGAATAGTACCCTAATAATCTAATAGTAACCTAATAATCTAATAGTAACCTAATAATCTAGTAACCTAATAATCTAATAGTAATCTAATAATCGAATAGTACCCTAATAATCTAGTAACCTAATAATCTAATAGTAATCTAATAATCAAATAGTAACCTAATAATCGAATATTAACCTAATAATCTAATAGTAATCTAATAATCTAATAGTAATCTATTAATCAAATAGTACCCTAATAATCTAATAGTAACCTAATAATCTAATAGTAATCTAATAATCGAATAGTACCCTAATAATCAAATAGTAACCTAATAATCGAATATTAACCTAATAATCTAATAGTAATCTAATAATCTAATAGTAATC